>OZ026835.1:571052-1171052 GCA_964023205.1 Lutraria lutraria | reverse complement strand
AGTGTCTACAGTACTTTGTCTTCTTCAGTCACAAGCGACTATTATCTATGTTTGCTTCTACTTTTGTTCTTATTTATTTAAAGAAGTCAAGCAGTAACTCGGAGGGTAATCTCAACAGTATATATACTTCTACTTAGTAGTAGATCCACTCAGTACTCGATACTTAAATGATAGGACTGTTGGTTTTGATTAAACATATTTGTAGAAACACGTACTTCTTTACATTCGTGTTAACAAGATAAAACACTACAGTGAAAGATTATCGATAAGAAAAGTACATCAAATTCTTTCTTTCCGATTTTCTTTCCATTTCTAGTGTACAACAGTAATGAGGTTTGAGCGACAAAGTATCTTCAGTTTTTCTACATGACCGACATGTAGAGTACACCCTCCCCAGAGCGGCCCTCTCTTGAGCAACCACCTCCCTTCAACAACAGCGTGATTTTCCCAACTGCACGATTTAAAGATTAACTTAACCTCTCTAGAACAACAACCTCTCAACAACAACATAATTTTACTTCTCCCAAAGGCGGTTTCTTTGGAGAGGTTGCACTGTCATGATATGCATTTAGGATTTGAAATTTCGCACAATTTGTACATTTTGCAGATACATATATTTGACTGTCAAATAATGCGATACCGAATTCCTTTTCACTGCTACGTAACCTTCATCCCAAGACGAAATGTGGTCGACAGTTGATCAACTAGCTAGATCTGATAAAAGTCTCTTTTGTTATAAACCAGTATGTCTGACATATCGTGCCATGCAAATAGAAATATCAAACATATCTTACACGACAATTACAACATCACAACCTATTCAATGACATTTATTTCACAAAGCATAAGATTTACTATGTAAGTGTTTTCCTATCATTTGTCATTAAATCACGCGGAACCACTTAAAATGATTGAACAAGAAGAGATTCGATTATCAACGAACATTTATCGCAACTTTTTAATGGTTCAGTTAAAATATTGTTACAAATTCCATGTGCTTAAGGAGCATTTGCCTTTACGGGTAACTTAGGCTGATGTTTAGATTCAAGAGTTATATTAAAATAAACTACAAGTCATGTTTAATATTGTAACAATCGGAACTACTCGGCGTTTGTCTAAACGAGGCGTATTTCTCAGCAGCGGAAATCCCCGAGTAGTTACGATTAAGTATAAGCCATCAACTTCCGGAATGCTAAAGTTTAATCCGTCCGGAAAACGTTCCCATGTGATCTGTTATTCCAAACAACGACTGTCTGTCTGTAGCTTGGCACTTGATGGACTTATTTTATGGAATTGGGGAACAACATGATTAACACAGTAAAACCTGCGCTCACGGCCGTCGGTGAATATAGGCCACCAATCCAACAAGTCCACTTGTTAGTGTGCAAGTAAACAAAACTCGATGCTACTTTGTAATTTGATGAATAAACTTTTGTCAATGGACGCAAAATTCTTCTCTGGATGGAACGGTGGTTCTAAAAATGTGTCGCCGGACAGTCTAAAAGACATGTTGTCGGTACTCTCTCTTATTTTGCGGTCTCTAAATGTGGGATTGCTACTCATTGTATAGAAACACACCCCTTACATAGTGTTACACCATTCAGATTTATACACGATTTATTAATTGTCATTCGCTTTATCACCTCTTTCAAAGTTAAGTAAAGAACGAGTTAACAGGTAACTTGATAGTGTAATCAATATCAGCCTGTAGTTCGATGACAAACAATCCACAGAAGATATTGATTAGACTTTTAAGAAATGTGAAAGTTTACATAATTCATTCAAACATTCAAACTTGAGATAAAAGATTAAATCTTTGCTTAAATGTATCAGTTTAAGACTGCATAATGTACATACGTATATCTCGACAAACGCTTAAAGCTAATGACTGTCGGCGCTATTGAAGTTTTGCATGAAAAGCAGTTTTTTGTGTTTGTTTTCGTGGTTCAATGAAGTAAGAAATATTCATACCATATGGTTTGATAATGTTCACCCATTCATTGTCAAACTGTACAAGTGGTACTCATATTGACCGTCGAGAGGAGAATGTAACATGTACAGTGAATCCAAATCTTACAGCTCATTGTAACCTTTTTAGACATAATACAAATGTATAATACACTGAACTGTTTCGCACACATTCATGTATATTGAGGGCTGACTATAATTGTATTAATTTATTCCTAGTGTACTCATTAAATCCCTGTAAGTATGAGCACGGAGTCTTGAAACAACAATGTTTGTACGCTTAGATTTGGTCAATACATTGTTTCTTGTTTTTTATTTGCAAGATTAATTAAGTTAAAAAGAATTAACTGCACTTAGTATCAAAATTACGCACCATTGGCCTTTAGAACGGATAGATTTTTGACTGACTTTTACGTTTAAAGAAACATATGTCTATGTATCTAAAAATGATGTCCAATACTTGTTCGTTCCATCTGTTTATACTGCAAACATTCTGTCAAACCGTTACACCCATGAGCAAACTGATAAGGCTTTTCAATGTGTGCTCTTAAGTCTGAGATTCATTTTTTCATCAGGCATACATGTAGTCACACTAGAGTACATGTACATTGTTGGGTCTCATGAAAGTTTTTACTTCTATTATGAATGTAGTCAGAACATACTGAGTGTAACAATCAGTTACTATGGTCAAATGCGGTCGTAGTTTAGTCGTACACAAATGAATACTTATTTATTTATTTATTTCATTGGATTTAACACCATTTTCAACATTACTTCAGTTATATCATGACTGGCAGGCAAGATTTGGAAATGTAAATCAAAGCCAAGTCACGGTCATGAGTGTCAGAGTGTATTCGTGATGGTTCATACATTTGTATTTAAAAATCAGCCGTCCTAATATAAATATACAGATATATTATGTAACAAACAACCTGTATACATGTTCCAGACATAGTATTATTATAGTATTATACGTCTCTGCATGTACCTAAGGCAATCTGATTATGTCAATGATTTAATAAACTGTGATAATCGGGAAAAATTGTACGTGCATTTGCATTAACTGTGTGCATAATGTTTACATGATTGTACAACACCACAAGTGCAGCAAATGTTGCTAGTTTATAGAACTAAATATCGATAGTTAAGTTTAATATCAACTTGTTACGTTATTAAGGGACACCTTTAAGTTTGGTCCGTCTGAATGTTAAGTAAATAGATCTTCTTTATGACATTTTATTCATGTTATGACACTTGTCTGTCATAATTAGATAAAATTCACGGCCAGTAATCACGTAATCATGTAACACTTACTGTCAGATATACATGTGACGGTCATGTAACTCTGAGGTCAAGGTCGTGTAACTCTGAGGTTACGGTCATGTAACTCTGAGGTCAAGGTCATGTAGGTCTAAGGGGAAGTCTAACCTAAATCTTTGTTAGCCATAAATTGGTTAGTTTGTGATAAAATATGATATAAGAGAGTACTCTGTATCGTACGATGGTTTCTTTATATGATCATGGTTTATTCTAAAGAAAAAAACCTCCTCAAACTAACGTTTTTATTCGAACCCGTATCAATTAATCCATCCTCGAAGTACTAAGTCAGACCTCCTTACTCCAATAAATTCAAGTACATGTACATCCTAAAAATCTTATGATAAAACATTTAATGTATGTTCAGTTAGAAAGCCTACTAGTCGACCAACTTTGTAGTAAATAAAACAAGAGCATTAATTAATGCCTTTACAAAATTAAACACGAACTGTGAATGTTGATAATACTAACAATTCAATGACTCTGGAACGTTTTTTTACATGTATGCAATAGACTTAAACACAACATAACAGTACGTGACGTTGTATTACACAGTCAAGCCTGTGAGTAAAGGCCGCACTTGGGGGAAAAAAATTTGACTTTTATTGCAAGGTGACCTTTATTCGGTACTTTTGTTCTAAAATATCAATGACGGTTTTTAAAAGAATGTCCTATATTCACAGGGAGGCCTTTATTCGGAGGCGGCCGCTAACAAATGTAGAATTGACTTTATTTACAATGTATCCGTGTCCATTGGTTCATTTGTCTTTTTCCTTATTCAGATCGACTCTCAGTTCGATGTTGATGAATCGAAAAAATGTTTGTACTGGATCGCAGAAATTACCGGGGAAGCTTTGGAGATCCCGAACATAGAAGACAGACGTGAGATGTCATATAGCTTTCATGGTTTGCTAAAAGATGGCATGTTACTTTGCAAGTAAGTCATGTTAACGTGTGTAGATTTATTTTCAGTTCAGTTTTGCTATAAAGCGATGATACACATTGATGTACAGCCAACTTAACATTTGTTTTTCAAGAAAATTCTTCTAGGGTGTATGACCAAAATCTAAAGAGAACAATTTAAATGTATTAAAATACTAGTGAGCAATACTTAATATACGTCGAAATATGATGGTTAAATTTAGAAATATTCTCAGCGTATGATAACAGAAGACTTCAATACAAAAGAGAAATGCATTGATATATACGGTGGCGTCTTTAATCGACTGCACTTAGTCCAGTCAATACAGAATTATTCGACACCAATAAAACATGGTTAATATAAAACGTTTTATGATGACTGTGCAGATTTAGAAAGTTACAGACCATATATATATATATACAGACCATATATCTAGTGTGTCATTAAATACATGATAAAACGGGATATCCTTATTCTCCATGGATACCACGTGATTCTGCTCAGTGATGGAACGTACTATAGATGATACGGAAATGTAATTAAATAAACTACAGCCAGCTGTCTTGTATAATGTATTCAAATCATATGTTTAGTTTTTGTATAGTTTCACATATATGTTTTATACATTGTGTACTGTCATACCAACGATAATGAGGTACACATTTCAAGGACCATTAAACACGTTTTCACTTGTGATGTTGGCTTATTGTCCTGATCGTAGCAACATTCTTACATCAAGATGTGACAGTTTAATTTTACTAAACCTACGTTGAGTTGAAAAAAAAAACACACAGTATTATCTAAAATAAGTCAGTTCAACGTATATTGGTAGTCATGACGGCCTGCCCCCGTTATACTCCAGTACAAATATACATGTTATATTCAACTTTGGTGTTTTATTTCATTCACTAAGGTAGTATTTTGGAGAAAATTTCAAAATTATCGCAATGAGAAAATTACATTTTTGGGTTAAAATCAAGAAATAATTCTGAAAAGTGACATGTTTTGTCATTGTTTCCATTACATCTAGTGTTTACTGTAGCCTTATTGAAATCAAATATACGTGCAGTTCAACCTCTCTAAAGCAACACCCTTTGGGAGAAGCAAACTTATGTTGTTGTTGTTATTGTTGTGAGGTTGATGTTCTAGTGAGGTTAAATTAATAGTTAAATGGTACAGTGGTGTTGCTGAAGTAAGGGAGCACTGGAGAGGTTGTACTGTATACATCTAAATTATGTAATATGAATGCACTAAATTAACAAAGCTGGAATAGACTCAGAATCAGCCATCGCTTTTATTTAATTATTGTACATATTGTTTGAATTTTCTGTTCATTTCAGACTTATAAACGCACTTTTACCAGAAGGACGGAAACTAGATTTTAATAAGAAGTCATTTCAACAAACATCCAATCAAGCATTCACTATGGCGCGTGAACGAGAACGTATAGGGATATTTCTGTTGAAAACACAAGAATATGGTGTACCAGACTCTAATGTATTTCAAACGGACTATTTATATGAGAAAACGAATCTAGTGCAAGTGTGTACGTGCATCAGGGCGCTCGGAATAGAGGTAATATAACATGCAATTTCTCTAAAGCAACACCCTTTGGGATTGGCAAAATTATTTTGTCGTTGAGAGGTTTTTTTGTCTGAGAGGTTACACTGATAGGTAAAAAATGTCAGTGTAGAGGGAAAAAAGCATGCTGTTGTTGAAGTGAAGTTGTTTCTCGATAAAGGGCCGCTGACATGTATTCATTTCCTAATTACCAATTTTGAAGTGTTTAAATATTCGTATGGCGTTGTGACGGGGTTGTATTATAATTATAAGCATTGGAATAAACAAACACCTTTCCATAGTGCGATCTCAGTATCATGTAGCTAAAGAATTAACTACCCGTACCGATTTAATTTTTGTCACTTTTCATAAATTGTCATTTTTTTAAATACCGACCATTTTTTGTACATTTACAATGATCGTTACCATGGTTTCAGGCACAAAGTCGTCCAGACTACAATGGTCCACATATTTGGCCACGTAAATGTGAACATAATATTCGAACATTTAGCGAAGAACAGCTAAAGGCCGGTCAACAGGTGATAGGTCTCCAGTATGGATCTAACAAAGGTGCTACCCAGGCTGGCATGAACTTTGGTAAAGCTAGAATGATTCTTGACTGAAGAGGGGGAGCATGTGTTGTGCCAATGTTGTAGTTTACAAAAAAGCCAACTACTACTCGTGATTCGTTTTATGCTTGTATAACCAAAAACAGTCCAGAGATAGAATGTTGGAACTAAGACATGTGTGGCAGTGTGACATGGCATGGACATGAAAAAATGTATTCAGTATTTGCAAGAACACTACAATCAGCAATTCATCCCTTCTTAATCCACACTCTTCGAGTCTAGATATGCTTTTATTCTTTTTTATCTTTTTTTATATTTTTATAGTAACATTTGATGTTTTTACTTTCACTATACAAATCTTCTGTTAGGAATGAAGGACTGTGCCAAGTATTGTATCAGCTGAATGAATGGAGTGTTAATGCATGAACAAGATGTAAATACATGTATCTTATGAAGACGGGTAAGCAACAAGCGGTACACACCAGAACTTTGATCTGAATTTGTAGGAGCAGAATGTGACAAACTAATGATTGATGTATTATCAGCAGAAATGTTCACTCATGTGCCTCACATTCTTAATTCATTATTTTCTGTCAAGCATTTTCTAAGCTAAGAAGAGATGAATTTTGCTTCTTGAAAGTCAAACAAATTTGGTTCAGTTTTCATGATTCATGCATGGATTGCATGTATATTTTATGTGGATGTTGTTGTATTTATTTGTTAATTGTTTTGTGTGTTTGTTTACCATATAATGTACATGTGAATACGTAACTAAGCTAGATATTAGGCTCTATCTAATGTAAGTAAACACTGCATTAAGATTTCCAGCCTTGGATCCCACGTTGAATAATAAATCGAATATTTCATTGATTTACGCATTCGTATTATTTGTACCAACAGTCCATTCCTTCACTTTTGGAACAATCCGAATATTATAAAATTTGGATATTTTTTTTTACAAAGACAGGAAAATATTTTTCTGAATTCTTAAATTGCCAAACGTAGATGACAACACCTAGCGATGCAAATCAAACCACTGCTATAAATGTCTATAAAGCATAGTTGGAGTAAGAATAAATATTATTAATATGAACCTAATTATGAATTAGATATTATTGTAAATTTGGTAAGGACAGCTAATTTTGATGTACATTGTATGTCTCGATTTCTCTTGCTTCGTGACTTTCCCAACTATACACCAATGAATGAAATAAATATACTGAACATGATTTGATATCCATGAAGGTAAAATGTGTTCCTTCTAAGAATGTATCATTTTGGGACAAACAGTACTCATTGACTTGCAAAGTTGGAAGCGCAATTCTGCTGTTACCAATAGCTTACCACTTATTCGTTGACCACGGACATGCCATTCCATTTATTTACATCAGGGAGCTTTGTTATGACAGAGATAATAATACGTTTAAAATGTTGAATAATTTACTCAAAACACAGTTAAAGACCGTGATTACAAGTTCTCTTTATTTCCGCTTTCCTTTAGTTTTCATTGTTAACTTTCCTAGGTCGCTGACCTTCCCTTGATTAGCCTTACGTCCAGTTGCTGATTGTTTGCCGTTACTGGCTGATGAACCTTTCCCTGACTGTTGTGAGATAGATGATGGACGACCTAAGTAGGATGAAGAGCGCCCTGACACATCTGACTTGGCATGCAAAGAATTCTTCTTGTCGACGTTTTTACTTGCTCGGGAGTCTACTGTTGTAACATAGAAACATTTTATTATGTATAACGGAATTGATATAAAACTGCCACAGTGTAGCCCGTGTATATCTTTATAGATATCTAGGTAAGAAGTTGTCAAGCTCTTTACAAGTTAGAAAAAATACAAATTTGACCAAGTGTCTTAGATTTAATCATTTCCATCACAGAGTACAACTAAAACGTGGAAATATGTAGACATTGTATATATATAACCAGTATTCCTGCTTTCTATTGATTTTTTCGCCTTTTTTTCAACATAACCTGGGGAACAATTAACCTAACCAGTGTTCCGGATTATGCACCAGTCCTAATAATGTTTTCTGCAACGATCTACCTATTTTAAATCAGCGAGACATTATTATGCAGATGTATATATCAGTAAATAATTAATGCGTACATATAAATACCTGTATCAGCATGAGTAGAAAAGCACTGTATTTAGTTTAAGAAGACACCAACATACTTTACGTTAATACAAATGTAGTCACAAATAAATATCAAAGAAAAATAATCGTTCGTTTACGAAAAGGCATTAACTCAGTTGTAATGAAGAGTAATAGTGATATGTCAAACATTGTAAATACCTATTATTACACAATTATGTTTTATAATCAATTAGAACTTACGTCTACTCATTGGACTCTTTTTCCTCTTTACCTCTCCGGTCAGAATCTTTATCTTTCCTGTAATTCGATCAAATAACGTAACATTCATATTTACAATAAGAGACAATTTGAAGAGGTTGCATAAACATCGCACTACCTTTTCATTGCATTTGAATAAATAATGTCAGATGCATAAAATACTTAGGTGTCAATGTGAAAACAAAGTCTTTGCATCACCATTTGCTAAATTTGCTGAGTCCATTTACGGATAACCGGTTCCAGATCGGGAATGGAGCAAATTGTTCCTATCCTGGTTCCTGCAATCCTGCGCATAGACCTCTTGTGCGTCGTATCTTCGAATGGGTACCAGTTTATGAACTAATTAGCTTGGTTTCTAGTATTACACAGCACGCACACTTGCCAAGTAAAACTAGAAACCAAGCTAAGTATTTATAATAATTGACGCAACAAGCAGACCCACCAAGACGAACGGTGACATTTCTAACCACGGGAGATGTTGTCCGGGGCTACCTATTTTAACATTTAACTGTCCAAGATGTATTGACGCATATATATAGTTTACATTTCCAACGTACATATGTAGTTATTTTGAACATGTATAGAGAAAATTTGGGGAAGCCGACTGAACAGGGGTCTAAATTTGACATTTGCCAAACATACTCTTTATGCAATGATTCCTAAATAATTAAATAAAAAAACCTGTTTAACTTTGAGTTGATGTTTTATCTACACCCATCGTTCTTTAAAATGAAGCATTTTAAAAAAAAAAATTCAGACAGTTTTTAATTCAACTCGAAACTCAAACCAGAGGTATGCCGGGATAAAATGGTCATTCATATATAAACTGGACGGGTGAAGTATTGCGCAACATTTATAGAAAATATTATACTTACGTTCAATCTGTGGAAATGTTTTCTCCCAATCTTCTAGAAGTGGTTTCACTGTTTTGAATGTATCCGCATCAGCTGATTCTGTGTATACAATAATAACAGTAGCAAAATATGCTTTCAACAAAGTATATAACTAAATCTTATGTTTGTTGTATACTTTTGATACATAATACTAAGCGATGTTAATTAATATAGCAGCGAGGACCACAATCTATTTCATTAAATACAAATTTCTAAGCGGTCAGGGCTCCACTCGCTCTCCTAAAAGTTGACATTGATCAACGACTTACACTGTGCAAACTATGGCTAAAATATTTGTCAAGTGGGAAATGTAAAAATCTTTAGCTGCGTTGTATAAAACACATCATGTCTTAAAATATGTACATACAAATACGAGTACTGTACAACAATTAATGACCCATATTGTTTATATCAAAGCAGCTCATCACTGCATCGAAACTACAGACGTAGAACGGCCATACAAGTGATGGAACGCAGAAGAAGAAAAAGTTCATACCAACAGTATGTACATACTACCAAATATTACATTAAAATAAAGTTCTCAGTGATTTTATTGACTTACTTTCTAACATGACAGGAATATAGGTAACTCTGTCTTCAAACTTATCTAGAACATTATCAAGTGGATCAACAGTATGTAACATCGCTAACTTCCCTGTCTCGTCTAATAAATCTATGAATGCTGTAAAATGTAAAATGTACAAGTCACGTGATGTAAAATGTACATGTAACGTGATGTAAAATGAACAAGTCATGTAAAATGTACAAGTCACGTGACGGTCAACTACATACTCAAAACAGCATTAACAAAATTGGACTGGGCAATCCATTTGAAAAAATATTTAGTTACAATTAAGCAGTATACGTTTCATGTCAGGTACAGGCTCCTGTATTAATAATTAAGCTGATTGTATAATATATTGAAACTTGTAAACAAATGCCACATTGGAAAGACAAAATTTGGCCTTTATTGACAGGTGGTCTTTATTCGGAGGTGAATTTGTTCCAAATAACAAATGACAAGTTTCAAGTAAAAAAATACCTTTATTCACAGGATGAACTTATTCGAAATTCTAACTATTGAAATCTCACAGTGAGATTGTAGGTAAATCTTAATCATGCCACAAGGATCACAGAAATGATGAAAGTTAATGATGATATAAAATCTTGTAAATGAATGTTGTGTAAAACTTTTACGTAATCATAAAACCTATATATTGTATTGTATTGTTGTTCCGTTTACATAGAATGAGCGAGATCTATTTACGTTAACCTTTTCAAGAATATTCACTGTAAGCAAAATATCAATACTTAGTAATGTATACAGTTGATGTGAGAAATGAGTTTTTTTATCACACAATGAAACGATATAGATTTATCATATTGGAGATTAAAGAACGTGTCGTACCTTTTTTATCATACTGGCATTTATCACAAATATATCCCATAAATGTTAGCTGTCGACAGTCTGGATTCACTATAATTTGTTCGTTCTCTGAAATATCAATAAGTAGAAAAAATAACACGACATTGACAGTATGGATTTTCAGAAGGAACGACTGAATTCATGTTTATTTCACAATAATCATATTTGTGTTATTAAACTATTGAGCAAGACTAGGCATATTTAATCGTATGTTAAAACCATACACATAAATTTACATTTTTTTTTCGTCTGAAGTTATACAGGGAGCTAGCTACATGTATACGTGTGTCATGTACCAATTAAAGACTATATATACTATACATATCATATATATAACTTATAGGTCTTTGCTTATACATTGTGCTTGGTATTATAGGAATTTTCAAGCAACGCACAGGATCTGGATTTTTAAGTACGTTAATTGCAGGTCAATGTTATAGCATCAGTCGCAACTGCTTTTTTCGTTAGGAAATGAAGTACGAACATAGAACATAGTTTATTATTACAATACCACATACATATTTACAACAGACCGATAAAGGCTAAAAAGCCCATGACAGTCAAAAAGGACAAATACATTTACACAAAACATAATTATAGAAATACATACAAAAGAATGCATAAGTTAATACATGCAGAAAACAACAGAAAAAAGTACTTGGCACTTTAAGCGATTTAACCGGACGTATGCAGAAATTATTGCTAAACAAATATGTTTTATTAATTACTAGTATAGCTTACACATGCGAAACGAAGACATCATCATGTTAAAACATGCATTTGCTTCAAAAGAAACAGAACATACCAGAAATAAAATGAAAGAAATGCCTGGCAATTTAAACGATGCGTCTAATAATATCAATAATGCTTAAACATTATTTAAAATGTAATACATTTTTTCAAATGATGCAAATAATACTAAAACAATAATACATATTGTAGAACCGATACATTGAAACATGTATCAAGCTATTCAACAGAACAGATGATGCCTAACAATTCATGCAAGAGCACATCAAAAGTAAATAGCAGATATGAGTGTAAGATAAAATTGAGTATTATTTAGTTAATTAAGCGTTATGACATATAAGTATGTTTACACGTATGTTAAGTTTGATTCCTAAATGACGACCTTATCTCGAAAGCTTTATAAATAAATACGGATAGGTTTCTCATTATTAGGGTATTACTGGAATTAAGCAATTGTTCTGTTTTAAAAATATTTGGATGCATTCTATAATATGATAGAATATATTGAGATCTTATTGAATCATACAATTTACATTCAAATAGAAAATGCATTTCATCTTCAAGTTTAAGACAACAAGGACATAATCTTTCATTTTTGGGGTGTTATTCCAACGACCTGTTTCAATTCTTAAACGATGAGAAGAGAGCCTAAATCTTGTCATAGATATGAGATATTTTTTATATTTATATTATCTAGATACATGCTGTAGTCAAAATTTGCAAAAACCCTAAAAAACCTTGAACGGGATGATATTTGTACTCGATTATTCCATTCTTGCATAAAAATGTCTTTAACTCTTTGTTTTAACAATAATAAAAATAGTTTAGTATTACCTACACCCTGTGAGTACCACACTTCAGAGAATCCTAATTTATTTAATGTATCTTTAACATTATATGCCCAGTTAGTGATGTGCGGTTTGTTTTCAATATCTTTCAACATGATTCTGTATATGATGTTTATATATTTCCTTTCACTTTTATTGATAACTTTTAACCAAAATTTTATAATTTGTATAATTCTTAGTGAGTAAAAATCCAATCGACCTAATTCTCCGTATATAAAATCGTTTTGTGTGTTACTTTTTACTCTCAATATTGACTTACAAAACGAAGTGTGAATTTTTTCAATTATTAATGCCCTATTAAAACCCCAAACTTCACAACCGTAAAATAATATTGGTTTCACAAGTTTATCGAATAATTCTAAAGAATGCCTTATTGTTATGTTATGAAATCTATATAGACATTTTCTTAATGTAAAAATAGCTTTTTGAGCCTGGCCAGCTAATGTTTTTTGCGTTTCTACAAAGGATCCCCTAGATGAAAACACTATTCCAAGATACGTAAATTTGTTAACAATTTCCAATTCACAACCTTGGTAGAAAAATTTAAGGTCTGATGGTAAACGCCCGCCTTTTCTGAATATAATAATTTTGGTTTTATCTTTATTTACAGTAAGTTTCCAACGATTACAGTATGTCTCTAATATGTTAAGATTACTTTGTAGTTCTTCTGATGAGTTAGCAAATATCACGATGTCATCGGCATACATCAATAAAAACATTTTAATAAAACCTAAATCAACACCCTTTGCTCCATTTAAAAGAAGTTGATCTTCCAGATCATTAAGATACATGGAAAATAGAAAAGGCGACAAGCTCTCACCCTGCCTTACTCCAAGATGGCTTTCGAATATTTCGCCGATCTCATTATTTAATTTAACTCTGGATGTAATTTGATTATACATAGATTTGATGACATTATACAAATTCCCTCTTAGCCCAGATTTATAAAGTTTATACCATATATTTTGGCGAACCAGATAATCGAAAGCTTTAGAATAGTCGATAAAAGCGCAATACAATTGCGCATTATTATTAATTACATGATTAATTAACCCATGTAGTACAAATATGTTGTCAATAGTACCCATTCCCGCCCTAAAACCTGCTTGTGATTCTATGTAAATATAATAAGTTTCAGCCCACAGCGTTAATCTAGTGTTTATTAATCGAGTAAATAATTTGCCTATCACGCTTAATAAAGTAATACCTCTAAAGTTCGCTGCTTCTGATAAATTACCCTTCTTATGAATTGAAATTATGTAACCTTCACTCCAGCTTTTAGGAAAATATCCCATAATTAATAGTTTATTGAATAAACATAAAAGATAGTCAGATAGAACATCCTTGCCGTAGTAAATAAATTCATTCAGTATCCCATCAGGTTTATTGAGGTTCAAATCAAGAATGCCTTTCATTAGATCTTGGCGTGTAAAAGGTAAGACTAATTCAGAAAACATGTCATTGATATCATTCCGTACTATATGCTCATTAAAATATTCAACATCTTCATCTGCTTGGTAAAATACATCATCTGGATTATTGATAGCTTTAAAATACTGAGTAAACGTATTCCCAGTTATTTTAAGATATTTCCTTCACAGCTTTCCAACAGTTTTTATAATTGATTAGGTCTAGGTTAAAATTGCAAACATTAAGTACAATGTATGAATCTACATGTGTCCGCTACTAGCTATTATATATATTAGGTCTATATATATAGCTCCTTTTGTCTTCTATTTGCCGGACGTCATAATGGTGTTTGATGTGTAGAGATACTTACCTCCATATTGAAGCTTCACAAACATGTTTACTGAATGTGCCGTATTTTTTCACTGTTATAATAACATTTTAAAGTGGAATATTCAATAGCTCAACTCCCATGGACACAACGCTGTCACCAATGGCTACAACGTCACAATGGTTATGAATGTGACGTTATGACACATACGTCATCACAAATATTATAGTAATTTATTTCATAAATGCAGCAATTAATGAACTTAGATAATGAGGTTTTCATTTGATATTTCATTTTTATTTCATACTTGATAGGTAAAAAACAGTAGTTCTAACCGAATAGGAAAGCTTGTTGAACCGAAAAAGTACGGCTTGGTACGGGTGGTCCAAGTTTTATAGTCATCTAGCTGGTTCTCGCTTTTGTTCTTGTACCATGATTACTAAGCCGAAAACCATAATTCAAAGATGGAAGCGATCTTATCCTACGATAGTGATTCTGAGGAAAATAGCCAATCATCAGACAACGAGGGCAATGCCGCGGCTGATTTATTCTCACATTTGAAACCTGTTGATACAACGAACTCTATTTCAAAAACAATTGCCCTAAATTCGACACCAGTCGTTGTGCCGACGGTATGTAAACAACGTAAATGTCGGATAGTTTTGCAATGTGGTAACAACGTTTTTCGTCCGTTACATTTTTTAGTTATTAAATTGTTCGATTTACTGTGTTTTCTGTATTGATCATGACCTTATAAAAGTATATTTTGGAATCAGTCTGTTATTATCTACTATCGTTTCTGTATTGAGACAATTGACACAGTCCTGTACATGCTGCATTACTGGTGACCTGCTGGTAATGCTGAATCCTGCTGTGGCTAAATTTAAACAAAGATGAAAAATTAACTGCCCAAAAATAAGTACAGTCATTAGTGATTTATATGTACACATCTCCTTTCCAAATGCAAATTGTCAGTTGTTCAAAATCTGTGCTAAGCTAGTGCCGGATATCAATAAATACAATGCAGTCGGCCACCGTCTTTCTTCGTTCAAATTTACTAAATACTAGTGTACACAGAGAAATATCTCAATGTCACTTGATGTCATAAGATAGTAGTGATATTCAAAATGCAGACAACAGTGAAAAAAATCCAGTTTTTCGGTATCCACCGGTAAACAGGTTACTGACTATACTAAATATTGGTGACACTATGAACAAAGAAAAACAGCTCAGTGTATGTTGACACTGGTAAAATATGCATGTTTGCATGGATTGGATATTTTTAGAATCACCTGTAATTAACTTATTAATATTCAACAGTAATTGGATTATGAAGGGCACTTCAGTTCAAATCTAGACTTCGATTAGGTGCTCGAAAATCCTTGTTAATATACTGAGAGGTTTAAAAGGGTGTCTGTTATATTGGCATCATACAATCACACATGTATGTATGTATGTAAATTGTAATGACTTTCAATTTCAGAAAGATGCAAATGCTTCTAAAGTTCTTGATCCTAAAACTAAAGAAGTGAAGTATAATCCAAGATATGAAGAGTTATATAAACCTACGGTATTTATTTTTATTCTTACAAACATTTTTATTTTATCTTAACAGCTTAACCATCACCAAAAAGAAACTTAAGTCTTTCATGGATTGAAAGAAAAAATGTCTCTTGTGACAGATGAATGATAATTATTACAAAATCAGTTCCTTCTGCTAATTGTTGAAATGACATACATGTAGCTGCAATAATGTTAATTGTTATTCATTTTTTCACTGGTTGGTTGTAGGTAGGTCCACAGAACCCATTTAAAACTCAACAGTTGTCATCCACGAGAAATGCTCTTGCTGGATACGTAGAAGAAGCACATGTCAGCAACTTTCAGTTTGAAAATCAAAGACGAACATTTCATAGTTATGGTGAGTAATTGATGCACATATGCCTAACTGGGGATTATAATTATGCTACTGAAAATGTTCACTTATAAATGAAGTACAAGTAGTCCATTTATCTTGGGCGTCAAGTATCTAATATCCTAGAGCCATGGGTTCATTAACTGCTCACAGTAAAATAACTGAATTTATGTTGAAAAATGGCTGGAAACAGAAATGATTTTATTTCTTATAATCTGTTTGGCAAATGTTCTCCGTCTAGCTGTCTGTATTGTCATGGTGTCAGTCTGTCTGTCTCTCAGCTTTCAGTGTCTACTGATTCTATCCTGGTAGGTGTGATTGTTTTCCTTTAACCTGATATGACAGGATGATAGTAGAGTGAACAGAATAGCCTGCCAAAGTCCTCATCAGGTGTCTGTTCTTGTTTATCTTGCTGCAAGTTGTTTCTTTAGTTCCACTGTCTGTATATCAATGTATAATGATTTTTTATAGGTTATGCTATAGACCCCACTGTAGATGTCCAGGCTTCATCAGAAGAAAAATTACTTGGTGACCAAGAGGCCTTGGAGAAAAACAAAGGTTTGTTTTTTATCTAGTATATTGGACGTAATTTTGGTTCAGGAATGGCTATCCTTTTTAACTTATCTTCATAATTGAATAATTAATTGTAGATTTTCTAAGTTTCTTATACATATTGTGTCTAAATGATATCCAGAATTGCTAGTTAAAAACTTTATAGGGAATCAATTCTTTGTCATTGTATAGAAAAGGATCTTTTTATGTGCTCAGTTTTATTTTTGTTATCTAAGGTTTCACAACATTTGAGAAATTAAATAAAAGAGAAGAAGATAGAAGGAAAAGACACAGAAATGATCATCCTGAAGACATTGAGGGCTTTATTGGACCCTGGGGGAAATTTGTTGATGAAAAGACTGTGATGACACCCAATGAGGTAAATTTATACTTTGATTATTGATTTTAAGATCATAGCAAGTCTTGTATTAACATGTTGAATATTGCTTTTTCATCATGTTTAAATTTGTAAATACTGTGTAACCTCCACGAAGGGCCATCTCAGAACAATAGCCACCTCCCTGTAACAGCCAGTATACTTTATTACTAGCAACCCAAATTGACATTTTACTTTATTTTTACTATTTCAGCAACAGCCATATCCATACATCAGCCATTTTTGTCCTTCCCACTGTTGGCTGATGTAGGGAGGTTGCCTCGTATGTGATTAAAATTTAACATTTTTCATATGTGATGTACTAGGTAAAGTTAAGACTTGTTTGTTTAGCTAGTTTATCATCCAACAGTTATCAGCAAAATATGAATATTTTTGATATGTTGCAGGAGGAGAAAGCTGAATTAGATGAGATTTTGGCAAAACGTGCAAAAACTGGGAAACAGACTGAAGAAAAAACAGCAGATGAGAAAACAACCTTACACAGTATGACACTTTATTGTCTCTCATTCCATTTATTTATTTATTCTGATTTTAGTTTATTTATGAAATGTTTCTCAAACCATACATTTTATGGGCTTTAAGAAATTTCTGTAGTTTTGTCCAGTTTTCTGCTCTTCGGAGTTGATAGAAAATTTTACCATGTGATCATGAATATATTTTTGCTGTTATTGCTAAAGAGAAGTGAACTGGAATCATAGAACAGCATGTTTTTACTCATGATGCATGTACATGACTGTCTTGTTAACAATTTCTCTTTTTTTTTTCAGTTAAGGATGCTTATGACTACCAGGGCCGTTCATTTCTTCACATACCACAAGATGTTGGTGTCAATCTTAAGTCAGAATATCCACCAGAGAAATGTTTTATACCCAAGAAACTCATACATACCTGGGCTGGACATACAAAGGGTGTGGCTCAAATTAGATGGTTTCCTAAATCTGCACATTTAATACTATCAGCCAGTATGGACAGCAAGATAAAGGTAACCCATGAGATTCAGTGTATCTTCTCTTGATCAGTTTAAGTATAATGGGATTAATGCATGGAATAAAATTGATATAAACACAATATGTAAGCACACTATACACATGCCTTGTATGATCTGAACAGGGCATAGTATGGACGCTTGTCATTTTATGTTTGAATGTTTGTTATCTTAAATGTACAGTGTTCCAGCACAATATAACTTTTAGCTCCACTAATTTGCTATAAATATGACCAATACCTGAAAAGTTATAATTTCCTGACCATTTCTTGGTTGGATGTTATTTTAACCAAGTATACCATACATGTCATTATTTCACTGCAGATCTGGGAAGTTTACAATGAACGACGGTGTGTACGTACATATTTAGGACATAAACAAGCTGTAAGAGATGTAACGTTCAATAATAGCGGTACAGAATTTCTTAGTTGTGGGTACGACAGATACTGTAAGCTCTGGGACACAGAGACAGGTAAAGTTATCACCAGGTTTATATCTATTATACTGACTCAATTACTAGACCTCAGCCAAAAGGCAAAGGAGATATTGTTATGGTCGCTGTCTGTCCAAAACCATTGAAAGTATTTCTTTGAAACTTAGATTAAAGTGCAACGAGACAAAGTGCAGAGTTCAAGACCCATAACACGATCATGTCAATATCTTATTGTCCTTGTTCTACATGGTGCTTGTTATAGTTCTTTTATTAATTGTTGTGTTTGAGATTTTAGGTTTGCAACTTAAGTAATGACTCTGATGATGGATTAATTAGAATGTTTCATGCTGTGATTTATCCTTCATCAATTAATTTTGTGTGTAAGTTCATAGCTGCATGGTAGTAATATATTTGTTGAATTGTAAAGTTGGTTTGACATAAACTTCAGGAAGATTTATGGCTTTCTTTTTATGGATAAATATATGATATATTGTCCTTATTCTGCACCAAATAATTTATTATATACACCATGAATACTTCAGGTGAATGTAAAGGTAGATTTCCTGTTAGAAAGGTTGCTTATTGTGTCAAATATCATCCTGAAGAAGATAAACAACATTTATTTGTTGCTGGAACTTCAGATAAAAAAATCATTTGTGTAAGTAGCTTCAGTCTCTCCTATATTTTGATGAAATGTTTTTATGTTATTTTTCTGGGTAATTATCTCTTGGTAGATCAGTGTGTACATTGTATGTTTGAACCGACTGATAGAGGGTTTGATTTTGTAAATAATCGAAATTCTAACATTGAACACAAACTAAACACTCTTGATTTGTAAATATATATTTTTTTGGAATGTGTAATTGTTTGTAATGATTATAGTGCTCTTAATTAGATGTTATTATCTACTGTCAAACCTGTGGTTGCAACCACCTCCAAATAAAAGTCATCCTTTGAATAAAGGTCATCCTTTGCATAAAGGTCATTCTTTGCATAAAGGTCATCCTTTGCATAAAGGTCATTCTTTGCATAAAGGTCATTCTTTGCATAAAGGCCATCCTTTGCATAAAGGTCATTCTTTGCATAAAGGCCATCCTTTGAATGAAGGTCATCCTTTGCATAAAGGTCATCCTTTGCATAAAGGTCATTCTTTGCATAAAGGCCATCCTTTGAATGAAGGTCATTCTTTGCATAAAGGCCATCCTTTTAAAAACTGTTAGTGCGATCGCTTAGAACAAAATGAACTCTGAGTAATAACCACCTGTCAATAAAGACCACATTTTGTCTTTCTTCAGGGTGGCCTTTGTTATGGTATGACTGAATTTCCATTCTTTAATTGAAATCATGATTTAAATGTTTGTAAGAATACATGTGTTTGATGAGTCTTTTAAACATGTTATATGCAACAATATGACTTATTCATTTCAGTGGGACACAAGATCAGGTGAAATTGTACAAGAATATGATCGACATCTTGGTGCTGTAAATTCAATAACATTTGTTGATCAAAATAGAAGATTTGTCTCTACCTCGGATGATAAAAGTTTAAGGGTTTGGGAATGGTAAGTTTTGTGTTAATGTGAATATTAAATTCAATGTCTCGATTGCTGTCAGTCATAAGTTTTAACTTCTGTCCCTTAATGTTTCTTGTTTATCCAAAATAGCCATTTAAGTTTATTATTCTTATAGAAATGTTTAACCCTTTCCCTGTCAGGCATATGTTGCCTACATTGTGCACTATATTGCCATAGATTTTCTATGAAAAGCAAGCTTATTTAACCAATGCTCAAACTGATGTACCAGTCACGTAGTCAATATGCGTAGATTTGTGAAGACGGGTATGTGCGTCTCATTGGCAGTGAAAGGGTTAAATGCCTTGTTGCCATGGAAATATGGTAAAATATGAAGGAAAAAGTTGATATGTAAAATGATATGATATATTTTCAGGGATGTACCGGTTGATTTCAAGTATATAGCTGACCCATCTATGCATTCAATGCCTTCAGTAACACTGTCACCAAATGGTGAGTATACAGCTATTTATAACTAAGATCTGTTAGGGTATTAAAATGATCTATTAACATACTTGGTTGCATGAACATGTGCTGCCAAAGGTCTCCTACTTTATTTTGTCAGCATTTTCTTGTCCAGTCTATGTTTCAACCTTTATAACTATTTGATGTCTTCTTTCAGTTCTTGTCAATTAATAATAATTTCTAGAAACATTACCAGTGAAGAAATTAAAGTTGAGATTATTAGTCTCTATATATCTATGCATTTAAATTTAAATGGAAAATCATGTCCATATTGATGAAATTATCATTGATGTTATACATATATTCTGTGTTTTTATCACAGTCTTATTCACTATTTCATTGTGTTATTGTTAATTTGTTTTTTATGTCATATTTTCCAGGTAAATGGTTGGCATGTCAGTCCATGGACAATAAAATTTCTGTTTTCAATGTATTAAATAGATTCAAATACATGCGAAAGAAGACCTTTACTGGTCATATGGTAAGTTGTATAAATTAAACTGTGTTGTTACATATAATAAAGTAATGAATACAATAACTTCTGCCTTAAGGTTCCAAAATTAATGCTAGCTGAACTGGTTTCAGTCATTTTGAAAAATAAACTGATAAAAAATCTGTATCAGGTTAGAAAATAACATCTTAGGTCTCTAATGGCAAAATCTGCTCAAGTAGAAATACATTTTGGGATGAATAGTACCTTGTCTATCACAAAAGGCTAGTCTAAAGAAAATTACAACAGATTTTCAACCTATGGGCCTGATTAGTTTTGGGTCAAATTTTTCCTACTGTGGTTTTTATTGTATGTTTTTGGAAAGGCAATGTAGCCCTCAGTGTGGGGATGAAATATCGGCTTGAAGCCTCTTTTTGGGAAAAATTTTGCCCGAAACCAATTTGGGGAATTAAATTTCAAGGAGTGTATATATCATTGAAAAAATTAAAATGTTCATTCAGGATGTTTTGTATTAAGTACCGGTAATTGTTTCACACTGTTTATGTTCCAATTCTTTGTTGCTATTTATAGGTTGCAGGATATGCTTGTGGTTTAGACTTCTCACCCGAGATGACGTAAGTACACATTATTTGAGACATAACCTACAAGTCTATTGTCAATCATTGTATATGTTCATATGTTACATACCTTGTTGTACATATATTTGTAATCATAAAAATTGTTGCCTAGAATGATGTGTAAACTTACAGGTAAATAAAATACTGTTGTCCAAAATTGTGGTCAATTACAGATATGTAAAATATTCATGTTGAGTTCATTGTTAAGACAGAAAAGGCTTTCTTGTATCAGATAAAACTGTAGGCTTCCAATGATCACATTTTGTAGAAAAAATAATTATGTTAACAATTTCTAAAATAGTGTTTGGTATGTTATCCCGAATTGAGGTAATCACTCTTCTTTGCTACTAAACTGTTTTGTCCAAGTCTACCATTTATATCAATCATTCATTTCTTAATGTGTTAAGTGATATATTTATTCTCTGTTCTAGATATTTGATATCTGGAGATGCTGATGGTAAGCTGTATATTTGGGACTGGAAAAGTACAAAATTATATTCAAAATTCAAAGCTCATGATGATGTATGTATACAAGCTATCTGGCATCCACACGAAACATCTAAAGTAGCTACAGCTGGCTGGGATGGTGTCATCAAGTTCTGGGATTGAAAATGGTTGACATGTATTACCTGGATGATAAAAGTGATGGTATAAACTTCCCAACAATGTCAAGATGAACAATTCAGTGAGGACTGTGGTTCTTTTATTCAGAACAAGTGTTGATGTGTACACTGTAATTTCACAGTAGTAAAAATTTACTACAAACATGCATAGTCAAGTCACTGTCATGATAACTGCATTGACTTTATGTATATAAAGTTTTTATGACTTATTACAGTTATGGTATAATGCAGTTTGAAGTCACTGCTTGCTGGCAAGTTAATGCAAGACATAGTTTGTAAACTACTCACTCATAACATGTTCTATTTTATGAGTTCATTTGAACTATGATATCTCGGTTGTTAAACATCCTTTTCTGAAACCATGTTTATAAACTCTTGGCCAACAATGAATTATGCTTATCAAGATTAGTAATTTCGATATAAAAATAAAAACAATTTGAGATTTGCCTTGTCTTTTTGAACATTGTTCTTCGTGACATATTTACAATATCTACTCGCTCTGTATCGACTATTGGCACAACTGAAAGACTATGTTTAGCTTGGTTGTTTTAGAATAGAAGAAAGAGTCAAGCTATTGTGATCACTGTGTCATCTGTGTAGCTCCTAACTCAGAAACTGTAAGAAAGATGGGTCTCAATGAAACAGTGAACAGATGTGTGCACTTATTTGCTGTGCTCTTATTTAGGTTTATCAATGTAAGCTTGTTTTAAACTGTCGACCATTTCTTACACCTAACATAATGTACCGGTAATGATGTCACATCAGATCATAATGTAGAGAATGCCTTTCATAAAGATTGGAGAGTTACTTAAAGTGTTAATTCTTTGAAATCAAATCTATTTGACTGGATGGGATTTCTTTAAAAAGAACAATAAAAAGTTCAGTTATGATCCCATAGTAAAATATTATTGTAGATATCGCTGTGTTTGTTTGAAGCAATGATCTTTCTCTATGGTTACCGGTTATCATAACATAAGTGGACACGGTCATTTGATGACTTTCCAGTTTCCCAGAAAAGGAAGATCCAGGCATACCCCTAGGTAGAACCACTGACCTTCTGTCAGCTAGCTTGACATTTGTCTCATGTGTGAAATTAGGTCCTGTGTCTGATTTGATCTCACAGCAGTGAGAGACTAGTGACTGCAAGTCAGAGGCAAATACCACTCAGTCACTGAGGCCCCATCATTTTACTTCTACTATGCATGTTGAATGAGGGATTGAAATGTAAATAAAATAAGATAATAAAATTCTGATGCAAGCTTTATTATAATACAACATGAAGTATCAAACAGCGATACAGCCATATAGTCAATCATACAATGTTAAAATAGCAAACAGCAGAGTAAAAATATGCTTACTTCATAAATATAGTCATGTGATTATTATATACATAAATGTCAATAAAATATGATATGTTGATATTGAAATAGGAATGTAAATGATAGAAACACAGCTAGATACATGAATGTTGATCAAGTTTATCATCATTGTAAAACATGCCCAATTACCACAAAAAGAAAAACATTCGAGAATTGGGTAACAGTAAAATAATTTAAGTAAAGGGCAGGGAAAATTTTGACTATGCATATTATCAATAGTTTCAATCTCTATCCAGACTTGTCATTTTCTATCAATCACATACACCCTTGTCCACATCTTAGCTTTTACAGAATTATTGTAAAACAAGAAATGAAGCCACAAAAATTTAAAGTTTTATAACTAAGTGAATCATTTTCTTACGTACAATTTGATGGAGATAAAATATGCTATAACTTGCAAGGAAATCGCACAGAAAATATTATTAAATACTAGAAAATCTATTTCTTGACGAAAAATGTTCGTCTACATTCAGTTATTATGTTACAAAGTCTAAACATTGAAATTTAAACAAAATGCTGAAATTGTACATAAATGTGAAAAAATATGAAAACAAAATGCACAATAAGAGTAAAACAAAATACAGCATTTGAGTACCAGATGGAAACTAATGGAGACTACAGTTTTTGAACTGCTTTCACATGTTGACAGATGCATGTGAATGTTAAGTAATGACAAATCTGAACAGAAATGGTTCAGGCTAGTGTAAGTTAGATATAAATAATTTCATTGTCATTTACAAACAAACCTAAAATGTGTGTTCAAAGATTTTTGTTCAAAATCTGTGACTAAAACCAAATGGAACATGTATGCATGCTGCATCAGAGATGGCATTTTTCTAGAGCTGCTTTTTTAAAAGAAATAACAAGAGGGCCCTGATGGCCCTTTATCGCTCACCTGAGAACAAAGGCCAATAATTAATGACCAGGTAATATAGTTTCCATCTCGTAAAACTCATTTTTACGTAGATTTTGAGATCAAAACCAACAAGCTAAAACGTAGCAAATTTTCTAATCCAAGGGCCCATAACTCTTGAAGATGAGGTCCGATTCCGCCCATAATCGAACTTGTCCAACATCTTTTGGTTATACTCATTCATTGTTAATATGATTAGGATCGGTGAATAAATGAAGGCGCTAGAGTGTAAACAAGCTAAAATATAGCAAATTTTCAAAGTCAAGGGCCTATAACTCTTGAAGTTCTAGTCCGATTCCGTCCATAATGGAACTTGTCCCAGATCTTTTGGTTATACTCATCTACTGAAAATATTATTAGGATCGGTGAATAAATGAAGGCGCTAGAGTGTAAACAAGCTAAATATAGCAAATTTTGTAATTCAAGGGCCCATAACTCTTGAAGTTATTGTCTGATTTTGCCCATAATCGAACTTAGCCGAGACATTGTGGCCATATATATTGTGAGCAAGTTTAATCATGATTCGTTAAGAGCTGTGGATGCTAGAGTGTAAACAAACTAATTGTGGACGTACGACGGACATTCAACGATCCTAAAAGCTCACCTGATGAATCAGGTGAGCTAAAAAAAGCTAAATGGCGATGGTCAGTTTGACCATCACAAATAATCAAAGACCAACTTTGATGAAACAAGCAGTTAATGATGACAATGAAAAGTCCCATAAGCTTATAAATTTATCGGTCGTAATATATACTATTCATTTCCCGCTGTCATGTCATGCACACGTCATAAAGTGATGTCACATGCTCTATACATTTCCAGTTTACAAAAGCAAAACTCACAGCCAAATGAGTGTTTTTCAAAGGAAAAAAGAAAAATCGTCGGTAAATATTATCATGGTATAATGTAAGCAACAGTTACTGCTCTTTTTGCATATTTTTTTGTAACAAAAAGCTAATGGGACTAATACATTGATATAATGTAGGATAATATCATTCAAGCCCCAAACTCAGGCATCAAAACTACCAAAATAATGTAAAATATTCTATGAGAGAAAAACTGGAGGGCAAAAAAGTATCGCTAAAGCTTAGTCATTGGATTGGTATATGTTTCCAAAAACTTTAAGTTTATAAAAAATATTTTGTAAAAATGTCCTTTTGTACTAAAAAGGCCAAACTATTGTATTCATGTTTGACTCAATTTAATTCATATGTGTACAGACAAAACAAGTAACAATAAAAAAATACTATACTCATAGGTAAAACGGTAACACATACACAACCATTCATATAATGATTATTATCTTTAAAGTGTAAAATAGTTTAATTGGAATGTAAACAATTATTGCATTTACTTCATAAGTCACAGATAATATTTTTTTCAGATGTTGTGATTCATCCAATATAATCAATTAATTTATAATTGGTCACCAAATTTGCCATTGATCCTTATAACCAGTTCGCAATCAACCCCCTTTCCATTGAATCAATTCTATACTGAGTTTCAATTGAAGAGAGAGCAAGAAATGAGATTTCGTCAGTAATTCTTGCAATAGAATTAACAAGGTATTGTTACTGGGTAGGTATTATTTTTTTAAAACAAACTTAGTGACCAATGTCTCCGCTAACAAAGTGCACTGCAAAAATTGACACAAGGTGAAAATAGAAAAAAAACATGTAATTAGTAATAGTGTATGTACATATAATTATGGTTAGTTTTTGGGTATTGTAATCCTTTATATCAAGTTTATGCAATTAAATAAAAACTAATAATTTAATATTAGTATTCCATCGTTTTAAACTGAAAGTTTATTTTTTATCATCTTAATCTAATGGATATGTTCTTTATAAGTTTAATCAACAGGAAATGTATACAGAAATATCACAATGTTTAAATCATACATTAATATGTTAAACTGCATATGATTCCATGGAAAAATGTGATTATTTAATACCTTATAAAATTTAAGCATTAAACTTCATCTAAAATGTATAAAAATACAATAAATTTTAAAGAGTGTAACAATTATATAGAATACGGAATACAGAAGTAAGGCACTTCTTCACAACATCACAACCTATAGAAACAAATTTGTAACAACATAGAAACAGATTTATAACAACATAGAAACAAATTTATAACAACATAGAAAGGAACAATGTAAAGCATGGTCTAACCGGATATTTTGATTATCTTTGTTCATTATTTAACAGGTAACAAGAAGATGCAGTTTATATAACACACAATGAATTGCAGACATAAAATTAGTCAACCAATAAACTTTCCCATTAGATACAGCCCTATACACTCAAATATAAAGTTGTTACAAAAATATATAGAATTAAATTAGGAATGCTGATTGTTAATGGTAAATAGTAATAAATGATAAACATGTCCACACTACACATAAAACCTAGCAGACACAAACTATAGACAGAAGTTAAATATCTTTTACTTCTCATTATAGTAGAAAACACAATTTTAATGTAAATCTCATCTCATGGACTGTGATAGATCAGAAGTTTATCATACTTTTAAATCATTCAATTAAATGCCAAGCAAAGGCATACAATTCATTAGAGCTATCTAATTAGGGGCTTTCCTAAATATGAATACATTACCGGTATATATAAAATGATATGTTAATTATATTGTTACATTATTTTTTGTTGATGTACAATGTCAAAGGAATGTCATAAAAATATAAAGCTGTGAGGAAAAATAGTTCTATCACATATACATGATTATATATTATCACACTCACATGCTTGTAAAAAAAGAAAATGATATTCAGATTCTATGTAACTATAAAATATACTCTAACATTATATCATAGATGTAAGACTGTACCTGGAAGTGCAGGACCACTGTATGATACAATAAAGTAATTACAAAAAGTTTGTCTTCAAAGATTTTTTTCCGCACAAATTAAACATTGTACCAAATTTAGAAAATCATAAAAATTTCATGTAATTTGGAATGTGTTCACAGAAGGATTATTTGGATTAATACCAGATAAAAGAAGATTTAGTAAAAAACACCTACATGTACTGGAAAAATATGGAAGTTGAAGTGACTCAATGCCAGACTGACATCACAAAATGGAAGAAAATAAAATCCAACAGTTTTTAACAGCTAAGTGTCATGCATAGAACTTATCAGTGTAGACTTCCCAACCTTCAAGCAAGCTGGACAGTGTCCAGGAAATTTGCCTGATCCTGCTTTGATCCAAACTCAGTTTTGAGTGGCTAGTGCTTTCTAGTCTGAGATTTAATCAAGGAGATCCCTTATACCATTTCAGTATTTTCTACACAGAAGCAGTATTTATCACTTACATCAATCCCACATTCTTTCCATGATTCATTCTTATGACAAATTACAAAGATACACAATCAAGAACAGAAATACATGACATACAAATAAGTGACTAACAATGAGAGTAAAAATTAAAGCATAAAATTATCTTTACAAGCAATGTAATCTATTAGTAATATAACAATTAATAAAAAATGGAATTTTTGATAAATTATTTACAATTGTTTCTTATTTTTTTTCAAGGTACTGCATATTGCTCATTATTTAATAAAAAGAAAAACAATAACAGATATAGTATTTTTTGTTTAACACATGGGTCTTGAGAACAATATTGGAATTCAAAATCGACCTTAAACTAGATTAATCTATAATTTCTATTCTAATGAGCAACAAAAGAACAATAATGATACAAGTTAAATTTTCTGTAAACTTTTTTCAATGTTCCTAAATCAGCAGTATATTTATCAGATCCATAATTCATGTTGATTTATACAAAAATTACAATAAAAATATAAAAAGACTTCTTTTCAAGTGCTTACATTGTAAAGTGAATATTTAAATAAACACAAAATACCTTATTTTTATTCATACCTGTTTATATGAATGTATGTATGTAATCTTTCTTCTTGTTCGAACTGATGTGAAAATCTTTAATGTTTCCTTCCTATGTCATACGGATAACTATGCCTAATGCTAACATACGCTTATTTGAAATTTGTACCAAATAATTAAAATGCTTATTAAGGAAATAACCAGCTTAATTTAATCCAAATCATTGAATGCATTGAATTGTCTAACTTATCTAGTATTATGTCATAGGTATAAGAGATAAGACCATTTGAACATATATGATAAATTGTAACCAAGCTAATATCAACAAAACAAATGATGGCATTTTGAAATATATTTTTACGAAGTGCTACAATATCTATGTATCTGTAATAAATTTTCTTTACGGGTGATGGTGGACAACTTGTGTAACTTGGATTATCAAGAACAAGAATGAACCCAGGACAGTATATCATTCAGGTCGTTAAAAGTAAAAATTAATAACCATTTCATGATAAAATATATGAAAGAAATCAATTCAATTACATGGCAAAGAAACAAGATTCAATATGAGTTAAAAAAAACATGCAAATATCATTTATATCCTGATAATATGCCTTCACTTAATTCAGAGAATGACAAAATTAATATTCAATAAAACATTTTATAAGAAGTATTTTTTTTCAGTTTCAACTATCACTATCAAAATAGATCGAAGTTGTAGAAAGGTAAATATTCAACAGCAACTAAATGGTTACTCAGTTCTAAAGGCGAGTGTAAATTTGATACATTTAATAAATATTCATGGAAAACTCAGTTGAGTAATGAGTACTGCTTGCTGGATCGCCGTTATTGAAATTTTCCGCCCATGCTGTGCATTTGATGGTCACCTGACGATGTGTAGGAAGAGCATTAAAATGGATCATGACAGCAGGTTCAATGTATCCAGGTGTGTCTCTCTGTAACAGGTAGTACATAGGAAAACCTTGGATAGGATTGTACTTGATTGGAGGACCATCATGCTTGTCTGTTCCCAGAGCTTTCTTGTCTTCTTCAGTCTGAAAGTATAATTAACCTTAATACAGACTACAGGTACATATGCTGGTGAATAAAAATAACAAAGAAATGACTTAAACCAATTGACAACACTTGGAAATATGTACCATGTTGCTTCAGGCATGACCTTCTTTTAACAGGGTTGTCTTAAGATATACACATATTATACATAGTGTTTAGTCCTTTAATATTCATTTATTTATTTTGATTTAATGCCATTTTCAACATTATTTCAGTCATATTCTGGCGGGCAGTTATTGTGAATAGCTTGACTTTTCTTTGAAAACAGACAAGCTAAATAAAACTCAAATATTTTACCTCTGTACCTTACAGGCAGTGAAACAAAAAGTATATAAATGATTAAATCATGCATGTAAAACCAAATCAACTCTTAATTAACAAATAACACTAGGGCTCTTAAAACAAATTTTGAGTGCTAAGATAATGTGAATCACTTTGATTTTCATCTTGATTGTAGTCGGCACAAATATAGTGACACATTTTGAACTTCTCTTATATCTCTCTGTAATAGCTAACGTTAACAAAATTTGCTATGATGACATCATCAACTTTAATTATTTCTCTACATAGCCACTTTTGAAGAAGATAGAGTCATTATGGCATTATTTTAACACTTTTAAACACTAACCTTTCCTTCACAAGTGACAAGCACTGCATTGTCAAGTTTCGTCTCCAACTTCTTTTGAAGCTCAACATTCTCAGTTCCAGAAAGATCAAATAACTTTGGTACCAAACCTTTCTCCTGTGTGAATGTACACAAAAATTGTTAGTCAAGAAAATGTATGTTAATATTCAAGATCTTTAATAAAGGAATCAAAACATGATATCTATATATGTTAGACAAAGTACTAAAATACCATATCATTACAGATTTGGAAACTACTATTAAAAGGCAATAGTAACTGGACGGTCATCAGGTTATAGTAGGCAAAACATTAAATTTCTGAGATTTTGTCATTTCAAAATCAACTAAATTGATAACTAAGAGAGTAGAATTATGAATACATGCGAAGGGAGCTGTATGGAAGACAGAAGGGATTAAGTATAGTGCAAATATCGATGATATCTTTGTTTACATTAAGGATTCCATCATTATTTGTTGACCATCTGTGAGATTACATAAAGATTCACATAAAATTAATACCTATATATAATAATTGAACATCAAATTTAAACAACTAATCATAATCAATGAATAGTAGTTATGTCTCAGTTAAATTTATGCAAAACTTTGCAAAAAATTGTCAATTAATACAAAAATGAACGCTCATAAAGTAAGGTAGAGCGACAAGCCATTAATTAATATAACCAGATTGCTTAGACAAAAGCATACAATGCAAATTTATGCATTGCAACACATGAATATTCATGTACATGTATTACATTAAAACGTTCTTAATTCATTTTCTAAGTTAATTACAGTACAAACTTTCCAGAGCCACAACCTTCCATCAACAACAGCATGACTTTTTCCAACCACATGATTTAACTACTAATTTAACCTCTCTACAGCAACAACCTCTCAACAACAGCATAATATTGCTACTCCCGAAGGGTGTTGCCTTGGAGAGATTGTTAGGGCACGATGGTAATACTAATAAGTTGAATGAACTGAAAGTATTAATATAAAACATAAACATACAGGCTTGAGTACAAGTAATACACAGGGTTTTCCTTGAAGTATACCATACATCTCTCTATGCTGACACACGTCACCAAACTGTATAGCAGTTTGCATACAAACTTTACCCTCAGGTACAGATGTTGTATTGTCATCACATTTAATAAATTTCTCAGTATTTGAAACCTGAGTGACTATATTGTAACCTGAAATTATAGAAGATAATTCATACAGTAAAGCTACAGATAATGACTTGACCAGTATCTAACTTTTTTCACACTACTTTTTCATTGTCCAACAAAGTTGAAAATTCATATATTTCAGGATCAAATCTTGATTCGTGATCAATATTGTTTCAATCCTGTTTTACATGCCATGATTGGAAAAAAGTCTAATATGGAATATATAAATTATAATACATGCCTGTAGCTTGAATTGAAAGTCAACTTTAATGTGCCATATTCATACCAGGGTTTTTTCTCGGTATTTTGGGAAAATGACCCATACCCTTGGGATTGGGAATTTTCGCGGTGTTTTAATCAAAATTGGGAAAAAATGCATAACTACAATTTTTACAATTTTCAACTTATTCTACTTATTTACACATAAAACAGTAGCAGAATAAGGTATTTACTACCAATAGTGATGTTAATGAACTTATAAAAAAAAACAAAAAAAAACATTTTTTTTTTTTTTTTTTTGGGGGGGGGATTGGGAACTTTTTTCTGTGAATTGGGAAAAAAAGATACTATTTTCAAATGGGAATATGACCGAATTACGAATCATAGTATTGTAGTTTAATGAACAATAGATGGCAACATAATGTATTGATTGTGAGATAAATTGATACCAAGTTCCTTTGGTAAAAGCAGCTATGGGTTTGCCTATAATATACAATGCACTGAGTGTTTATTCAACCGATAACTGAGCATGCAATTATACATTTATGTGAATTTCCTTTTTATTAATACAAAAATTGAAATTGGAAATACCCAGCTAATGTACAGACAATGCTTTTCTTTTGTTTCACTATTTAAAAACTTTGTGTCATTGGAACTTCTAATACTTGAAACTTTGAACTAACTTAACTTGGTAAAACTGAAATTGCACATATTCAATTACTTTATCCAGTAAATTAACATGTGATGTCAGCTGCTAGATGTAACTGTGATATTGACAAGTTAGTAATGTGCTTGAGTTGATGGTATGTATAATTTAAGATGTTAATCTTAGTCATGTGCTGTCAACAATGTGATACAATGTAAAACATTATGAATTCATTTCCTACTTCAAGCCGCAACAAATTAATGTTTAGTCCAAAAAGAACCCAAAATAATCCATCTATACCACAGTAACTATTAACTATGTTTTAAAAACATCTGCATGTGAAATTGTAAGTGCCTTGTCCATGTAAGTTCAAATAACATTAGAAAATAAAGTAAATATGAATGTTTAAAATATCTACCATGAAGTTTGTCCTCCAGCCTGTAGAAGTATTTCATGTAAGATTTGTGGTTCAGTGGATCAAAGGTCAGCATACTTTTATCATCAGGTCCATAAGCATACAGTCCTAAAAGAATAAACCATTAACCAAATAATTATTTGTGATTTTCATATTTCAATTACAGTTTGAACATAATTTCATTGTTTCTTTCAATTGAATGTCAGTTAAAATACTAAGTGCACTACCCATGGTTCAAGTCTGTTTTCATAAACCATGTTTAGAAATACCAAGTTAAGAGTTACCAAGCTTGTAACATCCAACTTACAGTAGCCTGGTGCTCCATGGTACTGGTATATTTAATCTTTGGAATTTTTTAAAGGAAATATTGGCTTATCTGTGGTCGCTACTTAAAGTCAAACATTATGCAAAATACAATAAATAAATTACTAAACACCAAATACATTAATTAAAAATAAAGTCTTGAGAGTGTAAATAAATAATAACTTCAATATTGGATAACACAACAAAAGTCAAGACTACTCCATGTAACGGACTTGCAACTACATATTATTATTATGTTAACTATCGACACGTGCAGAGTCGCCAGAGCTGGGGTGGTGATTGCCGCCCCAATATTTAAGCAATAAGTAATTTTGGCATAAGGCTTTTTTTAAAATATTTAATGCCTCCCAAACTACTAAAAAAACTTCTGTCCGTATGTATGGTTCTAAAACGTATCATTTATGTTTCTTTGGTTGTCTGTGAAACTGAAACTTAACTTATACACTACCAAAGCGCTCTATATGCAAAGGTCAACATGCTAACGAGACTTGTCATATCATACAGATAAGAATTCGTGACAGTTTCTAGCAATTGAAACATGTATTAACTTATTATGTGTACAGCAGGTTCTAGGCTTTGTCAATGGCCAGATTTCTGCTGTATTTTGCAGTCTTCTTCTTCCAAATACTGTACTAGATCCCTCTCTGCTTGATCATTGTAAAGGGTGTATGTACAAAGTGGTGTGCAGCATTCAAATCGTTACAATGAAAGACTCCAGTAATCTACAGCCCCATGAGAAGTCCTCCCTTGAAGGCCTCAAGGTGACTGCAGTGGCCTGGTGCTGGGGTAGCTGGTTCCACAATCAAATCGCCGAGGGAACGAAGGAGAATTTCATAGCGTCAGTGCGGCAGAAAGGGATGAGGAATCTGTGTCCATAGCCATGGCCGCCAAAAGTCAGAGGGTGGAAGAACGGCTCAGCTGGGATGTCTATGAGGTTATGTACAATCATGTAGACCATTACCAGCTTGGTCACTGAGCTATCTAATATTGCCAAAATTCTAACACAAGCTGGCAATGTTAGTTATTTTTCATTATATGTAGGCCTATAGTAACAGAACCGTGGCCATTCTGCAGCATGTCTGGATTTATAACGTTCATAAATCAGTTTTATATATATTTGATGCTCGCTTTTTATCATATGGGTTCAATATAAAATTCATTCATTGCATAAACAAACTATTTTAGTTTTTAATACATAGGACAAGACTGTAACAAATTCTTCGCACATAAAACATATCCTCTATTCTCACAACTTCGTGCCTTACCCAAAGCTCGTGCCCGAAGCTATAACCGATTTTAGTGATGAATGACATGGTTTCCCATGTCCAAGTTTATGCTAGTTGTAGATGAAGAAATATTGCTGTGAGAAAGAAGTGAAAAATGCGTAAAACTTTCTAAAAAGAAATTAAACTGTTAAGAAGTTCACATTTCCAATTTATTTGACACTCGCTGACTTTATCTTCGTTGGTATATTTTAATACTAATCTTATCAAGTGTTTAAGTGTTTATTCTTAAAGAGCATACCCAATACTTACAATTAAATGATAAACTATATTTAGAAAATAGCAGCGCGGCTTTCGCATGACGTCATCAGTTTACGAGCACGAAGTTGTGAGAAAGCTTCCAGATAATCAAGATTGTCATGGTCATGCTTATTTTGAGGCGTGCAATGCATGTTTACAAGCTGTTTTGTTATATTTCGTTACATGTACAGAAAATTAACTTGTAAGTTGATATTTTAAGGAGATCTTGTTCAACTACGGTAGTATCATATGCGCATGCGCGGACTTCGAATATTAATGGGCACAAACTTATGGGTGTAGTGGCTACATGTACACGCTACTTTTGTTTTCGTAGAACGTACTGGTCATGCACACTTGATTAGGTTTGCGGCTTCAATTGCATAATTCATTCATAAACGCAGGAGTAGTAAAATTTGACACCCCTCCACTGCCTCGACGTCATAATGCTTCTAGCACCCTAATGTGGCGATCAAATGAGAACATTTCGAAATTTATATTCACATTGCAATGATCCATCATGGTGCAAATGCTACCTTGGTTTGAACTTGCGTATACACTAATGACTATGTATTTGCATAGAAAAGAATTATCACAAACTTATATAATATTTTACCATATGCTTTCTCTGCTTGAGGTGATGACTGCTCGCTGCTATGATGAGCAACAGCCGAGACGATGATAAGAATTAGAGCCAGAACAAATGCCATCAACGCCCCGACCATTACAAATTTCACCTTCTTTGTGTTCTGACAGGAAAAGCACAGAACCTTGTACTGTTTTCCATACTCAGTAGGTTTCAATTCAACAGTATAATCATTGTAAATCCCGTTGCCGTTCGCATGTTTGTCCCCATTTCTGTAGTCATCCGAATACTGGTGCTCATCCGCAGGAGTGTTAAAATGAGTTTTATCTGAATAGGAAACTTGTCCGTACGACATGTTATTTTGTTTTTCAAGATGTCACAATATAATCTTAATCAAATCAATATACCAATAGTGTACTGTATTCAAACACACAAAACGTGTTGTTTTAAAATTCTAAGTAGTAAATCTACGAGAATTCATTTATCGAACTTCCTATATTAGTCACGGCGCGTTTCGTTGCGTAAGAGAAGGAAAGATGACTGAAGCGGAAATATTTCCGTTTAAGCGGAAAGCGAAATATTGGCTTGGACTGCCATTCAAGTTAATTTCCTGTTTACAAGAAGAGATTTTTCTGCAGTCTTAGAGGTAAAAATAACTAACAGTCCACTGATTTATTGAAGTCATTTATCCATTTGGTCTTAATTGGGACCTGTACAGTATGCATGTGTGTTCTAATTGGTCCCAAATTATATATATGAAAATGTAGTAAAACAGCAAAACCAAAGGGACCCGAACCAAACTGAAGGATTATTTCCGTCAGTATCCAGTGGAATATGCCTGCTTCGTTACTGGAATTGCAACACAGACAACATCAGTTCAATGACATATACTACGAATAATTAATCAGTTACTTAATTAATTACTATAATATTTTCCTTTTTATCCCCCCGTATCGATAGATCGGGGCATATTGTTTTTGGCAAAGACCTATACATACATGTATGTATAGGTCTTTGGTTTTTGGTCTCTCTGTTTGTCTATTTGTCTGTCTGTTTGTCTGTTTGTACCAAACTTTAACCTTGCCTATAAAATCAAAACGTTTGCACTTACATTCATCAAACTTCATATGTAGGTTCCTCATGACAACCTCTGCTGGACCTGGGAATTTTCAAGTCAGTTGGTCAAAGGTCACGGGTCATTGTGTTAAAAAAATCCTACATTTCTCTTAGGATATTACTCCTACATTTTTCATGCGATTTTGACGAAACTTTCACAGACTTGTTGTTACCAAGAACCCCCGCACATATATTCCTGATTTTGTGATTCGATTTTTGACGGAATTATTTTGTTTATTTTATGCATTTTCAAGTTAAAGGGCACACGGGGGGCATTGTATTTTTGAAACACATCAAGTTTTTAAATTTTGTTTTTTATTTGGATTTCTTTTTTTCCCAATTACCGAACGGTAATCCGTTTATTCCTTTTTTATAACATATATACAGGATATTACATATAAATATAAATCAGCATGTACATGTATGAAAATATACTATTGTAATGCAATATTAATTTGCTAAATATGATGAAAAGTTTAACACTGACAAATGTGATGTTTATAATATTATGTATATACCAAACAGTTTGTGGTTAGGTAGCGTTAACAAACAATACTGATTGGTTTAACATAAGTGAAAAAGGAAAAATACGTCAACATAGTATAAGTGATTTAAACTTAGAGATAAAATAATTTATTTCATTTTTATTTTCGTAGTATTCAATTAGTGTGGAAAGTTCATATTTAAACAGATTCCATACATTGGCATCTTTAAGTTTATTTTCACTGATGAAGTATGTTTTGTAAATGCAAAAACCGAGTAGTATTAAAAATATATTGAAATAGTTGTATTGGGTATATTTAACTTTATATCCGACTAAAATAGTTTTTAAGTATTTGATGTCTTTGTTAATGTTACACTCATTAAGAACATACTGTAATTTGGTCCAGATTTCTCGTACAGTCTTAGAATCAATAAAAACATGTTCATAATTTTCTACAACGTGACATAAAGAACAATTCTGTGAGTCTACCATTTTCCATCTAAATCGTTTTTCTTTACACGGGAAAATTCTGTGGAGTAATTTGTATTTAAACTGTTTAAGTCTGTTGTCGTGTAAAGAATTTATAAATTTATATTGTGAATGCCAATCGATGTTTTCTTTAAAATGTGAATTCCAGAATCTGTGTATATAAGGAGTTGTAAATTTAGTTTCAATTATTAAGTTGTATAATTATTTGTTTATTGGTTAATACAGCAATGTTTTTTTTTTTAAAGCACTGTGGTTGAATAACAGTTTTTACCTTTGTTAAGCGTGATTTCTCTTTAGATAGTATGTAGGTCCATTTATGCGGAAAACTTTTTTTTAAAATACTTATTTCTGAAATCCAGTTTGTCTTGTCTTTAAGTTTTGTGTATATATTATCTTCTCGTAAAAATCCTTTGTTGTCAATTATGTCATTTACGAAAATTATGTTTGACTTAATCCAGTTTTTAAACAGTATGACTTTATTATTAAATTTTATATATCTGTTGCCCCAAATGATTTCTTTCCTTATATCATAAAACGAATTTGGTTCATCTGCAGAGGTTTTATTTTTTTTTGTTTCTATCCACAGGTTAAGGATGTTTTTGTAGAATTCAGGTATGGATGTAGTGTCAAAGTTTTCAATGAAGTCTAAATTGAAATTGAACACAAGGAAATCTGATCCATATCTATTAAAGAAGTATCTTGGAATGGCTTTCCAGTTGGCATCATTTTTATCTGATAATGCTTTGATCCATTCTAGTTTTATTGAAGTTACGTATGTCTCTATATCTATCATATCGAGGCCACCATTGAATTTGTTGCCTATGAGCGTTGATCGTTTGATCTTTTCTTTAGTTTTATTCCATAAGAATTGGTAAATAAGGGTATTAATTTCGTGAACAATTTTGTTTGGTACTATTAGTGAATGAAAAGCATATACAAATTTTGGAATAAGAAGAGTTTTGACAATGAGAATTTTTCCATACCAGGTTAATTTTCTCTTTGACCAGTTGTTTATAATGGCTTTACAGCTTTCGATTTTTGTTTCCCAATTTAATTTCTCACATTCTTTCTTCTGTGGCCAAAGTAAATTCCGAGGGCTTTGGATTTCAACCAAACCAAAGGTCACAGTGTGAAGGTTAGGTAAGATATACAGTACCACCTCTCCAGAGCGACCCTCTCTTGAACAACAGCATGCCTTCAACAACAGCATGCTATTTTCCCACTGCATGATTTAACTGTTAATTTAACCTCTCTAGAGTAAGAACATTTCAACAACAACATGATTTTGCTACTTCCAAAAGGTGTTGTTTTTGAGAGGTAGCACTGTATTGAATAACCTGATACCCCACACTAATTTCCTCCAATGAAAGACTAAGAAATATAACCAGTTAGAGTATTCATGGAGAAACAGTTACCTTGTTAACTGTACCTTTACAAAAACAAAAAGGGTTGCTTTGGAGAGGTTGCACCGTATTAAAGAATTTTTTATGGTGTCCCTCATTTTCATCATTTTCTTCCATATTCATACGTACATGTATATCGTATGTAAGAAGATTGAATTCTTATATTGACTATATCAACCGAGGCCAGTACCCATTGTTTTTTTATTTTTCATCAGAACAATAGGAAACAAATCGTCAATTGTACACTTTAAAAATATATATGTATTGAATTTAAAGTTTTTTTTGTAAGTAATGGTGAGTATCACAGTAACACTGGTTCTAAGGAATACGACGATCTTATGAATTGTTTATATAATGATTACATGTAAAATACACAATAAAACTGTCAACTCTCGAAATACACGTGTGAGAGTTCAGTTAATGCCGTTTATCCATTCCATTCCTTAAGTTAGACTGTGTATGTGGTATATAACGACTGGTGCAAAAACACTTCTTCAAGCCATGTCGTATCTCTTTTGTCATATGATGTATGTGTGCAGGGATGATTAGTCTGGAGTTACCTGTCCCTAACACTAAGTCCTTATATCGTAGTTAAATAAGGCAGGGAACCAGACCAACGGATGATCAGCGGTCTAGTTGTAACCTACTGGACTATTGAAAACCAGGTCGTGGGTTCGAATTTCGGCTCCGCCTATTTATTTTCTCAGGTGTCCCCATACCAACCACCGAGCCAAGTACTATATTTAAAAAATCACAGGAAATGGGTGAAGTACACCAGGCATGATAAAGAACCAGGGAAGATTATTCAAAACAAGAGAAGGGATTGATATAAATGCCCGGTTCTCCTGTATCTTCTCTCCCCTCTTTAGGGCTTCCCTTAAATGACCAAAGCTATCGGATGGACCGTTAAATAGCAGATAGATAGATACTAGTATAGTAGAGAGAGAGAGAGAGAGAGAGAGAGAGAGAGAGCCAGGCAGCCAGCCAGCCAGCCAGCCTGTGCTTGTACAATGTGAGTCCTAATGTGACTGTTTGATTTGTATTCTGTGATCTTTGATATATATTTGTTATAACATGTATGTAGTCGGGTTTAAAAGCTCAATAGAGCTTGTGTTATATGTTTGTTAACCGACTCTGTAAAATAAATTTGACTTGACTTGACTTGACTTGACTAGACTAGACTAGACTCGACTCGACTCGACTCGACTAGATAGATAGATAGATAGATAGATAATAACGTTGTCTGCGAGTTCATGCGCAACAGAGCGAACTAGAGGTTTGCATATGAATTTCATTAACTTTATGTTGTTTATAACTGGTCTAACACTCCATCATATTATTGTTTTGGTATTCTCTTTGAACCAACATAGATATGTCATACACGGTACATTAAACTCATCAATTAAGCCGTTATGCTAATGTTCTGTTTTAATGAGACAAGTGACTTTCAAAATATAATGGAGTGATGAGAAAAAAAACAACGTTTGAACGGTATGTGATCATAAGTCAGTGGTGATATAATATAGGATACGTGAAAACATTGAAATCTAAATTAACGACTATCCTTAATTCTCGTTCGTTAGACCGCCTCACATCATAATTATGTACATGTGAAAGATAAAGAACGACAACACCGGGTAGAGATTTCGGCTGTTCAAGGTCAAGTTAGTTCTTCCCGCCATTTTTTTTCGATTTATGAGTCACGTGATTTCCTCATTGAAAATTGTTGAGCGTAAGCCTATAAAATGTTACTTATCAAACTACTTATGCATGTTTTATGTCAAACGTTTCTAATCAATTGTATGTAAATATTTGTTAACTGTGGTTTAGATAATACAAACTATTTGCCTTATTCGTATAAATGCCTACTACAAGTGCGCTGAAACAGGACGATGGACTATTTTACTTTTACGCATGAATATGTTTTCAGCGAGAAATAGATTCATTGTACAGACGGCTAACTACGGATGATAAATGCCCTCATTGGAAGTTGAACTAATTCAGTCATTTATGGTCATAACCGCAGAAAGAACACTTTTTTTGTGGTGAATCATGCCATGTTTAGGATTATTAAGCAACTTTTTGTTTGTGGTGTGCATTACCAAGGCAGTGAAAGCTGAAACAGGTACTTTGTTTGATATTTTAGAAAATGTAGATATTTTTTTCTTTTTTAATAGATCTATCACAATAATTATTGAGCTTAATATCAAATCGTTCCAGATCCATATGTTACACCAACATGTTAAACTGACGAATGTATAACTGTTATACTTTAAGACTAACAAACACTGAAATACGGAATTCGGGGGAATCGATCATGATTTGCCTTTAAAATGACATTTCTGACTCTTGACAATTCGTACCGAAGACTCAAATTTACTTTTACACTGGTAGGAAACTTTCCGGCAGCCGAGGGTCATTTTCACTCTCAATTTTTGACACTTAATGATAGATCGATAGAATATTTTATTCCTCCAAATACGGAGAGCAGTTTACTCAAAAGTACAAAATAAATACTTATGAATAGAAAAATACAGCGCAAATGAATGTGCAAAACATATATACACGTGATTTCCTTTTTATACTAAAAAATCCAATAATTTATAAAAAACGACTACACATAAAATATTGCAAACATGCACGCCAGTAATTCTTCGGGAAAATCGCTTGCATGATGTTGCATATTCTTTTGTGAATTAGGAAATCATGTTATTGCATAATTTATTTTCTATATCATCTTTGCAATTGACTAATAATTGGTTCAAATAGTAAGGTATGAAATTATTACGAGCTGTTGTAAATTTTGCGATGTGGTTTTAAGATTCACGCAGTTAATTAGCTACGTATGAAATAAACGATAATTTAAATGTAATTGGGGTGATAGATGGACTCACATAACAGCGTGCTAATATAGGCCTAACAAACCATGCATGTCTTATGCAGTAAATTTTGGTACAAATTCAATTTAATAAAGGTAATTTTGATATTTTTTTTTGCCTTCTCTACATGTAATTTTGTGACTCTTGTTAAAGTCAATGCATCAAAAGCATTTTGTAGCCATAGGGTAAAAACTTATTATAAGTGCTTTTAATTGTTTAATTAAGACATCCTATTATTTCCCTAGCTGCTGACAGCTAGTGCAGTAATTGTGTCTTTTTGTGTCTTGAATAATTTAATGTTTAGAATAATAGGTCAATGGTTTTATTGTTTAAAATACTAACCGCTGGCTTATTAGATAATTTTAACGTTAACTGTCAAACAAAAGCCCTTAATTTTTTCGTTGTCCATTTTTGATTGGATACCTTGGTATAAAAAATTTGTAACGCGGTTCTTCATTGGTTCGAACCCATTTTAGGGATTTGTTTAAAGATGTGTCCTTCCGTGGTAAAGTCACTGTCCAATTTGACTTTATATGTGTTTTATTTATTATCTTGAAAATAAAGAAAATTAAAGGACACATCTTCGTGATATTTTAGGTAAGAATTTTGTATTATTTACTTTATGATTTTTAATTATTTTGTGAAAGTAACGTAATTTTGATAAACTTTTGTTTAATATTTCTTGTAATGTTTAACTGTAGTAAACAGTTTGTTAATGTTAATGTGTTAATTAAATGGAAATAGTTTTCATTAAATAATATCTATTATTAGACTTTATTGATTAAAATCAGGATCTACGTTTATTTGACATTTGGTCAATCTTATTGTTATAATAATAATTTCTCATGTTGATCTAGTAATTATTATTCTTCATTAGTTATTATTCTTATCAAGGACTTATATGCATACATGTATATAAGTCCTTGTTCTTATTGAAATTGTAACTATATTTCTGTTATATATTTTCATAGACTCTTCAATTTGACTTTATATGTGTTTTATTTATTATCTTGAAAATAAAGAAAATTAAAGGACACATCTTCTTGATATTTTAGCTATCTCGGAAGGGGTCAAAAGGAGTCGCTACGAAACTTATGCAGCGCGAAAGTGAAAAGTGATTTTCCCATAGCGTAAAGTAGCGGGGAAATCACAGCAGAAAACATGGAATGGATTGTCATTAATTATACCGTGGCACATTTTTATGGCTCGCCCGCCTGCTTATCCAGTCATTGACAAGGATTTGTTTATATTCTTGGCAATATGTTCACGAACACTTGCCCATAGAATACAATTGTTCGCGAAATACGAACAACGGATAACAACAACAACGGTGCATACTATGATAGTCAAATAATAAAGAAACAATAATATTGTTTTGTCACATGACTGCTGGTGTTGTTACGCATGTCATGAGCATTTGACATTGCTATCTTACAACTATGATTTACTTGCCATCTCTGACTCACTTCACGTGGACAATCTGTTTGTGTCTTGCAGAGGAATACAGCCAAAATGCATCAAGTTGAGCAAATCTGAGATTTTCTGTCTCATTGTATTCGCGAACAAAAATGTTATTTTGTTATTAAATTAAAATTTGGTATCTTTTCCATGAAATATTATCAGAATAAAAGCATTTATAGATATATATTAAGCGTTTGAACTAATCATATTAAGATATGTTGGGTAACGTAATTCCTAGTAACGTAATTCACTTTCACTACTAATTCATTCAATATGATGTGTCAATTATCGTAAACTATGATGTTATGTGGTACTTTCTTGAACCTTACGCAACAAAGATATGAATAGAATTGAAAGTTACATGGTATCAGGCGTTTTACTGTTGTGTGGAACCTAGTAACGCAATTTACAGAGCAGATTGTTAGTGCGAAAATCTGCTTTGGCAAGAAGGTGGTACCTTCTACTAACATGGTATGGTAAATTACTTCATGATCTTCATGAATATGTCCGTGGTGTATTTATAAATAAATGTTTTATTGGCATTCTTCTTTAGCTCACCTGGCACAGAGTACCAAGGTGTCCTTTTAGGATCGAGCTATGTCCGTCGTTCGTCGTCCGTCGTCAACAATTTCTTTAAACAACATCTCCTCTTAAAACGCAGGGTCAATTTCGCAAAACTTCACAGGTGTGTTCCTTACTTGAAGCTCTACAAAAGTTGTTCAAAGAATTCCATTCAATGCAGAACTCTGGTTGAAAATCTTCAAAAATCTTCTTCTAAAAAAACCAGAGGACCTAGAGCTTTGATATTTGGTATGTAGCATTGCCTAGTGGACCTCTACCAAGTTTGTTTAAATTATTGCCCTAGGGTCAAAATTGGCCCGGCCCCGGGGGTCACTTGATTTATAAAGACTTATATAGGAAAAGTAAAAAATCTTCTTGTCCAAAACTACAAGGCCTAGAACTTCAACATTTTGTATGTGGCATTGTCTAGTGGACTTCTACCAAGTTTGTTCGAATTATGGCCCGGGGTCAAAATTGGCCCCACTCCAGGGTTTACTCTATATTGTATAGTTTTTTTTATATAAATCTTCTTCTCTGAAACCACTAGGCCTAGAGCTTAGATATTTGGTATGTAACATTATCTAGTGGACCTCTACCAAGTTTGTGTTAGGAAAAATAAAAAAAATCTTCTTGTACAAAACTACAAGGCCTAGAACTTCAATATTTTGCATGTGGCATTGTCTAGTGGACTTCTACCAAGTTTGTTCAAATTATGGCCCCGGGGTCAAAATTGGCCCCACCCCAGGGTTTACTCTATTTTATACAGGAAAATTAAAAAAACTTCTTCTCTGAAACCACTAGGCCTAGAGCTAAGATATTTGGCATGTAGCTTTGTCTAGTGGACCTCTACTAAATTTGTTCAAATTATAGATAATTCTTTACCATGTCAAATAACCTTTCCTTGATTAAACTATTCCTTAGTGTTACAATGCTCAGGTGAGCGATATAGGGCCACCATGGCCCTCTTGTTTGATAGTGTGTTCTATGGTAGGTTTAAAACGGTAACGTGATTCACATGTATTTATGGGATCTGCGTATTTCATTTCCAGATATTGTAAAATTATATAATTTCATGTTCAGGATGTCAAAATTGCTTTTTCAATATACATGGGCCATACATTTTTTTGTATTTGTATGGATTTAATATATATATATATATGTGTCATCTACGTAATACAATATGACCACTAATATATTACCCTAGTAGTGGGAAAGGTGTTTTCCCTTATAATGTTGTGTTTGTCATGCAGAAATAACTATACCAACATGGAAGTTAAAAGTGTATACATGTGCATGTTTTAATCATAGTTAAGACCGATTACTAAAATACAGCAAACAATTACATGTATTAACAAATTATTTTATGGCCACATATCGATGTGACACTAAGTTTGGCTGAGTAGGTTTGTAACCGGCTCGGAACACTATTTGAAGGCTGGTCAGGCTAGTTGACAAACATACAGACGTACTTCTGATCAGGCTAGACAAATGGTCGTGTTTATGGTAACTTCTCTATTTTTTCCAAACTTACATTTCGTAATTTGGAGGTACGATGCGTACCCAAATATGTTCGTGCTTTGAACTCCGCTGTTGGAAATTTTATTGTCAGGGAAATTGGAACAGAGGGATAACTGTAAAAACGACTATTTTTATGACAAAATCTGCGGCTAAATAAACATGATGTATATAACAAAACTATTCTCATTTCAGGGTATTTCTGGCACATTACAGATTTTCACTATGACTTTACCTACCACGATATCCAATTATCATGTAACCGCGCCAATGTACCGAAAAACCCGGGAAAGTATGGAGACTTCTGGTGTGACTCACCATGGTCTCTCGTAAGCAGTGGTGTCAATGCCATGGCAAGGATACAACCAAATGTGGACTTCGTTCTCTGGACTGGGTATATTATGTATACTTTTATGAATACAAATTAAAACTCTCGAATTTGTATTGCTGTTGCATACAGTATATAATAGAATGTGGTCGAGGTCAATCACACACCTCATTCTTTTTGTATCACACAAAATAAAATGCATACGTATGATTGTCTTATCGTATTTGTTGTGTTCAGAATGGTAATGCATTTACTGTATCTGAATTTTCATGTATTGAACTATTTTTAACATCTGCCAATTGACCATCGTTTGTTGTTTATTTCATGACAGTGATACAATACTGCATGGCACAGATAAAGACCTTAACTACACTATAAACGCAGTTTTGTTAGATAATGCTACCGGTATAATACGGAATAAATTACCGGATGTTCCCGTCTATGCGACGTTTGGTAACCATGACTACTGGCCGAACAATCAATATCCTCCAAGTAATAATATGCTGTATGATGATACATGGAACAGGTGGAAGGATTGGATAAATGACCCATCACAGAAATACAGTTTTAGAAAAGGTAAACATAAAAAATCATTGTCAGAAACTAAAACAACAGTTTCTACAAGAATTTGCTTTTCTTACTTAGATAAACAAGGGTTCCCAGAAACAACAAGAAACTAAGATTCCACTATCTTCAAGTACCACACAGCCTGCCACAAACCTGCCAACGAAAATACGACAAAGCCACAAACCCACCAACAAGAAATACACAACAATACACAGAATCAATAAAAACGGACAGAACAAACATACTTATTTGACACATATTTTCTTGTCATGTCATATCATGTTCGGATTATACAATTAACAATTTGTTACACACTTCAGGTGGATATTACACAACAAAAACAGAGCATGGTTTGCGTATTGTCGCCTTAAATACAAACCTTTATTATACGCATAACAAAGCTATATTGAATGAAGAGGATCCTGCCGGCCAGTTACAATGGTTAAATACAACATTGCTTCGAGCCAAAACAAACAACGACAAGGTTAGTTCGGCATGTAGTATATATTCTGCAATATGGTTATTATTGGACATGATGTTTGAATGGTCCAGTGTTATACATGTACATGACTTTTAAAAACGTGTTTGTTTCTGACTATATGCTCATTAAAAAAGGATAGGTGGGTAGGTAGGGTCTTTTTTGCTCTTGACAGTGTGTCAAAAGGTAAAATAGTGAAAAAGTGGATTTTCTGTTCCTAGAGCATGCCGATAAAAAAGAAAGGGTCACAATGGTAAAATAGTAGATCGCGTAACACCTTTTACGCCTTACTGTTTAGATGATATTTCGCACTTACTTTTCTGTTCAAACAATAACGTTACAGAATGACCATAAGCTATTGTATTGGTATACCTATATAATATGTACCATCGGTGTGAATGCTTTCGACGATTTGGTACTTCACCGCGTTTACGATGCATGTGTGTAAATATATTCCGCGTGTTGTATGCTCAAACAAGTGTGTTGTCATGATAGTCGTTCATGTATACATACAAAGATGTTTTTCAGCGAAACAACCATAAAGCTTGTTCTAATACTGAAAAGATATCTCCTGTGTATATCTTTTATATTTCTAATAAACTTTGTCTGAATTCTGATTGTCTGATTTTACAATTTGATGCGGGTGATGAATTACTTATCATTTATATTATCAGGTATTAATCACAACTCACATACCTATTGGTATACACACTCCAAACAGTGTGCTCTGGATGCATGAAAAATACCACATTCCACTGGTAGAAATTCTGCGAACCTATACTGAAATCATTGTTGCGATGCATTTCGGACATGATCATTCGGATGGCTTCAAAGTTCTTCACGATCCAACTGGTTAGTTATCCACTATTATAGTAAACCATTGTAACAGTAAAAGTACCAGAATGATAAGACTACTCGTGTCTCTGTAAAATATCAAACGTCTTAATGCACAAATTATTATCCCGTTTCTACATTGTGTGTAGACCTAATAAAGCAGCGACCAGATACACCTGGCTATATCATGTCAGTATCTCACGTGGTTTGCTTATATTTCGTCACTTTGTATTCCTCAGGGCCGGAGTCCGCTCGTTACAACTTAGTGTGTTTTAATTGTTTATATTATAAAATGATAAGACATTATATAGAAATGAAGTGGGTGTTTAAATTCTCAACTACTAGTATTTAAGTTTTTATTCCAAATAACAAGACGATTGTACATACATGGGACTATTTTATTGTCGCATCATGTTGCTGAACAATTATGAGTCTGTCAAAGAGAGGCATATCGTAAATATACACGTGTCTATATCCAAGTAAAACGAGTTTTGAGACTTATTTCGTTGAAGAAACGGGATAAATCGAATTCATGGTTGCGAGGCTCGCGCATTTCAGCTTTCTAAGCCTCACTGGATAAACCTCCATCTCGGCACCAACTATTTTAAATTTTATGTCTATCTAGTAACACCCCGAAACTCTCACTTTATCGACAGTGCTATCGCAGAATTTATTCCGATTAATTTCTTCGTTTACGTTAATGGGAACTGATATTGTTTATCACTTTCAGGACAAAATCCTGCGCCATTATTTATGGCCCCGTCTGTGACCCCATGGAAGTACATGTATATCATTCCGAACAAAATTGGACCAGCGCACAATCCAGGCATCCGACTTGTCGAGTACGACAGAACTACTGGTATACATAGAGATATAAAACAATACTACCTTAATCTTACTAAGGCAAATGAAGATGGCGTTGCTGACTGGGAACTCGAGTACACTTTTAGTACCGCATATGGAACTAAATCCCTCACAGGTGATGCCATTGAATCTGTCGTGAATGAGATGCAGCAGTCACGGAACGGACAAAAGTTTAATAAATTCTGGAAGCACTCTGCGGTTAGTCCACCTGACGATCTAGTGGAATCATGTACTGACAATTGTCGTCTGTCTGTTGTATGTGGTTTCACAAAGTATGACATGGTGTCATTTGAATCTTGTAAAACTAATCTGGTTTCAGGTTCTTCCTCAGTGTTTATTCCAATGAATAGCTTTATTGCAGTTATTATGTATGTCTTCATTTTTCAACTCTGCTGATTTATGACACTTTGCTTCCGATGATTTTGTTTCCCATTTTGCTACACAATATTACTAGTACAGGTAATAAGAATACAGCATTTAGGGACATAATACTGCTGTAACTTATGTCATAGACTTACTGAGTTATCAAACTTGTTAGGGAAGTTTTAATCCGACTATTCTTATAAACGAGTATATCTGATTTGTGGTTTTCTATTCTTTTTGCATGTACACATGGCTTCGTATGAATAAAATGAACTACTTTTATTTAATATCTACTTCATGTCAGTTGTTAATGGCTCGATATCGGTACTGTGCAATCTCTCCAAAGCAACAGCATTTGGGAGTAGCAAAATGATGTTGTTGTTGAGAGGTTGTTAGTATAGAGAGGTTAAATTTATAGTTAAATCTTGCAGTGGGGAAATCATGCTGTTGTTGCAGGGAGGTTGTTGCTCAAGAGAGGGTCGCTCTGGAGAGGTTGTACTGTACAATGTAAAGTGGTAAAAATATGATGTCTGATTCTGGAAATGAATGAGGTAAAGAACTACCTAAGATGGAACCCATCTCCAGAGTGCAAACATCCAACTTTCTATAAAGAAATAATCGAAGATTTCAATGACTCCAACCTCACACAGATGGTAAATCTTCCAACTCGTGAAAGCAATGTCTTAGACCTGTTCCATCCATTGTAAATCATATCAATATCCTCCCAGGCATCAGTGATCATAATATTGTTGAGGTCTTTAGTAAATAGAACTGCAATAAAATTGTTATCAAAAGCCTAGGATCATTCCTCTGTATAAGAAAGCTAACCGCAATTGAAATAATCACTTATCATAAGATTTGAGAAAATAAATGTCGAAGAATTATGTGGAGACTTCTGCAAAACTGAATAGTCAAGCAGAAGATAAATATATCCCTAAAAATGTCATCCAATTGAACCCGCCCCCGCCTGGGATCAAGTCAATCAAAGCTTTACAAGGCTCATCAGAAGACGTGAAAGGTCCTTCAATATCGCTAGAAAATCAAACGAGTCTTCTGACCGTAAGAAATTCTTAGATCTTAAACATCTAGAGCGGAAAAAGGTCAGAGGGGATGGCAACAAATATATAGAAGAAATCCTAAGCATAAACAATACTGATTCCCCACATAATAGCAGGCCAAATAATAAAAGGTTATCCTCCCTCTTAAAACACTCTAAGGCAGAATCGTCACCAATCCTCCCTTAAAAGCCCAAAATAGGTTCACTATGATAAAAAGCAAAGAAAAAGACACAGTCCTAAGTCATCAACTTCAATCGGTCTTTAGTCCAAAATCCATTGGCTTGTGGTCTGTGTAAAGTACTTGAATATATTGTCTTCTCATCTATATTGTAACACTTCACACACCATAACATCTTGAACCACTTACAACACGAGTTTCTAGAGAAAAGGTCATGTGAAACCCCAATTCATCATGCTTGTAAACGACCTAGTAACCTTCACCTATAATAAAAATCAGTAGATCTTCATTAAGGCCTTCTGCAAGGTCAGCCACGAGAAAGTCGAACTAAATTGCATTCATATGGAGTCAGAGGTCTAACTTTAAAACGGGTCAAAAAATTTCAAGATAATCGACTCCAGTCGTCTGTTGTCATAATATAACTCGGACGGGACAGGAATGGCGTAAGAAATATTGCAGCTGTCCTGTTCCCCAGGGATCTGTGCTAGGACCCATCCTCTTCTAAGCCTGCATTAAAGACCTCCCACTTAACATAAAATCCAAGTTCCGCCTATTTGCAGACGGCACATAAGTATACATGTCCCAAACGTCTGCCAATGAATCGGTCACACTGCAAAATGATCTAAGACACTAGAAAAAATGAGAATTCGAGTGGGATATGGAATTTCCCTCTCTAGATGCCAGGTCACCAAAAGGAAACATCTCTATCTTACCTAATATTATCTGCATGGTGTCCTATTTCAATCTGTCACCTAGGTTCCTAGGCATGGACATCTCAAATGACCTATAGTGGGAGGAACATATAACCAGGTCAACTGAAAAAGGCAAATCAGACATTAGGATTTTTGTGAAGAAAGATCAGAGTCAATTCCGAAGCCCTTAAGTCCAGCGTTTATATCAATCAAATCACAGCTGTACAAAGAAGGGCAGCTCGATGGATCGAGGACGACTATCTACAAACGTCCATTGTAACGTATATGCTTTAATCTCTGCTTATGAGGCGCCTATACCTCAGACGCATTGACAGTTGGCTGTCCCTCCACTACACAATTACAAACCATTTAGTGAAAATTCACTGCCAACACAGATCACTACAAGTTTTTCTCACCCAGGACAGCATTCCACTAGAACAATCTACCCCTGACATTTAATATACATGTATTTACATAAAATATCATTCATTCAATCGTACTTGATTGTGAAATGGTGTCAAAAATATTTTAATAATTATATGTCATAGACAACGCATTATCAACTTGATCAACAATTTGTTCTTATGACGGCAATATGCTGACCACGTAATTTTGTTAAAATGTATATTTTGTTAATCATACGATAATTAATGTTAAAATACAGGCGGTGTACTTGAGATATCCTTATATGTACCAAAAGAAACTACCATGGCGAGTAGCGTTCAGTTTGGCCATATTTTGTATCAATGGTACAATTTGCTAATATGTTGAACATAAAACTTATAAGAGATGGTGAGTAAACCAGGAACACTGGTTCCAGGAAACATGACGATCTTATATGTTGATTAATTCAAAGAAACCAACAACAAAATTAAATTGGCTGAGCATGTTGTTTAAATTAAATTGACTGGGCATCTTGTTTAAAACTTATCCATTCCACAGGTAAGAATGTATACAGTATGATAACTGAACAAATAGTTATTTCTTTTAACCATGTTGTATTTGTTTGATCGTGATATCCTAGGGTCCATGTGCAACAGAGCGGACAGGTGCAACAGAGCGGACATGAGCAACAGAGTGAACAAGAGATTACATTATATTGTGTGCTCTAAGCTTTTCTGTTCTCTATAAACATTTATTACTTCATCATATTAAAGTTTACAGGTCAATGTGTAATCATCTTAGATATGTCAGGCACGGTACATTGAGCTTATTTCTATATTAATTATCAAAGGGAATTTTGATTACATTAATGTTCTATTTTAATGTGACAAGCGAGGTTTTACTTACACATATATTGAAACAATGATAACACATTTAAACGAAATGTGATCGGAAGAAGTCAGAAGTAATATAATACAGGATTCAATTAAAAACATCTAAACCAACGGCTATCCGATATTAAATTCCTTGTTTAAGTTTTTTTCGCCATTTCGTTTCTATTCTGCGTCACGTGACTCCAACGCTGAAATTTACGGAGCATAAACCCATAAAATGTTAAGCATTAAACTATATGTTTTATGACAATATTTACATGCTTCTTATCAATTGCATGTACATATTTGTTAACTTACAATTTATTTTTTATATTCGTAGATTTCTATTGCAAGTGAAACCCGACGATGAAGTTATATTTCACTCATTCTCACACAACTTAGACAATTGATGTCCTCAGTATAGAAAATGATGACGATTTTCAATGAAAAGGAAAAAAAGTTTACACTTTGTTTCTTGAGAACAATTAATATGAATACTTAAAAATGAGCTTACATTTTGGTGAATAAATAGCTGTTTTGGTCTATATTAAGAAGGAATAGTTATGCAGGGGCGTCTAAAATGCTGTGTCTCCAGGTATATAATACAATATAAAATCCATCCTTTAAAACAGCTACGACATAATTCCAGCACAGTACCGAGTATATTTCGTAGTTAGTAATGAGTGCCAGCCAGCTGAACTATTTGTTGTTTTAAAAATCTATCAATTAACTTTTGACATAGATATTTCGCTTTTTGAATTCGTAAAATGTAATAAAATGAATGTTGGTTTCAATTTGTATCTACGTATTATACGAGAACAAAAGATAGGTCATGGAATCCGAATTTACTACCGTAATTTTGATACGATAATCAACGAGTCCGTAGCAAAAACTGAATTGAAATGCATATACATACATATAAAGATGGTATTAAAGCTTAACATGACGAGCTATATTTCCCACCAAGGTATTGCAGAAACTTTTCTTCATAGTGTAAAAATATTCGATTATCTAGAAATTTGAAATTAACATAAGCAACGGGACGTAAGCAACGGGACACACACTGTCAGGATAGGACTAAATCTTGCACATTCTTGCCGCTATAATATACATTTGGGCTCATATATGCTTCAAAACGTCAACCATATGTTTATAATTGTCGTCTGCCATCGATTTCAGAAAAAAACGGGTAAAAACACATCCGCCTAAACTTCGTTTTTGAGGCGTGTAAGGGTTGATACCGTCTAAAGTGACGAATAGCTTATAATTTATAAGCTGTTACTGATTTTGCTTGTTGACATATTATTATATCGTTTTCAAGCCACTGACCTCTTTTATAAAGTTTCATAGACGTTTTCTGTGCTATGTAGTGAAGGCCTCGTTGATTACGTAGTTATTGTCCTGTTGATTTTCTATTGGACTAACATTTTGATAATAACAGTAACAATTTGTTTAGTATTTATGTACATTTATTTATTTCTAAATATGTTCGGACAGCATGCAGAATTCAAACATAAAAGTAAATTTGATGTAATAATCTCTGATTAGATGTGTAGAGCGCATTTAGCGTGCAATTATATTCGATGTAGGTCAGTATTTACATCTTTGTAAAATATAATTGTTCAATACAAACTGCACTTTAAGTATAAAAAAAGATGTATATAAGTATTTTGCAGTGTCTTAAGTATCCCCGTAACATATCGAGCAAAACTGATAACACATTTAAGTGGAACGGAGAAATGCAGTTGTCCCGTTGATTATTCAAGAGTTGTCCCGTTGATTACGTACAACAAATCTATGAATTTTCAGCCATGTTGGTTAGTTATCGAACTGATGCATATACTATTATATTCGCAACCATGCATATTCGTATTTGCATTATGGAGAAGTCCAATTCGCAAAGAATTATAATCTACGGGACAACTCTTGAATAATCAACGGGACAACATTTCATTCGTGTGATAAGTTCAATCAGTTTGTCTGACGAGTAATATATTCGCTTTTACCATCGTAAGCATATACTTGTTTCGATTAAATTGTTCAAATACATTTATCTTCTATAAAGTGTTTTATTCACAACTTAATACAAAGTTTCTCAAAACTGAAGTAAAAATTATCAATATATTTTCAAAAAGCATGACATAGTCCATGTTTTCCTCACTCAAGGGGGGAAATCGCGAGCTTATATAATATTTTATCCTATTTTGCACAGATATTTATTGATTACTTGTACAAAAGTTATACCAATTCATGGTTATATAACATCGAACTATCATGGGTACTGTTTAAAAATGCGGTAAAAAATACAGCAACAAGACCAATTAAGCATCCGAATCTCAAAAACTGTTAATATGTTGCTGGTAAAATTTTGGAAATCAGTAGTTTATATGTATCCTGACAATTGCCCAAGTTGTGTGAGAATGGGCCATTTACTTTTACGCATGAATATGTTTTCAGTGATACACAGATAATGTATACAGCAAGTTATCTGCAGATGATAAATATCATTATTGACAGTTAAACTACTTAAGCCATTTATGGCCACAACTGCGGAGAGAAGACAAGTTGTTTCGTGGTGAAGCATGGCATTGTTAGGATTATTTAGCAAATATTTGTTTCTGGTGTTTATTACAAAGGCAGTGGTAGCTGACACAGGTACTTTATTTGATAATTAAGAAAAATGCTGTATTTTTTATTTTGATTTGTCAATTAAAGAGCTTTATGTCACATCGTTTTTGATACATTTGTGACACCAGCTTGTTAAACAGGTGAATATTTAACAGTAAAACTTCAAGACTAGCGGTTACTGCAATACATAGTTCAGGACACACATTAAGTTGTTGTTGCTCTAGAGACGTTCAATTAATAGTTAAGTCGTTCAATGAGGAAAATCATGCTGTTGTTGAAATGAGGTTGTTGCTCAGAAGAGGGCCAATCTGAAGAGGTTGTACTGTAATTCTAATGCAGGCGAAATAAACTACTCAACTTAGATTAAAATATCACATGACTTTACAATCCTTCTCAAATCGGAATATTTTATGACAAATTTATTTTATATCTAAGTGTGTCACTATGATATCCATGACAACGGGGACATTCGCAAATACACTTCAGTTAAGATTAGCACGCCTTTGTTTATTTCAAAATGACTGAAATGCTGTTATACTAAAAATTTAAATGTTGATAAACTGCTGAATAAAATGTTTCAATTACATTCTTCACCACCTTTGTCACATGTATAAGATTTAAATACTTGAGAAACACAGGAGATAAATTAAAGCTAAATCCTACTTTCTGAAATTCAACATATAACAAGAAGTACTTTTTATATCATCTTTGTATCTGTCTATTAACTGGCTTAAGAAATAATAATAAAAAAATATGATTATTACGAGCTGTTGTAAATAGTACAATAATCCAAAATTTAAATTAGAATAATTAATTAGTTACGTGTGAAATAAACGACAATTTAAATGTAACCAGAGTGGTAGATGAACGCACTTTTTATAAATAGCGTACAAATAGTACGAAACATGTATGGAATGAAGTATCATTCATTTACTAATAGCCGCAGGATATTTATTGAAACTCTCTCAAGTAGTTTCGACTTAGAAAACGTATATACATGAATAAAAAGATAACAAATCTTAAAATGTTGTAAGTAAAAAGCTGATAATTGAAATTGTTGAGGAATAGCTGTAGTTGCTTGAATGATTAAGTTCCGGTTAATCATCAATTTTAAGGTTTAATGCAGTCATCATATGTATTTCCTTATCAAGAGCATGTTTCTATTATTATATAAATACAGACTGTAAGATCACCGAGTACATACAGATACATTGTACATGAAGATACAATAGACGCGACGGTACAATTTAATGTATAATACAATTTGCATTAAAATACAATACAGAAGAGATCAGAACAGAAAAGATATTTTATTCAGATGTGTACAAAGTACATAGTATACATCAGAAAAATACACACAAGTATACATCAAATGAATATTTACACAGATTATGGTCATTTTATGCATATGTGAGTGAAACTCACAAAGCCATGATATATATACAATGAGGATGAACATAAAAGAAACTCGCAATTGTTAATATTCAAAATTGAATTTCTTATTGCGAGAGCTTATTTTTTACGCACAGACAAATTAATAAATTATTTTCTGTTCAATGATTTCAAATAATTAGTGAATTTAAACATTGATGGATTTTCATATATAGTTTTATGCAAATACTTTCTCCTAGAAATAACAAAACAAGAACAAATACAAATAAATAATACTCATCTGCTATATCACGTTTACCACTACATAAACAATATCTCTCTTCTGGTGAAATTATAGGCCTATTTGTATTCTTAAAGGATGAACAGATAATCATAGTCTACAAAAGTAAAATAACGTACAATATTTTGCAACAATATTTTCGCGATCACGTGCCCACAGAATACACTTATTTTACACATTTTATACGTTTACAGACGTTATATTTCAATTTCACCCATGAAACAACGCAAACGAAAGAAAAATCTTCATTTTTCCCTTATGGAGTGTATAAAATACTCCAAGGTAGTGAACTCGCCACCTTTTCGATTGTCGGTAGTGACGAAAATAAGCGTGGGTTCCGGCTTTCCTTGTAAAAGATGTCAAAACGTTTAAAGTTAGGGAACACTACAACGAAAGCAAGGTTCCCGGAAAGCACGTGCAGATTAGAAGGAATGCATGGTCATGTGATGTAGAGACTACATTACAGTATAAAATATTATACTTCGTAAGACGTTTTTTATCACGTGACTGCTGATGTTGTACGCATGACATGAGTATCTTACACGTGGTAACGTTTGTCTGCCAAATATGACTCACTCCTCGTAGACAGGTTTTTGAATAGGTTTGTAACCAGCTTGAAAATTGAAAACTATTTGACCGCTTGTCAGGCTGCCTGACTAAAACGCATGCATACGAATATACATGTCCATAAAATACGTACTTTTGATAAGGTTAAAAAGACCACGAAAAAATTGGATATGAAGGTCAAACGTTTCCATTTTTTCTATACATGCATTTCATACTTTGGAGGTACCATAATCGTTCAAATATAGAAACTTAACTGTTTTGGAAAATAGGGTATGTGTGGTAATGTGAACACGACTATTTTTATGACAAAAACTGCGACTAAATAAACATGATATAAAAAAATATATTAAATGATTAAAACATGAATCAGAGCTAGGCATTCCGACTTAATTTTTACATACATGTATTCATAACAAAACTATTCTCATTTCAGGGTATTTCTGGCACATAACAGATTTTCACTATGACTTTACCTACCACGATCTTCAATTATCTTGTAACCGCGCCAATTTACCGAAAAACCCGGGAAAGTATGGAGACTTCTGGTGTGACTCACCATGGTCTCTCGTAAACAGCAGTGTCAATGCCATGGCCAGGATAAAACCAAATGTGGACTTCGTTCTCTGGACTGGGTATACTATATAAACATGCAGATTTATGAATAATCATTAAAAATACACCAGATTCTTTTAATATATTTTGTGGTCAATATGGACATGTATTTACGGTTTTTGAATGTATTCAAAATGTTTTGAACACCTTGCGCTTGACCTTCATATGTTCTTTATTTCATGGAAGTGATACAATTCTGCATGGTAAAGATAAAGACCTTAACTATACTGTAAATGCAGATGTGTTAGATAATGCTACCGATATTATACGGAATGTATTACCGGATGTTCCCGTCTATGCGACGTTTGGTAACCATGACTACTGGCCAGCCAATCAATTTCCTCCAAGTAATAATATGTTGTATAATGATTCGTGGATCAGATGGGATGACTGGGTTAACGACCAATCACAGAAAAACAGTTTTAGAAAAGGTAAACATTGGGTTTAAGCTTAATTCTTATCATAGATTAAGACAATTAAACAACTGTTTCTACAAATATTTGCTTCACCAGTATAGATAAAAAGGGGTTCTTATAAACAACCACAAAGTAAGATTCCACCATCTCCAAGTAGCACAAAAATCCCACCAATAGAAAATACCCACCAACAGACAGAATCATTCGAAAAGGACAAAACATTCATTCGATTAGTCATATATTCATTTAACACTAAACGGCGTTGAACAGCTGCACCCAAAAGCCACAGAATGTCTGATATTTGTTTTATTGTCCCTTATTAGGCTAATCCTGTCTGGTCACGGTTAGATTCGTATCTGTAGACTTGACACCTAGGGCGTGCTCGATTGGGAATTCTAGATATTAGAACTGGAAGAACCCCATCGAATGCCTCGGAACAGAGTTCCGACCGAGTTCTGCCTGTTCCAGTGCAACAGGTGGTGTGAGCGGAATCGGTAATAAAAAGTGTATATCAGATAGACCAAAATCGCGGGAAAATTGGAGATAACATGCGCCACAAGTGAAAGTATCACTTTTGATGCTCACTCGCAGTGAAATATATCTCGATCTTTCACTGAAGAAACAATTATCCCCTATTTATTCTTATTTACACATTTCCAACGGCAAATTGCTCTGCAAAAAGTTATTTTTTTATATTCATTTCATTGATACTTGCAAACACAAGTCTATAATTATTTCTTTATTTGTTTGTATTAGAAAATACTATATTGTGTTACTTTTGATACTGTTTTTCTCTCTTTTGGTAAGTTTGATGTCCCTCTTTTAAATGCCCTGTATAATTTATTCCGTATATAATCTACTACACAGTGAACAGACCTTCACATACAGATTAACTGCCGTTCAAATGCGATTTTTCTGTTACTTGCACAGCGGCAGCGACAGCAGACAAAAGTACTGCTGCAAAAGAACTGTCTTCGGAATTATCATCAAAATGACTGTCAAGAACTTAGTCGAAAATGAATATCTTGGATGTCATTAATAACTTTCGATTCAGTTCCGACCATGACCTCGCTCGTTTGGACGAATCTTTGGTAGAGTCGGAATTGAATTCTGTTTCAGTTGTGACCGCCCTATCGAGCAAGCCCCTAGTAAAATCACCGTTGTCAAGTGTATTGATTTATAGTAATAATTAAGTTTTATAAGCACTTTATGTAATTTACAACATAAGATTGTCTATCCCTAACTGTTTGTATTACCTCCTAGTGTGAAATCAGAGGACTTGCTGGTCCATAGGTCACATGTCTCGCATTCCTGGTCTTAAATTATTGTTCAAACAATCCACACAAGAGTACTGCATGAAAAAGATTTGTATAATTGCTATGCAAGAAACATGTGATATTATACAAGCGGATATTTTATGTTACACACTTCAGGTGGATATTACACAATCAAAACAGAGCATGGTTTGCGTATTGTCGCCTTAAATACAAACCTATATTATACGTCAAACAAAGCAATATTGAATGAATCAGATCCTGCCGACCAGTTACAATGGTTGAACACTACATTGCTTCAAGCCAAAACAAACAACGACAAGGTTAGTTCAACACATTATTAACACTGATGTAATTGCATTAAACGATTTTGTACCTCACCGCGTTTGCGAAAGCCCGTACCTGTACGCCTGCATATGTTTTTTACGTTTGTTATGTGATTGTACCAGTATGTTGCCGTGACAGTTGTTTACATACGAAGATGCTATTTCATCGAATATTGTTCTGATATTGAAAGCATATACTAGTAGTTCATTTTGTGTTTGCATTTTTTTATATTTTGCACATTTTGTCAGATTCTTATTATCTAATTTTACAATTTGATGCGGTTGAAGATCATTTATATTATCAGGTATTAATCACATCGCACATACCTATTGGTATACATACTCCAAATAGTATATACTGGATGCATGAAAAATACCACATTCCACTGGTAGAAATACTGCGCACCTATACTGACATCATTGTTGCGATGCATTTCGGACATGACCACGCGGATGGTTTCAAAGTTCTTCACGATCCAACTGGTTAGTTATCCACTATTATATTTATCATTTGTAACGGAAAAAACATATAAAAATGATAAAACTTTTCGTGTCGCCATTAGATTGCATTTTGCACGAACAATGTGAAATATCGAACGTCTTACTGGCCATGTTCAAATAGGTCTATTTGGTTACCCCTGATACCCTCACTTTAACAGACATTACAGAATTCATTCCGATATCTTTGAACTGAAATGCACCTCATATCACTGTTTATTACTTTCAGGACAAAATCCTGCGCCAATATTTATGGCTCCGTCTGTGACACCATGGAGGTATGTCATTCCAAACAAAATTGGACCAGCGCACAATCCAGGCATCCGACTTGTCGAGTACGACAGGACAACTGGTATACATAGAGATATAAAACAATACTACCTTAATCTTACTAAGGCAAATGGAAATGGTGTTGCTGACTGGGAACTCGAGTACACTTTTAGTACCGCATATGGAACTAAATCCCTCACAGGTGATGCCATTGAATCTGTCGTGAATGAGATGCAGCAGTCGTGGAACGGACAAAAACTTAATACATTCTGGAAGCACTATACAGTTAGTCCACCTGACGATCTCCTGGAGACATGCAATGACAACTGCCGTCTGTCTGTTGTATGTGGTTTCACAAAGTATGATATGGCGTCATTTGAATCTTGTAAAACTAATCTAGTTTCAGGTTCTTCATCAGCGTGTATTTCAATGAATGGCTTTGTTGCAGTGATTATGTATGTCTTCAGTTGTCTACTATGTTGATTTGTGACACTTTGTTTTTGATAACTGTATCTCCCATTTTGCAACACAATCACTAATACTAGTAATAAGAACACAACATGAAAGGGGCATAATAATACATGTACTGATCTCTTAGCAATACTGAGTTATCTACAAATCTAACTTGTTAGGAAGTGTCAATCCGACTGTTCGTATATACGAGTATATCTGATTTGTGGTTTTGTCTTCCTTTTGCATGTACATGTGGCTTCGTGTGAATAAATGAACTACTTTTATTTTATCGTCTTGTTCATGTCAGTTATAAATGACTCGATATCGGTATAATGATATCTGTAAAGTGTTAAATATATCATTGATTCGTGTCCATAATCGATTCTAACAAGTAGGATTTCTGATTCTAGAGATGAATAGGTGAAGACAAAACGTTATCTATGCGGATGACAGAAGAACATTGCCGGAGATATAAACGAAGAAAATAGCACGGGAGATACTTTCTTTACTAGTATGTGCAGCGAATCATTACACACTATTTTTTCTATACTCAAACAGGCTGATACAACACGGAAATCAGCCAAGAAAGCTTTCTTTGATCACGTGCACTTGCTTGTTCGCACTCTTTACATCTTTAACCAGACTTGTCTATGACATTAATGGCTATTTTATGTTTGTAGAGATATCATTCATTCATTCATTCATTAATTCATTCATAATTGATTGTGAAATGTTGTAAACAGTGTTGTCATAATTATATATCATCGACCACGTACTAAAAACTTACATTACCGCTTGATTTGAACACATATAAGTTGATCTTTTGACGGCGATGTGCCGATCACGTGATTTCCAAAACGTAATAATCTTTTAAAGACGTTTGCTACAATTCTCTTCATTTTTCACATAGACACATATTATAGGCTGAATGAAAACTGTTCTTGATATTTTTTTAAAACTTTGCATGATCATAATTATCATATGAATGATAACAGAAACCTTTTTACCCCCCCCCCCCCCAATTTGGGGTCACTGGTGTCGTTTTGAATTTGAATTGTTTGCTTATTTTAGGTCATTTTAAGGAAATGTTTTAAAAAAATCTCTTGATCAGTTTTCATTCAGCCTATAATATATGTCTATGACAAAAATGTAGCGAATTGTAGCAAAAGTCTTTAAAGCAAGTTCCTGGGCTGATATATCCTTACCTGGGAAGTGTCCACGAATTGTTGTATATGTTTATAAATAGACATGTCGCAAGTTTTGCAGGAAAGGAACGCTACATAAAGTCATTTGTACATTTGTCGGATCACCTTTTTTATGGTCGTTGTTCAATGGAAAAACTTCCAACCAATCCAAAAAGGTTGTTCCAGAGTCACGAGAGTCGTGACCATTAAATGTTTTGACATGAAGACAAAGCTTTGAAAGCTTTTGCAATCAGTGTCATACTGCTGAAAGAGGTTGACAGAATTGAAAACACGCGAACATCAATTTTCTCCAAACATGCTTCAATAATTTGGATAAAGAATTAACAACACGATCTTAATCTTAAACCAGTTTGATAATTTGAAATAAATCCATTGATATGAAGCAGCATGATGTTTTGACCGTATATTTGCAGACAGAAAATGAAAATATAATACAAAATACAATCAGAAATTGGATTAATGTAGATGCACATGAACAATATAAACTTGAAATGTTTTATATGATAGACGTTAGGTAGGAATATGTCAGCAGTACATGTTACTTTTAAAAGGAAGATGATTATTGTTGCATCAATGACTGACTTTTATCTCAGAAATGATAAATTGATTTAAATTCAATACTTTATATACTCAAATCCGTCATTAATCTTAGGAGACTGATATCATTAATCGGAACTCCTCGGCGATGGTCTAAAGAAAGGTGCCTCGAACATAATAGGCAGGCCGCCATTGTTGTTGTTGTTCACGGGCTACTTTCCATCATGACCGACCCTGAGAATCCAACGGTGAAAACAGCCTGTTTCTCTTTCAATGGGAACTTGATGTCCATTTTATCAATCGCGAACGATGAACACGTTTGCAAGTCTGTAACTCTTGGAATGATTCTTGAAATCTTGAAAAAGTTGTGACCGAAAACCGCATAATCAAAATATGTAATCCTACATTTATGTACGAGGCATATTTCCCAGTCACGGAAATGCCCGAGTAGCTACAATTGTCATATCATAAACACAAAGCGTCAAAGTGGAACTTCAACATACAGCTATTATAACACAATCGAGATATATCATTTTGATACAACAAGAACATTAAGCAAAACACATAAGCAGAAACGCATTATCAATAGACACAATTATTAACAGATGCACAGACTAACTCAACCATTCAGTTAATTTGGACTGGTATGTTGCCGGATATGTTGTTTGGAAACTGTTGTTTCTGTAAAATATGTTTAGCTATATTTTAATGATAATATAAAAACCAGCCTTCATGTGGGAAAGTAACCATCTGACTCATACAGTAAATATAATAATAAAATGCATATTAATAACAATGTTGTTGATATCATTAAGACAATGGATTGTAATTTAGTCTAAGTATAATTATTTCAAAGTACAGACATGAATAACAAGTAAAAGGTTTTAATTACAATAACCTTTAGTATCTATTTAATTCATGAAATATTAATGTCATATAATAAAGTAATTACCAGTAAAATATGTTTCAATATATTTTCATGATGATATAAAGACTAGCCTTCAGGTGGAAAAGTAACCATCTGACTGATAAATCATGGTAAAAATCCTATAAATAAAATGTTGATTAGTTAATAGAAGAAAGGTGAATTTCGCTCACTGAAAACATGAACATTTGATGAATTGATCTTATATAGGATTATCTTGATTGCTTATGTTGTTATTTAAGGTATTGTGTGAATAAAGCATTGATTGAATAAATGTATAAAAGAAAAAACAACGACAGTACTGTTTAAGAGAATACAGTATACTGATTTGGAGAATACATCTGTACATTTGGCTATGCTGTCATACATTATATTGCTGGGTAAACAAGTGACAGGGTAAAGTTTTTTCTACTATGTTGACATTCTCTTTATTAAAATCTAATTTTCTATTCATTTTCTTTGGTTATTTCTATTGTTTTCACTTTCGTATATGATTTCTCGAGTACTTAATTATCAAGCACTGAGTTTTATTCCTCAAACGCTGAAATCGTAACCCGGCGGTTGGATTCGAATTCTGGTCTCTGCAGGTTTTCCTCAATATGTGGAGATGTCAGTTCTTTTTGGAAGGGTAAGTGAGTACTTTTTTTAATACAGTCCAGGAAAACTGGTTAGCTGAAACTACCCCCGTATATATCAGAACTGTAATTGTTCGAATAATCGTTTCGGTTCTAGTTGTTAGTGGTTTTCTTTTGCATACCAAGCCGAGAATATGTTTTGCAAGACTTGATTAAGTTGTTGTAAATGTTGCATTCCTGTATTACCGATGTCTTATCATGAGGCGGACGACATACAATAGAAACAGAATCTAGTTTACTCAGCATTCCCGTATCGTGCACAATACATCTCTTTATCTCATTAATCGAAAGTTCAAATCGCAGTAACGTGATTTATAGCTATGTCTATATTCATATTGTTTGTAAAACACACAAACACATTTCTCATATCAGTAATATGTTGTTGAAAGATGGCATTTGTTATGTTGAATGGAGTTTGTAAACCTCCCCAAAGGTATAATACGTTCCATTACACACCAAATGGAAAGTTCAGATCTAATTGGAATCTTTTGAAACATGTCCGTATCTCTTATCCGGCTGAACCCTGGAAACAATTAAGTATCGTTGTCAGAACAGAATACAATGGCATTATTGATGAGACCAGATTTCTGGAAGAAAATAATGGTGTACGATATATTATGATACAAGTATACTGATTGGGAGAATACATTATGTACATTTGGGTATGCTGTCATACATTATATTGCTGTTTCGGTCGCAATAATGTTGAAATTTGATGAGGCGGATTGCAAAATGGAAGAAATATTTTTCAATGATTCAATTAAGTCAACAATACAATCACTAATGTCTAGACATACTCGTATACGCTAATAGTCTTAAACTGTACAACTTCTTAGACTATGCAGTTGGACATCATTAGAAAACTCGAGCAAGATAATCAGGTCTTTATTAAGATATGAATAACACTATACTGATTAAAGCCATGGTACAAAACATCAGAACGGAGCCCAAGACAATTTACATGTATATAAAGATCGAAACAAAAAGAAAATCGGTTGTTACAATATTTCTATATCGATAAGTTATTCGGTAAGTCATTTTCTCACATTTGTTTACGGATTTATTTTGACAAAAAAATGTTATAGAATTAAGTACATATTGTCATTAATAAAGCTAAAGATAATTAAGTCGTAATTATTTGTTTAGCCACATCTCGTTAAAATGTTGTCAGATGATGCTTTTTCCTATTTTTTTGCAATGTCATTGAATAAATACTGTGCTACATTTCTATATGTACTTATTGATTAGAAAAAGAAAATTCGGAATGTTTTTATTGCAGGTAAAAGTCAGTTTCACCAATAAGACATCTTTCTATATAAAATAAGACCTACTTTAATTTCAACATCCAAAAAGCTCATGGGGCTTTAACAAATGGTGATACTATTAAATACATCAACTTGTTCATATTTCATTATGCTTATTCTATACATTTCTGTGACGACGAGATTTCTACTGGAGAACAAAACATTTAGAAGATCCATTCTGGGTTTTCGATCGCCATTTCGTTTGCGGAATCAGAAATTTTAACTGTGTAATATTTTTTATTTAAAGCTCGATTTCACTAAATAATACCTCAAAATGGCGATTTCCTTCACGGAGAAGTGTCCTTTCTTATCATACGAATTTAGTTTCTATGGTAATCAAATATTTATTATATTCACTAACGTTTATAAAGACGATAATAACATTCACTGTAGCATGAGGCGAATAATTTTATCGTTGTTCCAAAGATAATGTATTTGAACAAAACTTTGATGAAAAATTGTAATCCTCTCAAAAACGGTATCTTGAAGCTTTTCCTGCGTGAAGTAATATAAGTTTTATGATATTTTAAATAATATTAAAATGCATGAATCCATTTAGCAAAAACAGATAAAAACTGAGAAGTTGTCAGAGTCAGCATTTTCCTTTGGGAGTGATTGTATCTCACAATATGATAACAACATGGCTGCTGTCACTTGTAACCACGTGGTCATATTTATGTGATCAAGTAATTAAACAGAAATAATGGACATCACACAATATAGTTTGCTCATTAAGTCTTAAATGTATTCTGTTTGAAACATTAGTGATTCATATGTTTAGAATAAAACATTACAGTGTACAATGCAACGTTAGCTTCCTTTGATCGCTTTCGGCAAATTTCGGGATTTCGATTTTTCCCGGTCTAATTTGTGCTTATTTACCATGGATAAGCAAGAGCGTATTAAATATATCAGTATCAAATAATTACTGCTGTCATAACACACGATGAGTTTTTATCTATATATGTCAAATCCCAGGTGTTTATAATTTATGTTGCACTTATTCCATAGAAGGTTTAAAAGCTTCCAGGATAATACGTTTAATCTAATATAAATATAACAGAAGACACGAATTACATTGGATAACAAACCCTCGAGGATTCTTAACATTTAAATGGAAGCACAATTATTTAACATTAACGTTTCACTCGTCTACCTTTGTTCACTGTTATTTGGATGTGAGGAATATTTTCCCAAATGTTTAATCATTTTTTCAATTTTTAACAAGCTATTCTATTTATTTTCCGTTCCAGTGAACATATTTCTATTTGATTCGCAGAACACACCTAACCTGATACTATGAAACAGGAGGCGCACCACCATACATAGATGAAAGAAAATGCAATAGTTTTGTCTGCAGTAATCCGCACATTAGACGATCGAACATACCTTTCCTTCAAGTTTTAGGAGAATTCAGACGCACAAATGAAAGCACATTATATCGATGTTTTGATAAAGGATAATTTTAGATATAAAATATGTAAAATATGCAGGAAGGAAATCAGTCTACAATATATCCTGTGTTACGTGCTACTTTATATGGTTTTGTCAGATATAAAAATGGTGAGTGTAGTCGAGAAAGTTCATATAGATTTTTAAAACACTCTTACTGTTTCAGAAAAACAGTTCTAGACCATGCATAGTAACGCACACCATCACATAAGATGTAAGTACTGTCATTCAACACAAACTTTAGAATGGAATTTGAATTGGAAAATAACATTGGAAACCCTACTGTTCTTTTCATGGTATTACATAAGACGCAGCTCTGAAGGTTCGGCTGTAGTTCGGAACTACAAAGCAGCAAAAAGTTGAATTTCTTTGTAGGGCGAGGTAGTGGGCTGAGTTTCGGAAACTGAACTGAACTGAACGATAGTTGAGGTTTCCATAGACTTCACTCGCTAGGCGCGGATGAATTTTGATGCGGACCAAATTACTACGCATTTCTACATCCGCCATGTAGTTGTTAATTGTTCCCGTTCTTGTGCTTTCAGTTCTTAGATTTATGTTTCCCCGTCTGATCACCAAAAGTAGTTCAGCAATTAGCAAACAGCATGTGAATTAAGACGTCATTTAAAACTTACGACGGCATCATTCCGTGAAATGTATGTACTGATATCAGTAAATATTGTAGTATTCTGAGGTAAGGGGATTGTTTTGAATTGTTTACGACTGTTTTGTATTACTCAATTACGATTTTGCACACCCAGATATCAATGCACACAATATTTGAATGTGCATGTATGCGATTGAATTATAAAATTGGAACTATTTTCGTAGAAGGAAGGATAATGGAAGCTCTCCGATATGTAGGAAAAATTTCCCGATCAATCTTTTAGAAATAGTTACAAATTCATACCGAAAAACATAAATATACATTTTCAAATGTCCTTTTATAAGCTCGAAGATACAGTCCTTGAAGATGAAAAAAATCGGCAAGAAAAATAACAAAGACCGAAAAAAAATCTAGGATCGGCAGAAAACAGTGCCGGTGGGTTTGTGGGAGACAGGAATATTTTATTTTATGCCAAATGTATCTCACTATTCTGACATGACAATCAACAATGACCTTGTAAATAGCTAAGAGATGAAATCAAAATATTTCCATTTATTTATTGGAAACAAAAACATGCATTTTGATATAAACTCCTTGTTTACGGTTATTGTGGTTCGCTTCATTAACTGATTGTTATGTTGTTAGATAACATGGTGTGTTATTACGAATAATGCACAAGGTCATGTTTCACTTATTTCTGATCTTAATTGTAATTCGAATACTGCCATGTTTTTACCCATTACGGCTCATCGGAAACTCTCATTGTCTCTGTCATAGGTGGTCTGTACGCAGTAACATGTGTTGTTACAACTTTGGGACCTTACTCGTACCTCAGTAATATATCGTACCCATTCCAATGAACTTAAGATATGACTTATATTTCACTTAGCTCTGAGAAACGGATAACGATGGTTTGTACATTCCGGTTGCCGGATAAGTATATAATTGACATTTCAATTTTACGGAGGGTCATCAACTCATTGATGTCATAATAATATATATTTGTATGAACTTCTTCTTGTTGCCGAACAATTTGCAAATTTCAAGTATACCTTTATTTCAGGCTTTCAGCAAAATCAAAACAGGTTCACAACCTAACATGTCTGCGTTATCGCGATTGCTTCTCAAATCAGATTCTGCGTCAATCGATAGAAATTAATTGTTGAATGTAATCAACAAAGTAATTAGAAAAAACCATCCCCAAACTGAAGAGAATATAATGTTTTGTTCTCGGATAAGATTACATCGATCGCTTTGTTAGTATTTCCAGACACATACTTTACATTACTGTCTTAAATTCGAGTAAACAACCAACCTTTACGAGCGTATAAATGTAAATTCGCTAGCGAACTATCTGATGGCCAATCAATTGTTTGTGATAAACACAACTTAACAACCTTAAAGATGGATTAATTATTTCGTTTATGTATCTGAATATCTGTTGGTTGACGTATATTATTGTCTTCTCAGGACATATAATTCTAGGCGTACTATACAATCACATCATTGCTGTTTTATTTTATCACATTTGGAAAATTACTTGATAACTTATTTACATTATTGAAACATGGTGTCGAGTGTGTATCGTTTAGATGTGAGATATAAGTTTTTCTAATAGGATTTATATGACATTGTCTTGTTACGAAACAGCTATTCCGCAGTGTTCTATTTTTTGCTGTGCTAGGCGATAAATTACACATAGGTTTATGTCACTGACTTAGATCAGTAAATGTTTACATTGCATGTTTTACAGCTCTTTCTTTCCAACGGCCTCTGCTACTTTATGGCGCGTGATGGAACTTGGTTGTTCATTAGTTTGTTACAAGCCGTCAGTGTCTCTTGTGTTTAATTAGTGGACGTATTTGTCCATAAGACAAAATAAGGCAATTTTCTATAGCAATTTGAATGTCTTCTTTGTCAGTTGCTAAGTTGTTTTCTGTTGCATAATTAAATCATCCAAAGTACCATGAGGCAGTCATTCTGAGTTTGTGTAAGTAGCTGGACTAATCGGTTTGGTAATTGTACTGAAAATGGTGTTCATAATACAGTGTTTTGAAGGTAAAGGCATTCCCTGTATATTCCTGCCCTAAGTGATGCAATGTTGTCATGTAATTTACTTTCAACTAAATAATCCAAATAATAGTTTGATCGAATGTACATAGATGTGAATCACATAAAATTACATCATTAAATTGTTCATAAAAATACGCATTTAAAAATTGGATAAAATGATATAATATTTTTTCGCTTAAATAAGATGTCAAAACATTATGATTCAGGTACATGAACTTACAATACATGATTAATTTTATAAAACTAGTTTTATATCATACAAAAATAGTATATCATAATTGTGATTATGTTTCTAAGTATGACTACGTGGTTCTTATAAAAAAATAAGATGTAAATTAAAGAAGTTACTTCATTTCTAATGTTGAAACTGACAGCGAGGTTTATGTCCGCTTACATAGTACATTTATGAATGTGTCATATAGAAAAACAAAAATATCTGAAAAAGTCTTTTTTTTTAATATGGAAATTTATTAACATAGCTTGAGGCCCATTATGTTTTTATACTCAATACGGAAAAGATTTTTACCATCTATTGAAAAATGTTCATAGCTTGTGTCTGGTTAAGCTCTGCTCAGCCGTTTTACACTCAACATAATTGATGTCCATACAACACTGAGGATTAAAGTTGTCTTGTGGATTGCTAAACAATGAAAAATTAACTTGGTTTAATGTACCTACTAGTAGTATCGATAAATGTAAATACGTCGGTGCTATATACATGTATGTGTATGAATGAAAATTGTGTCAGCGGTCACCACCGAATAAAGGCGACCCTGTGAATACAGGCCATTCTTGTAGAAATTGTCAATGCTTATTAAGAACAAAGTAAAATTAATGAGCTCCGAATTAAGGTCACCTGTCAGTAAAGGCCATAATATGTCTTAACCAAAGATGGCATTTGCTCACAGATTTGACTGTCCATGTACCGTATATCTGTATTTATCACGTTTTTTAGTATATATGGTATAATTGAACATAACAATTTTAATATCATTGATTTTGTTACATTCATGTTGAATAGAGATTCAATATAGTTTACAATTCAATTACAAATGTCTAGACAGAATGTCAAAAGTTTCACAAAACATTGAAGTTATATAATTATACTCGAAGTAAATAGCTTTCTGTGATTTTTGTATGCTTCGCAGTATTCGTACAACGCTTAAGTATTCAGCTCGTATACAGTAGATACTTGAAGCAAGGGAGTGTCTCATCTTTGTTATCTTTATTCTGTCATACTGCATATTAAACCCATTAATTTCTTGTAAAGAACAAATGTTACGTATTTTGTTTTGAATGAGATTTTACATGAATATTGAGCTTTGATAAAAGCTTAGTTAAAATAAAAGAACTTCATACAAATATGTGTAAAATAATGATTTCAAGCTCATTATAAAATATCTAACATTCTTTGATTCGTTTTGTAACGTGCTTAATTAATACTGAACACAAAACGACAAGTACCATAAAATACTAAATGTAAGTCATGCTAGCTTACACAACAAAATGTACGATACGGCCAAGCCTGGGTTAACGAATCCTTTGGAATAAAGATCATATAGGACCGCTTTAAAGCACACTTGCATAGGTATAGTAGAAAATATATCTCTAAATCAAAGCCAGTGGCAAATAAAGCCTTAAGTATGATTTCTTTGGAAGGTATATGTATGTATTTTTTGGCAATCGGTTTTCGTGATTATATGTATTTGTTATAATACTGGACAAAGAATTATTGTGTTCACCTCGAGGTAATATAAATCATTGAGGGGGGCTGTCGTGATAGTTTCATATTAAGTTATGGTTACCATTGACTTCATCGAACATTTTGAACGAACAAACCATATCATTCAGTATGTCCAGACAACTCATGGCGTGTCACGTGTCAATAAGACAAACACTTACGTGTTCGCATGATATAAATACATTCATTGGATATATCAATGTATTTATAAATGTGTTCCTGGCAAGGAAATGTCTCTGTTGTTGAATATATAGATACTAAAAGCAGAACAGAGAATTAAGAAAATGTGAGGATACTGGAATGTATCACCATGCAGTAATTTGTCCGTTTTTATGACTTGTATAAGTCCAATTATTTAATGTTTTAAATGCGACTTGCTTTAAGAAAGACAAAACCTTGAAAGCATGAAAGGTAAATTACTGGTGTAATGAAGACGGATGGTAAAAATCTATTTTAATTTATATCTATAACACTCTTGTAAGTGCGTACTTGTAAGATACTAGTAGTGCTTTCAAATGTATAAGAATGCTAAGATGAGATGAAATAATTGCCAAACAGCATGTCTGTCTTCAGAACAAGACTGATTGATAGGAACATTACATATGAACGTTATTCTATAAATGACGATAACATTACAGTCAAATTTTAAACCTGTGAACAAAGGTCACCCTAGGGAAAGACAAAATATGAACTTTACTGACAGGTGGCATTTACTCGGAGGTCATTTAAAAAGATGTATCCCCTTTTGAATTACAGTCGTAATTATTGGCCCTGGTCCCAAAGGAACTGTTATACACTTTGATTGTTGCTTGGTATGCTTGTACATGTAATATTGGATTTAATATTATTCTAAGATTGCCAACAAACCCACGCATCATAATTATCTATTTTCTGATTTATTTCTGATGACAATAACTGTGTTTACTTACAATATATTGAAGTAACTACGTGATGTTGCCATGACGATAAGGAACCAATCCTCATTCCGTCCTTTATTTTTTTTAAAACAATATTTTATCACTGAGAGATTAAAATATCTTGTAAATGTCAATCAGAATTCAAAGTTATCTCAGTAAATGTCAATCAAAGCGTATCGATGTACAATACGTAACTGAAATGTTAGCTTTAATCAGTGAAATAGTTCTAAAAACGTACAAATATGAAGATATTCTATTTTGCTATTGATAGACAAACAGATCATTCTCCTGTCTCGGAAGGTGTAGATAAACAAATAGCATGGGCAGATATGCAAATTTTATTGCTGTTATTTCATAATATGGTCGTTAAATAACTGCAGATTGTACTGTTCAATATTTCTGAAAAATACAGCTAGGATAATCTATAAACAAATGCTATGTACCGTTGCATACTTTTGCAAATAAAACAAATTCTTAAATTGTCTCGAAGACAACATAAAACTGTCCCATGCCTCATATTAATGTACGATTATTTGAGAAATAATGATTTATTGTATTTATCATAACTGCTTCATAAAAGGAACAATTGGTGTTCCCCGTTCATTAAATATATCATATTTTCAAAAATTGCTTATTTTGTTCTTCTATTCCTTCCTGTTCTGCACATACGATATAATTAGGGGTTATGTAATAAATAGTATGATTTTGATTCCGTAAGATTATATCATCCGATTACAATGGGAAACGTTCGGACATTCGAAGGTTTTGAACGTAAACATCAATAAGGTAATTGTGTTCACCTCCGTAAGTGTTTTGCTAGAAACGCATTGTAAGCAGAAAACACTGATGAAACCATTATGAAGGACACGCCGTCCGCATCAAACATTTGATGTAGAAAGAGTGTCTTCAAATTGCAAGGAATGTTCTTAGTGAACACTTAAACCACCCCAAGTATCCGATAACACATTGTTTAGAACATGTTCGTACGCAGTACCTTATTACACTATAAATCATAAATGGGCATCAGTGGTTTGTTGCCTAGGAAATATTATTGTGGACAGTGATTATTCATTTCCTATAACTTGAAATAAACCAAACAGTATGAATGTTTATAAATGCTTTAAAACTGTACAATTTGTTGATAAGAATTATTACTGTCTGTTAGAATTCACAACCCTCTAAGAATGTTTAAGAACAGAAATCTTTTATTTCATGGTTGAGTATTTCCTCTTATTTCATAAAATAAAACAATAATTAAATGTTATTCTGAGACTCGATGTCGGCAAGTATCAAGTCAAACAAAAACGCAAGTTCCTACCAGGAATCAATGGATTTAGATAAATTAACACTTTTTTTGACAAAACATATTCTGTTGTAAACAACAAATTTCCCGTGCGCCTTGCAGAGGTAATTCGCACAAACTCTGACTTTACTATAACTACAATTTCCATTTGAAGACTTATTTTTTCTACGGAAAGACGAAAACAAAACAATTAACTAGATTGTCGCAATTACCGAGTTAGATTATTGAAAGAAAGACACAGAACCCATTGACAATAAACAGCAATTTAAGCACTTGACGTTTAGAAATTAGAAATCTCATCTGTAACTTGTATTTGCCTTCTAGAAATGAACTCGCTTCAGCGACTCGTTTGAAACTTTAATTCATTGATTGACATCCTTACAGTAACATGAATTCTACACTTGAAATTAATATATTTACTTACAGGTCGATTTTTACTGAAAGGTATACATGTTTCCTCTCTAGAGGATTAGCAGTGTCAGACTGATCCACTTCCGGTTATTAATCGTCGTATTACTTTTTATGCTTGCCCTGCTTTTTGTCGATTTTACTATAAGGAATATATTTCTAATCTTTTTCAAAACCTGAAATTCTGCATTGGTCAATGTGATTTCTTTTCAGAATGTTTTCATAATCATCGTTTTACGATTTGAATATTAATAAATTTGTAAAAAGTTATTGCAAAAATTTCTTTAGTTTAAATTTTCGATGTAAGACTGAGAGTATATGCGTGGTTGTTTGACTTTATGACCGGCTTCGTATAAATAATAACAATTAAACAATTGCAATCTTGTCAACAGGACCATCTATATCTAACGAAAAAAGCATTTGCATTGGTAGGAAAAAATGCACCTTCCCTAAAGCAGCTGTCATGTTTACAGTCACGCACGTAGTTGACCGTAGTAAGAGGAAACCGTAGTCGACCGTATTTACACGTTTCCGGTGTACTTAGACGTAGTTACACGTAGTTAACCGTAGTTATAAACGTATTTCGAAATATTTCAACACGTTGAAAAATTATCTACGGTTTGAACGTAGTTGACTTTAGCCGACCGTAGTTTGAACGTAATTGACCCTAGCCGACCGTAGTTTGAACGTAATTGACCCTAGCCGACCGTAGTTGACCCTACTTGACCGAAGTGCTGCTACGTCTAACACTACGGTCAACTAGGGCTTACAAGGGTTGGACTACGTCTTCATGTACGGTTAACTAGGGTCAAATTGGGTTAAGTACGTTTACACGTCATTCATCGTTTTACAAGTAGTTCGCCCTAGTTAACCCCGGTCATTAGGCCGCGGTCACATTTACGGGAACCGTAGTTCATGTTGAACTTGGTTAACCGTAAATGTCACTACGCGTAAGTGCGGCCAACTACGTTTAACTACGTGCAAAATCAAAGAAGCATTAATCAAAGATAGCGTTTTGATGAATACATAAGGTGTGTATTACATGTGTGTATATCATGGATTTAGTTTAACGTACTCTATTGAATATATGCATTTAGTACGGTTTTTTTCTATCGAAGGCGTCATTGTGTGGTTTTGTTCGAAATAAAAATTCTCGTTTGTACCATTCCATGATTTGACATCTGTCTCCCATGTTTTATACGTTGACATAAATGTCATTCAATAAATTTTTATACCAGACATTTTGTTATTCCTGTTCTATAAATAACGTTTACGGTGAATATTCTCTCTAGTTATTCATGCTTGTATAAAGTGATTAAACAATAAATGATGAATTCGGTGTTATGAATAAATAACAACATGTCTATTAGAATTGCTGTCATATATTCTGTTTAGTTAATTAATCCTCCACGCACGCCGCATTCTTAGCCTTTTGTATGGTAAATGTTGTACTTTGTGAACAATTTAACGTATCTGGCTTGGTTATAATCGCTAAATTAACGTAAAATGATATTTTACATTATTTACAAAAAATAAATATCATATTTTCCCCTGCTTTATACATCTATAGTCATTTTAAGGCTACTTGTTGTAATATATTCCTATATACAGAGTAGTTACCGTTGTTAAAAAAAAATGTAAATTACGTGCGATATTGGTTCATAGAAGACCAATCAAATGTAATATTTGTTTTAAATTACTTGCAATGCACTTTATACAGTGGGTTTATTTTAGTACATAGTTATGGTTTAGTTTTTATGCTTGTATAAAGTGATTATACAATAAATGATGAATTCGGTGTTATGAATAAATAACAACATGTCTTTTAGAATTGCTGTCATATATTCTGTTTACTTAATTAATTCTCCACACAGGCCGCATTTTTAGCTTTTTGTATGGTAAATGTTGTACTTTTTGAACAACTTAACGTATCTGGTTTGGTTATAATCGCTAAAATAACGTAAAATTATATTTTACTTTATTCACGAAGACTAAATATCATACTTTGATACCAAGCAACAAATAATTCTAAACGAACGCTCAAAAATGGTGTTTATTAGCAATAAATACTGCACCCCTTTATCGACTTTTCCTTATCAGCGTTAAACATCTCTAACGTAATGTACATTGTATCGGTACGATATGATACTATTAATTCCTAAATGACAAAATTTGTTATAAAACTTTCTAGACATCAAACCTGGGCGTGGTTTCAATCATTGAACAGTAAACATAAGCGATTTTCATTGGCTATCAAAATTGAATGGGGTGTGTCAAATTCGTTGATTCCATGAGACGACATTGATCCGACACTTTAATTGTTAATTGCTCAGCTTAAAAAAACACAGTAGGCGTCATTTTCGAATTAACATTGCCGTCTTATTTGATGACGGATTTCAAAGCACATTTCTGTATTTTGTAGCGGAAATGTTACTTTGGAGAACCGTGCCTCAGAATGTTGATACTTGTTTTCAGTTTTTTATCTATGGAGTATTATAGCGGGGTTCTAGGTACGGAATTTCTTTAAAGTCAAGTATCTAACGAATTGAGGCACGGTTCCCAGCTTTATACATTTATAGTCATTTTAAGGCTACTTGTTGTAATATATTCCTTTATATAGAGTTGTTATCGTTGTTAAAAAAATGTATATTACGTGCGATATTGGTTTATAGGAGACCAATCAAATGTAATATTAGTTTCAGATTACTTGCAATGCACTTTATACAGTGGGTTTATTTTAGTATATAGTCATGGTTAAGCTTTTAAATCTATAAGTTTGTGAAACTTGATTTGATCTGACATCCAAGCCAGATACATTAAAATACTTATTTCTGTACCTTTGTTTCTGTATGTGATACTCCACTGTCATGAATACTATAAACTAATTCTACGAGCTATGCGTTGTGTTTATTTTTGGTGAGAGATAGTTAAGCTAATATTTGATTATCAAAGATAGTTTGCTGAGCCTGATAAAGATGGTATGTCACTTTTATACATGGATTTTCTGATACTAATACAAAGATAAACTCAAAATGAAAGACAAAAATGTAGGTTACTTGGACAAAATGTTTAATTGTAGGTAGTTAAGCGTTGGACCTTTTAGATAATGGTCTAATACTACTAATATGTTAATGAAAGTAAATAGGAAGAATGCCATGTTACGCATTTTATGTAATAATATTGGCGCCGAGTGTGCTCACAATTTAATCAAAACACACAATATATTCTTATGACTTTGTTTAAAAACGGAAACGGGCCCAAAGTATTGTATTCTAACATTGATCTGTAAACAGAACATTACGACTTGCTTTCCTAAGCAACTTTTGATCTAATTTACATCCGTGTTGCTCAAACAAAGCCCTCATAAAAGTCTTAAATTGGAATTAAAATAATTTGAATTACCAACAAAATTAATCTAAAATAGGAAACAGTCCCAAATTTTGCTCCGATAATTGTTTGTTAAAGCAGATCTTTATACAGTAAAAATAATATAATATACTCAAGTCATGTATCGGATGGAGCAAGTCTTAATTATTGCGTTGTTTCATTGAAACATTACTAGTATATCATCAATACATTTATCTGTACGAGACATTTGCATAAACATTTTCAACGATATGCAGAAAAAGTCTGAACATAGTTATGTTGTCATATGGTAATTTCGTCTACACACTTCTGCAAAGTTTACTACAAGGTTAAAATGCACCCACATATATAGGCGTTAAGTTGTTGTCCACATTCGAACAACTTCAAGCTGAACTCATAACTGTAGCAAGCTCAACCACTAGGCTAATACACATTAATCACACGACACGAGAAAAGCTATATGAGGCATCTCGCACATGTTGGAAAACTGGTAGATGAATTGAGAAACCTCGAATGGAGAATTAAACCGACTAAGTAACAGAAGAACTGCATGCACTTACGTTGAAATTAACCTTAGATGTTTGTTTGATTTATCTGTTGTTTAACTGTTTCTCCAGAGAAAGGGGAGATAAGAAACAGCAGAACTGGGCATTTATGTTGCGACTAAATTAACTCTAAAAAGGGGATACAGTATAAACACAGATGTCCATTGCCAGTTCATATCTTTTATACTCTGTTCATTAAATTGCAAAACATATCTCAGTAAATAAAGGAATAAAGGGATCGATGAATAAACGAATAATAAACTTATATAGTCTACATTCAATTTCTGTTACTATTGAATGTGCATAGTATAACCAATCCAACTACTACACAAAAATATTTCAAAGGGTCACACAAGACTGTACAGAACTTATAAAATCTAGAAAAGGAAACACAATGTATTGTACATTTTGTGGCTACGTTCAAAGAAATTTTAGATAAATATAGTCATTTACATGCCAAACATTATAGCGTATACATTGAACACATGTGATGTATTAAGATGGTTATTCATAGCAGCATTATTGATTTCTAATGCAAAATGAAAGATTCCCAAAACTAACGTATGGAGATTTTCAGACAAACACTTGTGTTGTGTGTTTAGTGCAGTATGTTTCTATACAATCAGAACACACTCTTCAAGTAATAACTGTTCCGTTCTTTGGCTTTTATAAGTTTGAAAGCATTTATTATCAATATGTCTATGTCTGTTAAGACGAAGAATATTCTACCATTTTCTTGGGTTCCATACCAGTTCTAATATGTTGTCTCCTCCCCCCGTAAGTACCAGTCTGCTTAACTAAATGATGTGTTTTAACCATTTAATTTTTTCAGTTATTACCATGTACTTATTATCATGTTTGTGTGTGGGCTGGTGGCCGTGTATAACACAATAAAGAATTGAAAAAAATGAAACTGAAATTGAATTAACCATGAGCTGTAAACGTATTCAATAAGAATGTATCATACTAGCGCATAAGAAAATATCAGTAAATCAATACAAATACAATTCAATTAAGTTCAATACTTCAATGTATACAACTATGTTTCTTTCATTTAGAGCACACATTTTGTGCAATTTGAAAATAGAAAATGCGTACAGTTTCCACAGATATTTTACTACGTCTAGTCAATTAATTATAATGATATCATAAGCATGTAAGCGGTATGATCGATAATATAGTAAGTCAAAGCGACCTAACCAAGATTATCGTATATCATACGAAAGTTATCGAATCTCACCGTAGCTAAGAATAAATACATACGTTGACCGTGAAATTATGCAGCATTGACATTTTTAAGTAACGGTTCTTGCTTTATATGCTAAAAAAAACGTAAAATACTATTTTAAGTTATTCACAAATATGAATTATCATACTTTAATACCAAGCAACAAACAATCCCGAACGAACGCGCCAAAAATAGTGTTTTATGGCGATAAACACTTTAGCCCCTTTATCGACTTTTAACCATCTTTAACGTGCTGTGCATTGTATAGGTACGATATAATACTATTAATTCGTTAATGACATTATTTTTTATTAAATATCTTACTAGACATCAAATCTGGGCGTGGTTTTAATCATTGGACGGTAAACATTTGCGATTTTGATTGGCTATCAAAATGGAATGGGATGCGTCAACTGATAGAAATTCGCTTATTTCATGAGACGATAATGATCTGACATTTTTATTGTTAATTACTCGCTTACAAAAACACAATAGGTGATATTTTCGGCCTTATTCGATGACGGATTTCAAAGCGGTGTTTGGTATTTTGTAGCGGACATGATGATCAAGTGAACCGTGCCTCAGAACTATGATACTTGTTTTCATTTCTTTTTATGGCGTATGACATAATAAACAGCGGGGTTCAGTGTAAAAAAAATATTTAAAGTCAAGTATGTAACGAACGGAGGATGTTATAAAAAATCTGAGGCACAGTTCCCTGCATTATACATTTATAGTCATTTTAAGGCTATTCGTTGTAATATATTCCAATATACAGAGTAGTTATCGTTGTTAAAAAAGTGTAAACTACGTGCGATATTGATTTATAGAAAAATAACCAAATGTAATATTTGTTCTAAAACACTTGCTATGGACTTTATACAGTTGGGTTTATTTCAGTATATAATTATGGTTTAGTTTTTAAATCTATAAATTGGTGAGACTTGATATGACCAGACGTCCACTCCCGATACGTTAAGTAAATGAAACTTTATTACTTTGCCCTAAATGTTGTTTTAATATTCTTAACATTTGATCTACCTTACTATTTCCAGTATTTCCATATTTTTATATAATTTGTTTGTTATCATTTTCAATATTTGGTTAAAGCTCAAATGTACAGCATCATTTAAGCTGATTTTGTGAATGTGGTATTTTCCGTAGTTTTAATCAATTTATAAAATCTCAATGCTTAGTTTGAATAATAATTATCAGCGTTATTATTTTTATTGGTTAAATATAGAGGTTTTATGATAATGAATTGGATCTGTACATTCTTGAATTGCTGACAGTAGACAATTTGGTGATATATAATTTCTGTATATGGTTTTTAGTACAAAATAATACATGTTTGAGTTGATACTATTTCTTTAAACAGAAGTTTAATACGTTTCTAATTTAAATTGAAATAACGCAGTTCAACAGTTAAAAGGAGAAAATACACTTTTACTCTCCCAAGAGCGTAATAAACTATATGATATTGACATACAAGGGAATATCACTGCCTTTACACACACGTTATTGTTACGAAAGCCTCGTAAAATACTTAATCTCGATACCTCCAGTACATACTGATTACGCTAATGACATGAAACAGATTTAAAACTAATACAATAAGCAAAACGATTGAGATTTCCATATAAGGACTGCATAAACTGATTACAGTTAAACTTATTTAATTAAAATGGGAAACAAAATGGTTAAACATGAGTATAGAGGTAATTTAAAGGAAATTGTTTACGCGTTAGTAATATATATATTTGTACTTCTGCTACCCTGAGTTTCAGAATAGAAGGAAAACACGGATTCGGAAGAAATACCGTTGAAATAAATCTATATCAACCACACTGCCTTTGTCAGTGAAGTGTAACGCGACACCAATGGCCAGGATCATTTTGGCGATTTTCCAGCTTTAACTGTGGACTACCATGCCAAACCGTTCACCTGGGTCAAACGACCTACCTCACCTTGGTAAGCAGAAAAGCTTCCAATTATGTGAAATTTGTCAGATTTACAGTATTTAGAAAAACAATCTTGGTTATGCAAGCAAATTATCAAAACAGGGATTTGACGAGATTTACATCCTGATCAGATAAATGTTCAGAAGAGTGTATTGTACCACTGCACTGTTTATCCATGTTTTAGTACAGTTTTGAAATAAAAAGCAAAGTTTTCGCTACTTTGATGTAGCATCTTATCCGAGTTCATCGGTTCATTCCAAATTATTTATCGTCTGTGGTTTTAATAGACAAAGGAACAAATACCTTAGAGACTTCAGAATCTTAATTGGTATCCTTAGTATTTTTGAAAGTAGGACTTGCTTTAGAAATATATTTGTTCTAAGAAAAATCATGATGCCAAGATTTGGTAGCAGACTAATTTCACTGCATAATGTGTGTATATCGATCGATCTGTAGAACATGGATAAAGTTGACTATAGGCGACCCATTAATTTATTCATTTGATACATTTCATAATATTCGTAACAACAAAATAAATAATGTATGGCGCGTCCGGGTATATAAAACGTTTCGCTGTATTCGACTTTTCGTTATATAAGCTCATTATAACCGTGTTTTACTGTACTTACATAGGCAGCAGGCAAATGAACAAAAACCAGTGAAGAAACATTTCATTTTGCATAAACACCATGGATTGACCTCTGAAAAGAACATTTTTCACGACACTTGTTTGGTGTACTTTAACTATCAGTTTCCATCATTTTAATCCGGCACGAACATATGTCATAACTTTACTGGAGATGCGACGCGACAAGCAATCAGATCGACCCTCCTACTGTCTACTTATATAAGATCTGTATTAATTATTATAAAACAACATTTAAATTCGGAGAAAATGGCAAGAACATATGAAGAGAAACAAAATCCTAGTCATATCAGAAAGGCCAGGTCTAATGAGAGTGTTGTTTTGCCATTGCTTAAAATCATCTGATGATATGAACAAGATATGAATAAATACCAACACAATTATATCATGTTTCATATCACCAGTCAGAAATGTTACGTTTTATTAACTGAATGATAAAATGTCTGTCGCAGGTTACATATTTATTTTTAGATAACGTCTTATTGCATACAATAATAACATTATGTTCAGATCTTCTGACGAAAAGCTTAGTGGCGCAATAATAAATCAAAAAGGATTCCGATTGAAGAAAATGTCTTGAATATTTTATAATGTATGATTTATTTGTTAACAGATTTATATATCGTATAGAATGCCTCCCAAAAACATCGAAAATATTGGCACTCTTAAAAAGACCTGATGTCTAATTGTAAATAAATCTCCCGAAATATGTGTTGTCATATACTAGTAGTTCATAATAGAACATGTTGAATATAAATGATCTATTGAATATTGTAGAATAGACATCGGAAAACCACCTGCACACCATGTATGTCCCTTTTGAATTACAGCTGAAACTATTTGAGGTTATGTACCGGTGCATACTTTTACATAAAAAACAATTCTAAAATCATCAATTATATGAGAAATAATGATTCATATTTTCTATCATAAATGTTTTTTTTGTTCTTCTATTCTGTTCGATTTTGTTCATACGATATTATAAGAGGTTATGTAATCAATAGTATGAATCTTTTCCGTTACATCATATCATTAGTTTACAATGGGAAAAGTTCGGACATTTCAAGGTTTTGAACGTAGACATCAATAAAGTTAATGCGTTCGCCTCTTTAATTGTTTTGCGAGAAACGCATTGTAAGCATAGATCGCTTGCCTCCTAATGGATTTTCAAAGTCTTCATTAAGGTACACCATTATGAAGTACACGCGGTCCGCATCAATCATTTGATGGAGATAAAGATACAAATGCCTTCAAATTGCTAGGAATGTACTCAATGAACACTTGAACCACATCACGTATCTGATAACAAGTTGTTTAGAACATACTAGTAAGCAGTACCTAATTACATAAACCATAAGACATCAGCTGTTTGTTGCTCTGTAAATATGATCACAGACAGTGATTATTCATTTCCTACGATTTTGAAAGAAGCAAACATTAGGTATCTTTAAAAACGCGTTTAAAACTGTACATTTGGTCAGGGATGCTATATTACATATAGCATCCCTGATTTGGTTAATAAGAAATATTATTAATAATTGTAAGAATTAACAACCTTCCATGAATGTATATCATTAGATTGTATTTCTTATGAGGGTATTCCCTTTTATTTCGTAACATAAAACAATAATTATTATACTCAAATGCTATTGGGACTCGATGTCGGCAATTATCAAGCCATATTTCAAACCAGGAACCATTGGAATTAAATACATAAACAATATTTTTGAACAAGCGTATTCTGTTGTAAACAATGAATTTACCACGCGTCCTTCTGACGGTAATTCGCACAACACCATTTTTGGGAACTTTGCCTTTATCGTATCTACCATTTCCACTTGAAGACTTATTTTTCTACGGACAGACAAAACAGAACTATTAACTCGATTGTCGCAATTACCGAATAAGATAAATGTAATGAAGACACATGGCCCATTGACAATGAACGACAATTTAAGCTCTTGACGTTGTAGAACGTGTGAAGAAGCGTTTTAATGTACTTACTTGTTGGTTTGCTATTGGATTAACAATTTAGATCATTAATTGATTTTATTTACCATAGATAAATGATTACAGACGCTGACATAATTCTGTTAGAACATCCGTGATTGATCTTTGACCAGCTTTAATTAGAAATCTCGTTTGTAACTTGTATTTGTCTTCCAGAAATGAACTCAATTCAGCGAGTCGTTTGACACTTTAATTCATTGATTGACATCCTTACAGTAACCGGAATAATACATTCGAAGGTAAATTGATAGATTTACTTACAGATCGATTTTTACTGAAAGGTATGTTTCCTCTTTAGGCTCGACATTATCATGTTGATACACTCCCTGTTATCAATTCAATGTATTAAAACATGTTACCTTTCGCTTAGAGCACTGTATCTTGTGCAATTAGAAATTGGAAAATGTTTACTGATTCCATAGATATTTCCTACGTCTTGTTAATTCATTCCAATGATATTACAAGCACGTCAACATTAATTTAAGCGGTGTGATCGGTGAAGTTACCTCACGCTTTTGTTTTAAATACATTCATATTTGATCATGTTCAATCGAACTACAACCTGAAATGTGATGGACCGTCAACATGGATATGTTATACATGCGTATGATATTGTACATTCCGGTCAATTTCGTACGTTTGACATCTTACTGATTTTCTAAGTTTATATTTCTAGAAGGCAGTAACATAGATGACAATATTTCTGTAATATTCTTCATGATAATTATTTACCCATTTTAGTGCTTTCGACCCTGTCTCCATGAACAACACGTGTTGCATAAGATTTGATATTTACATTATCTCATTTTTATTGTCTTAATTTGCGTTGCATAATTAATTTGCAAATTTGCTTATAACCAATATTCATTTTAGTTATTAGAGGATTGAAAGATAGTTATCTGCCATATTTAATATCTATCATATCTATCTAGTTGTTAATACTGGAAAATTTATTTTGTATTCAAAGATATGATCCAATTATTTGTCGACAGTTATTGTACTAAATTGTACAAATATTGATTAAAAGTAAGACATAGTGTTCAATGTGCAGATTCTCTTGTACGTATCCATAGAAACATTTTCCGGAAGCAGAGAATAAAATTTGAATATAAGATCAAATTATTATCAAGTATTTATGCTGTCGGAACAATACACTGCTCAATATTTATTGACGTGGAAAAACTGTGGGGATATACTGATATTGTACACAATTGTGAATATGACAATCAATTTGTATGTAAATACATCTTTGAATTATCGACATGTTGAATCTGAGATCACGTCTATAGATGCAACATTAAAACTGGTAAAGACACCAAATGATATTGCCCGTTGGTGCGGCGTCACGAGTACGCCCTTGTGAAAGCTAGATATACTGAGGTTATATAATACGTCCTAATTGATAGTTAATAGCACGTTATATAGTGTCCATGTGATTTATAGAACGTGAGAAGTATGAACCGTGCTTATCTGGGCTTATATCAACAACACCGATTAAGTAGACATCTAAAAAATATAAATTAGTATAAAATAAAGATTTGGTGTTTCTGATCAAAACCGAGTTACTCCAATCGTGGTATTCTCAAAGGCCCCGTTTCATCAAACATCTTACGCCACTTCTTAAGTAATACGTGTCTTATCTCCCTTCTGAGCGTTAAAATATGTTTCATCAACATTTTCTTAGCTACGAATTCTTAAGTTTAGGAACGATTTTTTCTTAACTTTACGATAGCTCATGGGCTTTCTTAAAGATAAGAAAACGTGGCTTCTGCCTTTATCATTACGAGACAGCCTTCTATTTTAAGACTGTTGAGTGTTATGTACTAGTTATATGTAAATGATGGAAAAGAAGTTCAATTTCATGTTCAGTGGCGTAGCCAGCTTTAAATGAATGTTATGCACACAGGGAAGAATGTATGGGGTTAACAACGGCTGTTGCTTGGGTCTGGATTGTTTATGCCTCGATATAGAAATGGCAGAAGAGTATAAAGTGTTTCCCTGTCCGTCCGTGTGCCTGTGTGTTCATTCATCCGTTCAAATATTGGTTTCCGATCGATAACGCAAGAAATATAAACGGAAAATTAATGTGTGAAAGTTTGAGCGACTCAAAAACACATTTATGAGCAAATGGTCACATTGTTGAAAAATATATTTTTCAGGGAAGATCTATCAAATACATGTAGTCTACATTTTGTGAAAGCTAACGTCTTCATCTTTTATTTGATATATAACTTACAAAATTTGGTTGAGAAATAATAAGTAAAACTCTATATAAATTATAATGTATGTATAGAATCAATTGCATTTTTCTTATTTACGAAGCCAGGGCCGGGGAATACACTTTAACCGTGTAGACTGTGTCGCGGTCTTTACACATTTAGATAAGAACAGTTGATAAAACGGTTTGAGAATTATGTAACTTCTATCGTTGGTGTCTTTGTAGGTAAGAATCTTTCGTAAGATTAGAATATATTGATGAAACGAGGCCAATGTCTGTAAACAGGAAGAAGTAGTTATTTGATATTCTTAGGGTTTTACGCAGAATTACCCCTTGTCTAAGCCTTTACTGGGTACATACTTTTCTTTGTCATCATAATAGCACAATTCTTCAAATAATGAAATTAACAGACATGCATACAAAGTTAAAAACAAACGCACGGTGAATAAATTGTTATATAAATGACAGTGAATAATCATTGAATATGGCTTTTCTTCTTGGTATAGTGCGATTGTCCAAGGTAATAACATTTTGGCTGAACTTCGTACCATACTGTCTCGATAGTTTCATTTATTTCCCGACAAGAGAATCTTCCGTTGTATGACAAGTTAAAGTACTTAAGACAACAGGTCTAACGAAGATTATCTTAAGAAAGTTATCGAATCTTACTAAAGCTAAAAAAATGCATGCATCGACGGTGAAATTATGCAGGTTTGTCAATTAAATTAAATCGCACTATTACTTTGCCATTAATGGATTGTTTTTTCTATCTTCTTAATATTTGCTTAAGCTTACTACAAATGTATTTCCAGTATTTTCATTTACTTTTATATTTGTGTTTAATATCGTTTTTAATATATGTTTAAAATCCCGAGTATTGCATTATTCGGGTTTTGTGATTATGACATTTTCCGTAGTATCAATCATTTTATAAAATCTTAATGCTTAAGTTAAAATGCTAATTCGCTGTGTTATTATTTCGATTTGTGAAAATAAAGAGTACAAAATTAATGATAATAAATTGGAACTTTACATTCTTGAATAGCTGACAGAAAACAATTAGTAATAGATATTTTTTCTGTATCTTGCCTTGTAGTAAAAAGTCTTGTTCGAATTGATACTATTACTCCAAAACAAAACTTTAATATGTTTCTAATTTAAATGGAAATTATGCAGTTCAACAGTTAAAAGAAGAAACTACACTATAAGTATCCCAAGGGCGTTATACGTTAAACAATAGTGTCCTACAATGGAATACCATTGTCTTTACACGCACGTTATTGTTACGTTAAATACTTAATCTCGATACCTCCAGTACATAATGATTACGCTAATGGCATGAAACAGATTAAAAACTAATACAATAAGTAAAATGATTAAGTGTTCCATATAAGGACAGTATAAAGTGATTTCAGTTATACTTATTTAATTAAAATGGGAAACAAAATGGTTAAACAAACATTATTTACAGTAGATGTTGTCATGGGGGCACCGGAGTTTATTGGAAGGAATTGGTTTACATGACTGCAAAGTACTTCTGTTACCCAAAAGGAAAGCAGAAACGAAGGAAACATGGTTTCAGAAGATGACGTTCAAACAAAGCTAAACCAATAAGCTACATTCCCCGATTATAAGCGAGTTTTTTTGTCACTGAGGTAAGCGTGACACCAACAATCAAGGTCATTATGACGATTTTTCCAGCAAGCTGAATAGCTCCTTCGCTTGTGAAAGTTGACCGATATACAAAATAAGATTGGTTACGCAAGCAAATGATCAAACCGCTTATTGATGAGACTTACATTCTTATCTGATAAATGTTCAGAAGAGTATGTTGTGATAGCACCTATTGCACTGTTTATCCTGTTTTATTACAGTTTCTGTCTTCGTCTATGGTTTTAATAGATAAAGGAACAATTACCTTAGAGACTTCAGAATCTTAATTGGTATCTTTAGTTTTTTGAAATCGATTTTAGTTAAAATAAAAAAAATACTGATATAATATATACCGCGGATACCGAACATATATTTACAAGTAGGACATGATTTAGGAAATATATTTGTCCTAAGAAAAGATTATGAGGACAAAATTTGGTAGCAGACTAATTACCCTGCATAATGTGTGTATATTGATCGATCTGTAGAAATGGATAAAGTTGACTCTATGCGATCCCATTAATTTCTTCATTTGATACATTTCATAATATCCGTAACAACAAAATCATGTATGGCGCGTCCGGGTATATAAACTATTTCGCTGTATTCGATTCTTCGTTATCTAAGCAGATAATTATAATCGTGTGTTACCGCACTTAATATAGTCTCTCAGGTAGATGCACAAAAAACAGTGAAGGAACATTTTATTTTGCATTAACATTATGGATTGACCTCTGAAAAGAACAAAACACCACTTTTTCACGACACTTGTCTGGGGTATTTTATCTTCCAGTTTCCATCACTGTATTTCTGCATGATTATACATAATGCATTTTCTGGATGTGCGACGAGATAGGCAATCAGTTCGACCTTCACACTGTCTAACTATATAAGATCTATATTAATTTTTGTAAAACAACAATGTAATTTGGAGAAAATAGTTACATATTTTTTCAGATCAGGGTCTTGTTGTTAACAATAATTACATTATGTTCGGATCTCCAGACGTAAAGCTAAGTGGTGCAATAATAAATCAAATAGGATTCCGATTGAAGAAAATGTCTTGAATATGTTATAATGTATGATTTATTTGATAACACATTTATCGCAAAGAATACCTTCCAGAAACATCGAAAATATTGACACTCTGAAAAGGACCTGATGTCTAGATAGTAAATAAATTTCCCGAAATATGTGTTGTTGCATGGTACATAATAGAGCATGTTGAATATAAATGATCTATTGGCGATTATAGAATATACATCGGGAAACCACCTGTACACTGTGTCGGTGATCAGATTATGAAACTCGTAGTCCAAGTTAATGATTGCCATTAAGGATTCCAAGACTACATCTTACCCAATTCAAAGTTACCAGCGAACGATTCCCCAGCCATCCTACGCAAAAAAGCCATTATGTCAAATATCAGGATCAAAGATCAATAATTCTGTAAACATGTAGATTCATTACACTGCCAAGTAGGTAGTCATTTCAGATGGGGAGGGGGGGGGGGGTAATTTTACAATTGGATTTACGGTCCCTTTTGAATTACTGCTGAACTTATTTAGGGTCTAAGCCTGCCATAGCCCACGGTTCCAGAGGCACTGTTAACTTGCAGTTAGAACTTTACTTGTTATTTAGTGGATTTAATATTATTCTGAGATTGCCAACAAACCCACGCATCTTAATGATCTATTTTCTGATTTATGTCTGATGACAATAATTGTGTTCACTTACAATATATTGGAGTTTCTACGTGTTGGTGCTATTACGATACGGACCAAATTCTCATTCCGTACTTAAAAAACTGTTAAAACAATATCGTATGCTTGAAGTTATTAATGAGAGATAAACATATCTTGTGTCATTCAGAATTCAAAGTAATCTCAGAAAATGTCCATCAAAGCATATCGATATACAATACGTAACAGAAATGTAAGCTTTAATAGGTGAAATAGTTCTAAAAATGTACGAATATGAAGATATTCTACCCTGTATCGGAAAGTGTAGATAAACCAATACCATGTACAGATGTGCAAAATTTCCTTCAGTTATTTCATAATATGGTCGTTAACTGCGGATTGTACAATTCAATACTTCTGCAAAATACTGCTAGGATAAACTACGTACTTATGCTATGTACCTTTGCATACTTTTACTGTCATATAAAACAAACATTCTAAAATTGTCCTGAAGACAGCATAAAAATGTTTCATGCCTTATATAATTTTACGATCATTTGAGAAATAATGATTTACTTGATCTATCATAACTGTTTCATAAAAAGAACAATTGGGGTTCCCTCTTCTTAAAGCTATCAAATATTATTGCCAAATTAGCTTATTTAGTTCTTCTATTTCTACCGATTCTGTTCATACCAAGAAGTTTTGTAATCAATATTATTACTCCGATTCCGTTACATTATATCATTAGTTTAAAATGGGAAAAGTTCGGACAAGGTTTCGAACGTAAACATCAATAAAGTTAATGTGTTCGCCTCTTTAATTGTTTTGCGTGGAATGCATTGTAAACGAAAAAACGCCTGCTGCCTAATGGATTTTCAAAGGCTTCATTAAGGCAAACCAATATGCACGAGGTCCGCATCAATTTTCTGATGGAGATAAAGATAAGAACGTCATCAAATGGCATGAATGTTATTAATGAATTGGAGCCACACTTTGCCTCTAACACTACATTGCTTACAACATGTTAGTACGCAGTACCTAATTACATAAACCATAAGACGACATAAGCTGTTTGTTGCTCTGTAAATATCATCACGGACAGTGATTATTCATTTCCAATAACTTGGTAAAAACAATATGCATCTGTAAATACGCATTTAAAACTGTGCAATCGGTTGGTAAGAAATTTTACTAATATTTGTAAGAATTTACGACCCTTCAAGAATGTTTATCATGAGATTTTTTCTTGTTTGTGCATTCGCTCATATTTCGCAAAATAAAACAATAGTTGAATGCATGTTATTTTGATAAAGTATATTCTGTTGTAAACAATGGATTTCTAGTACGCCCTGATTCGCACAACACCATTCTTGGGAACTTTGCCTTTAACGTATCTACCACTTCCATTCGAAAACTTTCTCTTCTTCGGACATACAAAACAATACGATTTTTTTGCGATTGTCGCAATTACCGAATAAGATAAATGTTATGAAGACACAGAGCACATTGGAAATAAACAACAATTTAAGCTCTTGACGTTTGAGAACGTGTGAAGGAGCGTTTTAACGTACTTACTTGTTGGTTTGCTATTTGATGAACAATTTTGATCATTAATTGATTTTATTTACCATAGATAAATGCTTACGTACACTTACATAATTCTGTTAGAACCTCAATGATTGATCTTTGACCAACTGTATTAGAAATTGCACTTGTATTTGCCTTTCAGAAATGAAATCACGTCAGCGTCTTGTTTGACACGTTAATTGATTGATTGACATCCTTACAGCAACCGGAATCCTACATTCGAAGGTAAATTGATACGTTTACTTACAGATCGATTTTTACTGATATGTATGTTTCCTCTTCAGCTTTGACAGTATCAGGTTGATCCAATTCATGTTATTAATCCCTGAATAACTTTTAATATGCCCCACTTTCTGTCGATTTCACTTTAAGGACATAATTATCTTTAATTTATTATCTGTTTTCCAAACCCCGCAATTCTGCATTAGTTAATGCAATGCTTCTTTTTTTAGAATGTTTTCATAATAGGATTTTAAAAGTTGAATATTGAATATTATTGTAAAAAGTTATTACAAATTACGCTTCCTTTTGTTTAAATATCCGGTATAAGATTGAGAGTATATGCGTGTTTGCTTCATGACCGGCTTCGTATAAATTATTATATTCTGTATCAAAAAAGGCGATCTAGTCAACAGGACCATCTATATCGATTTACACCATTTACATAGATAAGAAAATGATTTGAAGAAAAGGAAGACTTTTTTCCGAAAATCTCCCAACCCCAAACCCGCAGTACATATTAAATAATAGAATTGGGACATAACACATCCTCCCCGTTGGGTGCCACCCTGGAACTTACTATAATGAGTAAAACGGTATTGGTACTGATAGAAAACATCATCGTCATATATCATGTGGTTGATTTTATCAGTTCGATATTGGTATGTATCAATGCAATTGAATAACAGACAGTCAACTAATGTTAGAACGTATCTAGCGGACATGAACTTAAAGGTACAATAATTAGACATGACAGGACATGATTGGTTTCCTTACTCTGTCATAGATATCGACTTTAATTTAGCTACAACTCCCCATAGACGATATCATTTGTACCATGTAATTATTTGCTATTCGTTTTACGACAAAAAAATAGTATCAATTATATTTTCGTATAACTCACAAATTGATGTTCCAGCTGAAACGTAATCCATAATTGTTACCGAAAAAAATAACGTGCCTGGCTTTGGTAATTAATGGTTGCTCATAAAGCTGGGTCCATAATGATAAAAGAAACTGACTGCTCTCCGTAATTCTACGAAGCAATTAGTAAAGAAATTTCTCATTGATACAGATAATACAAGTTTGTTGCAGATTCGATTGCTGAGAATGTACTTCAAGTCGTAAGATTTGAATTTGCAGACATATAGTTGTCATGTTTGTCACATGATTGATAATGACGCCGACTTGTTGAACATATACGTGTCATATATGTTTATTTTTTGGTAAACATTTTATAAATGAAACATTCATGTTATAACCATGACAACGTACAGACTGATCAGATGTCAATCATCCTGCCATACAAGCGGACGCCATTCATGACAAAATGCAGTTTTACGTTTTTCGTCCGTTACAGCCATTGATTTGATTAAGTTTTAATGTCAAAAGCATTTGTCAAATAGTGCGTTTTGATGAATATACGAGATGTGAATTACATTTGTGAATATCCGGTATAGGTTTTACCGTTTTGTTTGGCATAATCTGTTGAGTATATGTATTTATTACGATTTTTCTCTATTGAAGGCGTCATTGTCAGGTTTTGGCTCGAAATACAAACTCTCACTTGTACCTTTCCATGATTTGACATGTGTCTCTCATGTTGTATACGTTGACATGAACTTCATTTAATTAATTGCCATACCTGACATGTTGTTATTCCAGGTCTATAAATAATATTTATGGTGGGTAGTTTCTCTATTTATTCATGCTTGCATTAAGTGGTTAGAAAATGAATGATGTGTTCAGTGTAACAAGATGTCTAATAGAATTGCTGGCATCTATTCTGTTTAGTTAAATGATCCTTAACGTAGTGTCAACATTCTTAGCTATCTGTCTGGTAAATGTCCTAATTTGTGATTAATTGATCTGAAATATTTATATTCGTACTTACGTGTCTGTGCACGGTACTAGTTTTACCAATGGTATGATCTTCTATGAGCTATGAGTTATGTTGCTTTTATTGAGAGTTAGAATACTGAATACCTAGATAACCAAACACGTTTTGATGAGCTTGATAAAGATGACGTGCCACTTTCGTTCATGATAAATGGACGTGCTGATACTAATACAAAGGTCCAATAGAAATGAAAGATCACCAGGGCCACCTTAAGAATGTAGGTTTACGGTTACTTGGACCAAATGTTTAATAGTAGCATGTTTTGTTCGGAGAAGCTGAAACAAAACTTGTCAAAATCGCTGTGTTTTGAGTTGGGAGACATTTTTTTAAATAATGGTCCAATTTCACTAATTGTTAATGAAAGTAAATAGGAAGAATGCCATATTGCAAGTTATGTAATAATATTGGCGCCGTGTGTGCTCACAATTTGATCAAAACACACACAATTAAATCCGTCTTATGACTTTGTTTATAAACAGAAACGATCCCAAAACATCCACTTTTGAACATTGATCTGTAAACCGAACATTACATCTTGCTGTCTTTGGAAATGTTGATCTAATATACATAACAAAGCCCTCATAAAAGTTTTAAAATTTGAATTGAAATAATTTGGAATTACCAATAAAATAAATTTGAGATGGGAAACATTCCCAAAGTTTGTTCCGATAGTACGGAAGATTTTGTAATTATTGTCACCGTTCTCGAGATGTTTGCATTTTTGTTTGTTAAAGCAGAACTTCATATATGTTTCCATTGATTTTTATGTTATATGCATTCGGCTCATAAACTGTGTTTTATGATATAAAATATATTGAAAAATTATAAACGAAACCATGCGGTTTCACCAAACAAAAGCGAGAAGTACAAGTTTGTTTAATACATGTATTCCCATGTATCTTATGGAGCAAATCTTATTTATTGCGTGGTTTCATTATATTATTATGTGATATCAATACATACATACGAGTCATTTGCAAAAACATATACAACGATATGCTGAAGCAATTTGAAAACATTGGTGTAGTCATATTGAAAATTCGTCCACAAATTGTTACAAGGTACAACCACAAACTACTATAGTCCGACAACGACCTGTGAATGATCAAAGATCAGCTAAGTCCATTTTGTAGGGTGAGTGGCTTTTCGGAACGTTTCGTATCTTTCCCTAATATATAAATATCAGTTATTTGACCGTCACAGCTGAGACTAAGTGCGTAGCGCGATCGGTAAAGGCGCCAACCATTTTACTTTTGAAGCCTGGTAGTCAAGATGCTATGGGTTCGAAACACATGTGAACGTTTTTCCTTTCCATTTTTATTTGGCATTTTCTATTGCAAAATTTTATTTCAATATTTGGAATGAATTTCATATGTATTTCATTTAATTTCATTTCAGGTAATTTCATGACATTTCAATTACTGCGTTCATTAGCAGTATCTGTACTTGAGCCACTGTCAGAATCTAATATATTGCTTCATTATATTAAGTTATATAACATGACATCCTCTACATACTTAGGAACATTATTTGACCAGAATTTGATTTTGATTGCATATATATGATATATATACCTTTCAAAACATAAATGCACTGAAATCACGAGCAATGCATTATTTGAAAAAAATAGTGGCAAGATTAAGGACACGAAAAACGAAATTCAGTTTAATAATGTTACTAGTGCAGTGCACTGATTTCAGGACCACGTAGCTAGGCCTCTAACAGTGGTCTACAAATGTAAGGTCGTGTTTAGTAATGTATTTGGTCATTGTATTACTTATCCCTATTTTAAAGAATGGAACAGTCCATGACCTTCCGTCACGACTCACTGCTCGATTTCTATCTATACAAGGTTTACTACTAGGTTTATACATACAGTTAAATCTCGTTATCTCAAAGTTCTAGGGACCATAGATATACAGGCGTTAAGTTGTAGTCCATATTCAAACTACGACAGGGTTTACCACAACAAGGTCAACTGTTAGGCTAATTAATCACATGACACTAGAAATGCTGAATGAGGTATCTCTCACAGGAGATGAGATCCCTTTGAATGTAAAGTTAACCTTGACAAAGGAAACGACTAAATCAAAGTAGAATTACGTCTACTCCCATTGAAATTTACTTTAGATGTTTAGTTTATATACATGTTGCTTAACCGTATAACCGTATATTTAACTATACTCATTTCAGAGTCGCCCCAGAGAAAGGGCAGATAAGAAACAGGTGAACAGAGCTTTTATAATGCTACTCTTATATAGAATAAATCAACTTTAAAACGGTATATGTACAGTGATAAAAGGGACACAATGTCCATTGGCAATTCATATTTTTTTTACTATTAGCACTAAATTGCAAATCATATCTCAGTAAATAAAAGGATTGATTAATAAACGAAAAATAAATCTAATTTAATCTACATACAATTTTGAATTACTATTCAATATCCACATAAGTACAATCAAACTAAACTTCTAAATCAAAAGATTCCAAAGACTCACACAGGACTGCACAGAACTTATACAATCTAGAAAAGGAAACACAATGTATTGTACATTTGGTGCCAAGGTTCATACCGATGTTTGGTAGATGTATCCATTTACATGCCAAACATTATTACGTATACATTGAACACATGTGATGTATTAAGATGATTTTTCATAGCAGCATTATTGATTTCTAATGCAATATGAAAGATTCCTAAAACTAATATATAGAGATTTACAGACAAACACTTATGTTGTGGTTTACTGCAGTATTTTCTATGCAATCAGAAACCAATCTTTAAGTAATAACAGTTCCTTTCTTTGGCTTTTATAAGTTTGAAAGCTTTTATTATCAATATGTCTGTTAAGACAATGAATAATACAGCTCAACTTTTGCTGGGTTCTATACCAGTTCTAATATGTTTTCTCCTCCTGCCCCCGTAAATACCAGTCTGCTTAACTAAATGATGTGTTTTAACCATGAGCTGTAAACACCACGAAACAGTATATTCAGTAGAATAGAACATAATGTATCATACCAGCTCATGAGAACATATCAGTGAATCAATACAAGTTCAATTCAATTCAATACTTTAATGTATACAACTATGTATCCTTTCATTTAGAGCACACATTTTGTGTAATTTGAAAATTCTTTAAGTGTTCACAAATATTTTACTATGTTTAGTTAATTAATTATAGTGAAACAGAAGCATGTCATTACGGCAACATTAATTTAAGCGGTATGATCGCTGATGACATCTCACGCCTATGTCTGAAATACATTCATATTTGATCATGCTCAATCGAACTACAACCTGAAAAGTGATGGATCGTGATTGACATGCGTATAATATTGTACATTTTAATCTATTTCGGTATTTATATATGTTACGGATTTTCTAAGTTTATTTTTCTTGAAGGCAGTAACCTAGATGACAATATATCTTTAATATTCTTCATGATAATTCTTTACCGCACATTTTAGTGCTACAAATAATAAAACTGATTACTTGTGTACAGACCAACTTCAAGTGTTATTTTGTGGATGTTTCTTTTTTACTCACTTATGGAACCACTCTTTTGTTCCTTAACATTTATAAAATGTCTATAATCCTAGATGGAAATAACTGTATTCGACCCTGTCTACATAATATCAGACACATAAACAACACGTGCTGGCTAAGATTTGATATTTACACTTTCTCGTTTTTTACTGTCTTAAATTTGCGTTGCATAGCAACATTATTTCTAGATTATTTCGATAAACCACCAAATTGCATATTTATATTTTAATATTTGCTTATAATTAATATTTATCTTAGTTATTAGAGTGATAGAAAGATAGTTATCTGCCATATTTAATATCTATCATATCTATCTAGTTGTTAATACTGGAAAATTTATTTTGTATTCAGAGATATGATCCAATTATTTGTCGACAGTACTAAATTGTACAAATATTGATTAAAAGTAAGACATTGTGTTCAATGTACAGATTCTCATGTACGTATCCATAGAAACATTTTCTGTAAGCAGTGCATAAAAAGTGGGAATAAGATCAAATTTAAGTATTCATGCTATCGGCACAATTTATGGACAAGAAAAACTGAGCATTTATTAGTATTTTAACAATTGATAGTGATTTTGGCTTTTCTTATTGGTATATATGGTCGCCAAATGTTTTAACTTCGTACCATATCGATAGTTTCAGTTTATTTCCCGAAAGAGAATGTTTCCTTATATAGTCAGTCAAAGCGGTCTAACGAAAATTATCTTTAATCTGGCAAAAGTTATCGAAGCTCACCGTAGCTTAAATAAATGTATGCATTGACCGTGAAATTATGCAACTTTAAAAATGACAGTTTAAGTAAATTGCACTTTGCCCAAAATGTTTTTTAATCTTCTTTACAATTGATCAAGCTTACTACTGTATTTTCATTTATTTTCGTTGGGACATAAATTTTAATTTTTGAAAAAAGAATGCTTTATCTCTGCATTTAAATTCGTTGGGATTTGATTTCGTGGATGAGCCAACCCACGAAATCCACGAAATTAAATCCCCAACGAAAATTAATGATTCCACATTTCCAGTATTTTCATTTTTTATATAAAATTGTGTTATCATTTTCAATATTAGTTTAAAGTCCCTAAATATTGCGCTAAGCAGAATTTGTGAATGTGACATTTTCCGTAGATTTAATCATTTTATAAAATCTTAATGCTTAGTTGAAATAATAATTATCTGAGTTATTATTTTATTGGTGAAAATATAGGGTATAAATAGTGATAAATTGGAGCTGCAATTCTTGAATTGCAGACAATAGAAAATTAGTGGTAATATAATTTGCTGTATCTTGCCGTGTAGTACAAAGTTCATGTTTGAGTTGATACTATTTCTTTATTGAATATAGTATAGAGGTAAATTGGAAGGAATTAATTTACGCGTTAGTAATATATATATATACGTACTTCTACTACCTTATGTTTCAGAATAGAAGGAAAACACGGATTCGGAAGAAATACTGTAGAAATAAAACTATATCAACCACACTGTTTAACGCGGAACCGATAGCCAGGATAATTTTGGCGGTTTTCCTGCTTTAACCGTGGATTACCCCGCCAAGGCGATCACTTGGGTCAAACTACCTACCTATCCTTAGTAAGCTGAAAAGCTTCCCAGCATGTGCAATTTGTCCGATTTACAGTATTTAGAAAAAAAATCTTCGTTATGCAAGCAAATGATCAAAACAGGTTTTTGACGAGATTTACATCCTGATCAGATAAATGTTCAGAAGAATGTTGTAATATCACCTACTGCACTGTTTATCCATGTTTTATTACAGTTTTGAAATGTAAGCAATTTTTCTAAGCTGCTTTGATGCAGCATCTTATCCAAGTTCATCAGTTCATTCCAAATTCTTTATCCGTCTGTGGTTGTAATAGATAACGGAACAAATACCTTAGGGACATCAGAATCTTAATCGGTGTCTTAAGTATTTGGAAATCGATTTTTTTAAATAAAGAAATATTGATATAGTATGTGCTATAGCTGCCGAACATATATTTACAAGTAGTTTAGTAGATTTAGAAATATATTTGTTCTTAGAAAAAATCATGAAGACAAGATTGGTAGCATAATATTTTCACTGCGTACGATTAGTTACATTGATCGGTCTGCAGAACATGGATAAAGTTGATGCCCGGCCACCCCATTAATTTCTCCATTTGAAACATAATATCTGTAACAACAAAATAACGAATGTCGCGTCCAGAAATATAACATATTTCAATTTATTCGTTTCTTCGTTATCTAAGTTCATTATAATCGAGGGTACGGTAATTAGGTGCTCACAGGTAAATGCACAAAAAAACAGTGAAAAAACATTTCATCTTGCATTAACATCATTGACTGACCTCTGAATAGAACAAAACAACATTTTTTCACGACACTTGTTTGGTGTATTTTGAACATTTTCACGACACTTGTTTGGTGTATTTTGAACATTTTCACGACACTTGTTTGGTGTATTTTGAACATTTTCACGACACTTGTTTGGTGTATTTTGAACATTTTCACGACACTTGTTTGGTTTATTTTGAACATTTTCACGACACTTGTTTGGTGTATTTTGAACATTTTCACGACACTTGTTTGGTGTATTTTGAACATTTTCACGACACTTGTTTGGTGTATTTTGAACATTTTCACGACACTTGTTTGGTGTATTTTGAACATTTTCACGACACTTGTTTGGTGTATTTTGAACATTTTCACGACACTTGTTTGGTGTATTTTGAACATTTTCACCACACATTTTTGGTGTATTTTGAACATTTTCACCACACATGTTTGGTGTATTTTAAACATTTTCACGACACTTGTTTGGTGTATTTTGAACATTTTCACGACACTTGTTTGGTGTATTTTGAACATTTTCACGACACTTGTTTGGTGTATTTTGAACATTTTCACGACACTTGTTTGGTGTATTTTGAACATTTTCACGACACTTGTTTGGTGTATTTTGAACATTTTCACGACACTTGTTTGGTGTATTTTGAACATTTTCACGACACTTGTTTGGTGTATTTTGAACATTTTCACGACACTTGTTTGGTGTATTTTGAACATTTTCACGACACTTGTTTGGTGTATTTTGAACATTTTCACGACACTTGTTTGGTGTATTTTGAACATTTTCACGTGCTCTACCAGTTTCCATCATTGTAATCCTGCACGATCATATGTAATGAATTTCCTGGAGGTGCGACGCGACAAGCAATCAGTTCGACCTTCCTACTGTCTAACAATATAAGATCTATATTAATAATTATAAAACAACATTGCAATTTGAAGTAAATAGCAAGAAAATATGAAGAGAAACACAATCCTAGTCTTACCACAAAGGAGCGGTCTAATGAGATTGTTTTTTTGCCATTGCTTAAAATAGCTGATGATGATATGAACAAGAGATGAATAAGTACGAACACAATTATATCATGTTTCATATCACTAGTCCGAAATGTTTATTGGCTGAACTGCGTAGATCTATAAACGTAGGTTTTATTAACCAAGTCATAAAATGTCTGCTGCGCGTTACGTATTTTTGTTTGTTTACAATAATAACATTGTGTTCAGATCTCCAGACGAAAATCTAACCGGCGCAATAATAAACCAAATAGGATTCCGATTGAAGAAAATGTTTTGAATATTTTATAATGTATGATTTATTTGATAACAAAATTTATCGCATAGAATACCTTCCCGAAATTTCGAAAATATTGGCACTCTTAAAAGGAACTGATGTCTAGACAGTAAATAAATCTCCCGAAATATTTGTTGTTGCATAGTACATTATAGAGCATGTTGAATATAAATTATCTATTGACGATTAAAGAATAAATATCGGGAAACAACCACCTGCACACCGTGTCAGTGTCAGCGAACGATTCCCCAGCCATACTACGCAAAAAAAGCCAGATTGTCATTTCGGGACTGGACCATCCAGCGACCACCCTACACAAAAAAGCCAGAATAGACATCGAGAAACCATTTGCACACTGTGTCAGTGATCAGACTATAGAACAGTTGTCCAGGTTAATGATTTCAACTAAAGATTCCTAGACTACTTCTGATTCATAATCCAATTTAACGTTATCAGCGAACGATTTCCCCGGTCACCTAACGCCAAAAAAGCCAGGTTGTCAAAGCCAATGCCTCGTCGCCTTCTTTGCCCATCCAGCGGTCATCCTACGCAAAAAGCCAGGTTGTAAAGATCCAGGATCAAAAATTAATAACACGTCGCCTTCATTGTCCACCCAATCCACCCTACTTGAATATCCCCACCATTAGGGCGTATACTACATCTTGTTACGGGCGCTGCTCATCTCTAAAACACCAACTATTAATGAATATCATGCTTATCTTTATTATCAAAGATGAAGTCTTAGGTTTCATTCATAATCTTCACCGTATTAATAACCAGAGTCATTTAGCAACCTTTTCAGCTTTAACGATAGAGGAGACACCAAGCGTACACATGGATAGAATCACTAACATTCCCTGTAGCTAGCTGGACAGCTTCCACACATGTGAAATGTAGGTCCGAGTGGAAATCTGTCTATTGGATAAGTAGGTTAACAAAAGCCCAGCTTACAAGAACTTTTAAAGAACAATAACTCTCCCATTTGCAGTACAATATCTGATGTGTTCGTCTAGGACATGTAATACTAGTAAACAATTAAAATCAGGTATGCTGTCCTTTATTCTCTCGTCGTCTGGATATGTATGCAAATACGTTCAATAATCAGCCATTTCTGCTGATTTAGTTGATGTAATGATTAATAGAAGTAAGGCTTTCTTTTCCATGATACGACATCTGTTTAAAATGATGACTTAATCCTAAACAATAAGTTGGCGAAATAAATGTCCCAACTTCCGAGCCAAGCACTGTGTTAAGAAAATCACTGGAAAGAGGTTGAGACATCTTCGCTTTACACTGGGCACGATAAAGAACCAGGATAAGGGAGTATAGGTATATAAATGCCAGGTTCTCATGTATCTTCTCTCCCCCTCTCTCTGGGGCGGCTCTGAAATTACCATAGGTATCAAATAAGCCGTTAAACACCAGATGAACTAACAAGAACCACTGAAGTTGTACATCCTGCGTAGATCATCCCATTAATTGTGTGTTGTCGTCTGCTCTTGTCGTTGGAGGTTTATTTTATCTCACTTTTTATTGACGCTCGGCGGTACCTTAGTTTGTGTTTGCACAATTTTCAACACTGTTCAAGTTGCCATTATTACTATAATTGTATTACATCATGAGAAGGAAGGAATTTCAGATCAGTTTTATCTTTTTTTCGTCTGAGCATTTTCACGTATATTCCACGATCATTGGCAAGAATGTAATTATTATATCAATCAAAACATAATTGTGTTGTTGTGTTCTCTGTTTGCCATTAATTATCGAAAGATTCTTGTCATAATTAGCCACAAACAAGAATGATATGATAAAACTTAACTTGAGAAAACGTTTTCATACACTGTTGCAATGTTGGGAAATTGCACAAATGTGCACTTATTAAGCCGCTAGATATTTCATTTTAAACTTAACAGATTATTCAAATCTGAGTTTATTTCTCATTTAAGGACAACTTATTATATATACAAAGATATATATGAATACCCACACGCAACATGCGGACAGAAGGATTATCTTACATTAGAATACAAAACCAGACACAGTCAACTACAGTAAAGAGGAGAGTGAGTACAAATGAATCAGTATAGTCAAATCTGAATTATCGGCCATCTCGGAATATTAGCCAAAATGTCAGTAAATGCCATTCTTTTAAGAAGCCATTTATTATTTAAGAACAAAATTACCTCCGAATAGAAAAAAGACCACCTGTTAATAAAGGTAATAAGATATCTTTACCCAGGGTAGCCTTTGTTCACAGGTTTAGTTGTATATATACAAATGTACATTCTATTTATAGCATGGAGTATTGTTACTGAAAACTGATGCCTGTTGTGCAATTAGTATAAATGATAAACTCGCTCATAATTATGAGACTTGGACTCGTTCAGAAGGATCACATTACCCCGATATTACTTCAAACCGTCGTTTCTCATATCACATGTACATGAAGCATTTTAAAAAGGTCTGCAGTTTCTTAGAACTGTATCCTAGCATATATGTTCCTTATGTACTAGAATGATATGAACCATATACCAAGTCTTTGAATGCATGCAACCGTGTCATCTGTTATTGGAAAGTAACATTCAATAATCATTTCTTGTATGACGCTAAAATGTTTGCAGAATGTTTGGAAATTAGTTTTATAAATTTGTTTATCATGTGATAGTTACTGGAATTAACCCAACCACATCTTGTTATTATCAATGGTTTAAGGTATAACATCCCTATCATTGTACTTTTTCTGACATACATGTATTTGCTTAATACTGTCAAGGACTTATATAAGTCCTTGATACTGTACAAAAAATGTTTATTTCACAAAACTAGTATTGCCCAATAACTGTTATTTCTTTGAAAGTTACCTCGGATACTTCAATTTCTTTTACGACACATTTTTTCAACTTTTGTAAGAGTAGTTGCCCTTGTTAAAAAACAGAAAAATATCAAAATCTGTAGATCTTGCACGGTGACCAATATTTCTCTTTATTAAATCAGATTGATACTGTTTTATCTAAAAGGTGTAACCTTGGTGATGACAGCCGCTTCGGGTCGGGTAATCGACTATTCAACGGAGCGTAATAGTGGCAGGTGTCTACCACTTAACGTATTAATTGATTGTCGGTTATGGACAAGTAGACCAACTAAGAAAATGCCGATTAAAGGGAAGGTGTGCACACAGTTGCTTTTTTAAATGTCGGCTGTTTGAATAAAATTCATTTTAATTGCATTAACTAGGAAACAGAAATATGTGTATATGTATACCTTGTCCTGCCTCACATTAATTTGTGATATAGACATGGCTGGCTACACCTAACCAACCTAATAATTTCAAATTTCCTAAACGATCTTTCGGCAAAAAGAAACCAGAAAACCGTTCGTTCAATGCACAGTGGTTTAAGACTCATCCCTGGATTCACTATGATGAAGTAATTATTAATTTAGGATAATAATAATATAATATCAACAAGTTTCAATAATGTATCTGAACACGGGATCAAACAGACAATCAGAAAATTATTATTTGAATTATTTAATTGTATGTCCGTGTATCCGTCTGTCATCGCATTTCATTCATTGACTAATTTAATTTATTAGTCTAGCTAACAATATTTTCCAATGCCACCCAGAACAATTAGTCCATGTGATTTATATCCCAAATAGTACACGAAAAAACAAAATCACAAACGTAAATGTTGCCCAGAATGGGCTAGATTGCGTCATTTATTAGTGGTAATTTGAAAAGAAAAATCCCGGGGGAGACCCCCGAACCACCCTCCATGGAGGGGGACACATCTTTTTTCTTCATAAGGGTCGTTGCAAAACGTCGCTAAAGTATCAAAATGAAATTTACATTTGTATTTCAGGATAACAATATAAATGAAGGAAGAAAATGTTCATGGTACAAGACACACATGTTTTAAAAAAACACTATGTCACAGTTGAGAGAAGGTGAATAAATTCATGAAATGAAGGAGCTTAATATAATGTCTTATTAACATATTACTTTGTATGCATCGATATGTAATTAACTAGCATATCAGAGGCATAATTCCTTTATTATCAATAAAGAATTATATCTAATGTAGAAATTTTAATCAACATGCTGTGCTTATCAGCCATTTACTTCTCCCGATATTAAACTTTTAATCATTTCAGAGGAGCACCATTTTCAAAAAGAATCATTTGAGGTTTATTTAAAATGTTTATCTCAGAAACGAAAATCAGGAGTACGTTGTTATGCAGTAAATTCGGTTTTGAAATATGACGTGTTTATATTGATCTCAGTGAAAGCGTGTAACCAAGGTAACAAATGTAATTACTTGAAGCAGTATCAAGAAGTTGTTCAATTTCAACATTTATATATTTAAATGACTGAAGCTATATACGTAAAACGACAAAACAGGCGTCGAGTTGTATTTAAGATAAAATGTTAACATCAGCATCAATGAAAAAGTTTTTTTCTCGACAAAAAGAAATTCGAAGAAAAAGAAAAATGCAAAGATAATATTTCATATTTGGTGTATGTCGTAATTTAAGATTATTTATGTAGTAAAACAACTACGAATCGATGTCGGCTTACAAAATCGAAAAAGTGTTTTTGTTGATATATTCTTATAGACACTTATAGTCATAAATTTGAGTAGCAAAAGTTATAAATTTGACAAAGTAAAATTTAGTGCAGAGAAGGTAGATTGCAAAGAAACTGTTACGTAAATTAAATTAGGTACATCAGTTTATTACAAGTATATATGTATAATATCAACATTAAAGTGGTTCAGTTGTTTTGCCATTGTTCAAAATTTAATTTTAAATTGCATATTTAATAGACATTGTATTTTTTCGTATACATAATGTAGTAAAACCTTTATTTGTCCATATATCAGACTGCGAGTTTATAAAATTGCGGCTACACACGTTTTCTAAGTACATTTAAATAACATCGAATGCATAAATACCTCCAGGACTCACACTCCGGAACATTTTGTTCCGAGTCATTTTATAAATAATTACTTAATGATATAAATATTTGATATTGCTGTACTACTAAAATGCAAATTAGGATATTCACTTAGTATATTAATGCTGTTAATTGAATTATAGCCTTCTTGCCAGGGACTGAGGCGCCAAGGTTGTTTTAACTAAAACTTTTATATAACATGAAGTAATGTTTATTTGTAAGAACAAAATATTTTAGTCAAACTTTTGTCAGTATCGTGCGTCATTTTGGTTTCGACTATCCGTCTTCTAGTGCATGCGTTCATGCCAAGCGGAATTTCACATCGAGTTGTTCTAATGTTAAATTATTTGCAATTATTATGAGTCAACTAGTTGGACTAGTTACATAATTCCACTCCTTCTACCAAATATTTCTTCTATAACCTTTTATGTGTCACCAATGATCACGTGTTACAGATCGTACACTGTTTACTCACACGTTGGTCTCATACATATTTGGCAAGCGTGTTGTCTATAGATGCATTCCCCATGTATAAATATACACGTACTTCATGAAGAAATGCATTAAACTGCCAAATAAAATGAAATTTAAACATGGATAGGAGGATTTCTGCTTATTCAGCTATGAAACTCAATATTTTGTCTATTTTTTAAAGATAACTTTCTGCATCGACGGTGGATGTAAATGAAGCCTCTAGTTTTCTGTGTGAAACTTTATTTGATAAGAACAAGTTCCTGGTAAGGATGCATCTATAATTATTTCTATCTACAACTAAACCAGTCAAATTAAGACAGATTTTAGAGAATAACAAAATGGTTTCCTGTCAAAGAGCTTTCTTAATTGGACGGATTTTCTGTGACTTCAACAATCACTTATACATAAGTGCCTTACTGTTGCAGGGTATTCAATGAGAGTGTTCAGGTTGTACCAGCCACCCGTATATCAATACTATAGGCACCGTGATTACTGTATCGAAATCTCAAACAAAACAGCTAACTTTATGAAGCAAGCATAGTAAATGTTAATTGTATATAATCAAACCTGTGTCAGCGGCCATCTCCAAATATTGACCACTGTGTGAATTAAGCCCAGACATGTGTTAGCGGCCATGATAAGGTCATTCTGTTAAAAAATGGCATTATTTATTAAGAACAAAATTACCTCGAAATTAGGACCTACTGCCAATTAAGACCACCTTTTGTCTCTCCGTGGGTGACTTTTGTTCACAGGTACTATGAAATCAGAATTGAAGAATTAATAATGATAAAGCGAAATACTTATTCCAAGAGAAGTTTAGAAGTAGTGTTTAAATCTTATAACAGGATAACCACCTCCGTGGTCTAGTGGTTAAGGTAGCTGACTTCAAATCGCTGTAACCTCTCACTGATAGGGATCGTGGGTTCTCTTTATGTATAGGCAGCTACTTACGAAGGATGGGAGTCTAGTAATGGTCCTTCCCAGGAACAATGGTTAGATGAACTGTCCGCCTCATATGACTATGACTGTTGAAAAGGGACGTAAAATTCGACAAACAAATAAAAAAATAATAAAACAGGACAAATGAAATTTCGAATTTACCCCTTAAATAAATTCACATGACTTCCACATTTATACTTTTCTGTGTCGTATTTTAAGTCATTACAAACATGAATATTTCTATTGACTGAACATATGATAGCAGCATTGTGCTTGTAAATTGATAAATTGTCTTTAAAAGACGTTTTCCCTATTGTTAATTTTAAAAAGCTTAATTTTTACATTATAGGAAACTGTTACCAAGGTCACTTAACGATAAAAAGACATTCAGCATCACATGTTTTCATTGATTTAAACCTACTTAAAATCAGACAGATCTAATAATTCGCGCTTGGAGCAGATGGTAAATTCTAGAATAATTTATTTATCGTTTTACGCTCTTCAACATCAAAACAATTATGAATACAATCTGCATTATTCGACCATATACAAGCACATGATAGTAATATACAATGTAGTACAATGGTATATAAACATTGTATCTAGAATAAATTTGCAATATTAAATTTCCGTAAAGCGTTTGGTATGCTTCGAGTAAATCTAAGCTGTTAATTATTCCCTCTAGCGACAGACTATGGTATTATATTGAATGTATGCTATTCAGCAAGATTTTATATTCACTCGACTTTTGGTGTTTTATTCAATTAACGCGATATTGACATTATTATATCTGTATCAAAACCATATTACTAATAAAATTGGTCCAATTAAAAAAGAAAAAGAACCAAATTGCTTAAAAGATATGTGTTTTACCGTCAATTTTATTAATTATTATTATTCACCATAAATTATGTTGTACGTCAAGGCGGTGGTAATTGTTTATGGTAAGGGGAGATAATCTTTGTAGGAAGTTGAGCTCACTGTCGTGTTTCTTTCATCTAACGTTCGCAGTTTGATAAATCGTGCATTGGAAGGTAATCGTGCACGTGCTATCTGATGCAAATAAATTCCCCTGCGGTGATATGAAATGAAACTAAAGATTATAATTATCTTGCGGCATATTTTCAAGTGGTGTTCTTGATTTTAAGAGAGCACGTTTCAACATAAATTTATTAACCACCTGTCAACAATTGTGTTTTCTGTCCAGAAATAACTTTCAATATACCTGGATTTTACGATTCATCCGAAAATATATCAATTACATTACAATGTACCCGAATTCCTAATGTATTTACGGAAAATTAACCATCTAAATATTATGTGAGAGTCCTTCATGTGTTACATACTTCAGTTATTCGCAGAAATGGTTCCCGTTTAATTACTGTGTTGGATTGTCTTCCGATTATTTATATGTGCAGTTATGTTTGTCACTTATTTAATGCTATATGGTACGGGTGACATCTCCATTTAGTCAAACTAAGGACTAATGTAAGATTACGTACATCTTCACATGATTTAGTGATAGAAAGAGGTAGATATAGAAATGTACCTCGTGAACAGAGGTTGTGTCACTTTTGTACTGGGTGTGTAGAAACAGAGTATCATTTTAGAGCTCAATACAATCCACCAAGTATTTTTTGTCTCCAGCTGTTAATAAGTTCATTTAATGTGTACATTAACTCTGAAACTTTGGTAAACCAATTAGCATCATATGTGTACTATCCATTTGAAAAAGAAAATGAAACTTGTGAATCTATATTATATTTAATAGGTAATTGTTCGGTACTGTGTTATGTTTCACGGACCTAGGACCCGTGGGTTCGAGCCCAGCGGGCAGCATATGTTTTATGTCACGACGTCGCGATAACAATTATTCTTCCACTAATGATCATTTATGTGGAAAAGTAGACAGTCACATGCGGGGAGCAAGGTTCGTATTGGTTAAGAATCCAGGGAAAATCTCGTTATTAAACGGTCCGTCCGAACATTGGCTAAATACCCGAGCATTTTACCGTTTTTATTGATCAGTTACTGTCTTTTTCCAAATAAAATTAACAGCAATGTGTTAAATATAAATCAAATCAAAGTACTAAAAGTACCCATGGAAACTGAACTTACATAGACGGAACGGGAACTAGTTTAACAGTTGCGTGGCGGATGTAGAAAAACGTAGTACTTTGGTCCGCATCAAAATTCTTACGCGACAAGCGAGTGACGACTATGGAAAGCTGAACTATCGGTCTGTTTCCAAATAATATACGTGTCGGCCTTCTAAGGCGCACTTAGAATGAACGAGATTGTGAAACACTTTGGTTAACTTCTGTATAGATATAAGACAGAATGACGTGAAGGAATACTGAACAAATTCATTTCTTATAAACAGAAGAATTCCACGAGGGTTTCTGTTTGTTCAGAACATTTTCTCAGACGTATTAAATGCATATCACTCAAAAGCTTTAATACATCGTAATCGATATTAAAAGAGAAAGATAAAATAATAGAGACATATAGAAAACAAACGAGTAATGGAACATGACGTATCATACTATAAAACCATTTATGGTATGCATATATAGATAAAACAATGTCATATGTATTCTGATGATCAATACTAGCAACGATAGTTAGGAATAGTTTAACCATATGGTATGTAGCGAGCTATGTGTATTAACAATTTAATCATAATTGCCTAGAATTCAGTTAGCTATAATTATTTTCATCATTCTTACGATTCATGTAATCATTAAAATGTTGTTCAATTAACTGCTGATGCTGACCTTTGGTATATAAAAAAACGTGTTAAACCACAACAACAAATTCAAATATTAATCAATTAGACTATTCAGACAGGTTGCTGAATCCAAAACCTTACATAAACTGAAGACCCAAGATGTTAAAGAAAAATGCGCGAAAGCGCTAATCAAATTGGAACGTCATGTGACGAAAAATTACAATTAGGCAAAATCTAAGTCCTCGGCAATCAACATATTTTGTGACAAAGTAATTTTGAAAATACAACTTAATAAATGATCACACTTTAACAGCCTACCAATTTCAACCCCGACGCAGAATAGCATTTTAATAGATTGTAAATCTGGCAAATAATTAGTTGAAATATTTTGTATAGCCGTTCCTATAGTTACTTAAGGTCTTTTGTATTGACTTGTTGAACACGTGACCACTTCACTCCTGTTTCTGCATTTATAGTGATATTTAAATTGATGAAGACGATCTCTTTATCATGTTTGTCTGGAATATGTTCAGTCTATAATAATCTCTTAGAACCTCGGTTACCTAGGTAACAGAACTTTACGTCTGTGATGCCATATCGGGTGTTACATGCATACAATGATTTAAAATCAAGCTGCCGCCCTGATAAGTGCATTGAGGGCTATTTGAAAGCCCACGCTCAGTATGAAATTATCAAGCAATATTGCGTTTTATCCATGCAGTTATCACGTTCACTTGAACATAATACCAGGTTACTGAGCGGACACTGATTTGTGTAGAATGACAAAGCTTCAAGTATTATTTCTATTTAAAAGTAAATTGAACAACATGAGAGAATATAATCTTTCCGCCAAACACGTGCTTTTAAGCTGGACAATAGAATTGAAATACATCAGAAGAATAGTTTCTACTGCACTATGTTTGCCTTATTTGATTAATCTAACCCAACAACTTATAAGCGATGTTAGTAATGTACACAATGAATACTGTAGTGTCCGCATGTCTAGACTGCATGCATATTTTCCATTAAACGACCTATGGCAGATAAAAGATCAGCTAAATCTTTTTTGTAGAGTGAGTGGTATTTCGGAACGTATTGGTTGTTTCCGTGATGTATAAATAACAGTTTTAATTGACATAAAAGGTGCATCTTACAATAGTGGTCTACATATTTTAGGCCATGTTTGTTGATGTACTTCGTCATTGTATTAGCCTAATTATCTCTATTTTAAAGGAACAATCCTTGACCTCTCGTCACGCCTCACTGCTCGATTTCTATCTGTAATATGTCCAAAATAACCTGCTTTCATAATCATGGCTCCAAAAACAAATACTAGCATTTAATTTGTCAATTGCTATTACATCGTTTAACAAACTTATAGAACATGTAAGATGCAATCCGTTTAAATTAAATTAATGTAGATGCATTTAATGTATTGTACTTCTACGTGTTGTAAACAGCGCATTCCTATATCAGAAAGAATAAAAGCAATTTCCATATATATATGCAGTAAATGACTCTTTCCATTTAGACTTGCAACGAACATCCCTTCCACCAACTGTCGCACTTGCAAAATGAAGCAATCAAAACCAGCTAAACATATATGGTGCAGCATCCGATCTGTAAAGGCCAACAGCTAAATTGGGTACAAATCAATTAATACCGTAATTCGACATTTTAACATCGTCACAAAAATGTTGTGACAAAGAACAGATTAATCCATCAACGTGTGTTGATGTTTTATTTCAGTCCATCGATCAAGTTAAAATATGTTTGCTATCTGTTTCCGATTTTCGTCTTTCGAGTTTTTTTATTTGATCACTCTTCATTCTGTTCTTTTCATTTCATCTTGAGATTTATATATTTAGATGTTTTTACAAAACATGACTTTAATAGAGATCTAACACATGATCTAAATCAATATGGAATCATCTTAAATTTATAGGGTGATGATTTGTAATTGTGTGTTTTTTTTAAAAAAAGGTTTGTCTCTAATGAGATTAGCATTGTACGTACTAAAGTAGGTGGTACGTACCAATGAAGATTTAAATGAATTGGTAACAAATACGTGTAGAACACCAGTCCTCATGTTTGAACATTCGAAACGAAAAAATTATTGTATTTATTCGAATAGTTCTTACTTAAAAACCTCCTGGCCTCATGATTACGTTTGCAACTCTATTTACATACTATCATTAAATTGACAAAAAAGCCATGGCTGTGGATCCATAATTACATTAATCCTCAATGGTGTAATACACTACGTCATCGCGCACCTGTCGATTCTAAGATGAAATGAGTTTTATTATAAGAACACGTAGAATTAAAGGTAAATAATATAGCGCACCAAAGAATGGCTAGATGGGGAGATCAATTAACAGGTGCGCGATGACGTAGTGTACTACCATTGTATATTAACCTAGTCTAAATTTTCAATAAACTAATCGTAAAATGGAAACCACCTGAAAAGTTTACCAATTACTGATATGATGTTTTTAGTAACTTAAGTAAAACTTCAGTGGATATTCTTTAGATGGATCGAACGTCTCCCGAAACTTAAAAAGACTTGCTGAAAGTGAAGGGTCTTGATTCTTATTATTGACTAGCGGAAGCATTGTTATTTTTTTTATCTAGCTTGTCATTTCTTTTCAACAAATAAGGCTGTGTGTTATTCAATAATATTTTGATTAATGTCATGTCGAATTTAAACGAACCAGCTGTACTCTTGTTTTATTCAATTAGTTCGACATCTGTTTTAAATCTCTTCCATTCTTTTTAGAAACCATCGACATGCTGTGTAAATAAATTCATGATTCAACAATATTGTATTGTATAAAATAATCATACAACTATTTCCTCAAGTATTGGCGATATCTGCGTGGCTCAATTACCGTCTTCTAGAAACCTGTTTCCAAGGTAACAAATATAAAAATGACGTTTAAGAACATATATATCTGCGTGAAAATCTAAGACACAATTTGTCGTATTGCATTTAAATAGCAAACCGTCAGTTAGATTTAACAGTGTTACAAAAGGATTGTGGGGGTAAATGTTGGAGGATCAGAAATCCATTTATGATAATTCTAACTTAAGGTAAATTCTAATTTTGACCATTTTAACTTATGGCAAATTATGATAATGATAATTTTGACTTCATGTAAATTCTAATTCTATGAACCTGTTTATTAAACAAATAGAATATGTACTCATACTGTCATACGCTTTGCTCATATAAGGGAGTGGACCTGGTCAATGGGCAATTTTCACAAAGTCAATTTAAGAGGAATAAAACTGCCACGTTTTTTTTTCAATTTCGCATCGCACAATCGTAACTACTCGGGCATATCCGTAACTGAAAAATAAGCACTTTTCTTTAAACAAACGCCGAGTAGATCCGATTGGCTCGATGTTTGCAAATAGACAGATATGTTTGTTTTACTTACTAATTTAAGATAATTACTACATGATATTAACCCCACGACGTGTTGTTAATAGAATATATAGGTTTAAATTTAACAGCCATATTTCTTAATATCGAGAACATTTTCAAAATCAAGCAATCAGGATGGATGCCAATTGTGATAATTGAATTATACATCATACATGATCACCAGGTATGTGGAAAAATATTTAGTTTATTGTTGTTTACATGCTTGGTTACAAATGTAATTTTTGTTTATCATATTTAGCTAGTTGGCCTTCAGATAAGTTGGCACGAAATACTTGTGCACTGTACTAATACTTCAAGAACTTGTGCACTACACACTTCCGCGTTACACAGGGCAATAATGCATTCTGTTTCTTTACAGTTTACTACTAAATTATTATAACAAACCTACCTACGACAATTCATTTGCGTCTGAGGTAATGTTGAAAAGAAAAAGAAAAAAGAGACAAACGATGAGGTTCGACTGTGACTCGCGATAAACATTTAGCTCCATAGCAATTCTAAAGGATTTACTAACTGCGCCAACCAGACATCTACAATATAATACTATATTCGTTTTTTATGAACCCATTTTACCCGTTCAGACAATGGTTGTAAACTTTTGTGTACACATAAAATGAAACGTCATTATTACATTGTGCTGATTAAACAGTATCTGATTAAATTTTAAATCAACAGCGAACAAAATGTGTCCGGATAAATCAACTTCAAGATGAATAAATCCTGACGTCGGGTATCTTTTTGCTCATTTATAATTATTTGTTTTTCTCCTCTAAGTTCCAAAAAAGCCTTACATCCATCGTGTCATGTTTTATTCTATTCTTCATAATTATAAGAACGTTCTTATTTTTCTTCTAAGCCCTAGTGATCTGTATTGTGAGACAATGTGTCATTTATGTGAATTTTTCAGTGTCTCTGATTTATAAAATTCCATCTTGGCTAATGTTTTATAAACGAGTTGAATAAATTCAAGACGGAATCTACACGAATTTAATATTCTTATTATCACATACCCTGAAAATACAAGTACAAGTTTATTTTTCATACTCAATCCATGTATAACATGACAGTATGAGCATATTAACATATGTACATGAAGAAATAAAGAGGCATAACTATCAACATGGTGGGAGAGACATATTATATACAATATCAAATACATAAATAAAATGTTAACAGAGATGAAATGCAGTATTTATATATCATAGCACTAATTGATATCTTCATTCAAATTTCATAATAATATCTTTTACAAACATACAAAAGTGTTTATATTTATCATATTGTTTAGTGGATGTGTTCATTATAGATTTAAATGACATGATATTTGGTCGTTTTATATATTGGATGTCTAAATGTCCAATTCTTAGGACAGAAAGATCTTTACACTCTAAAATATAATGAAATTCATCGCCAATGCTGCCTGTACAATTACAAAGGGTGCATGTACGTTGGTGAAGTTCAACTCTACTCTAGCTTCCCGTATCAACTGGTAGTCTATGGTTTCGAGTTCTAAATTTTATTATATATCTGAGAAGATTATAAGGCGTACTTACTAAATATGGCTCAAATTGGAATGTTTCTTTGAATAATCGATAATTTTTACATTTGCTAGAGTTATTAACAGTGAAGTACCACTCATTCAAATATAAATCAGACAGTTTCTGTTTTACACTAGCTACCAACCATTTATGGTTCGAGAACTCATAAGTATTCCATACATTTATTAAACCACATTTTATAAAAATAGTTCGGATATGTTTTATCCATTGGAATGTTTGTCTGTTAACATTAGTACAATTGTTAAAAGTATCAAGCATAATATTATACATTATACAAGGTAATTTAAAATCAGTTGGTACAACAAGTTTTGACCAGAAGCTTATCATTCTTGAATCGATATCTATTTGTAAGGGTTTCACACCTGTTTCACCATATACAATACAATTTGGTGTACTTGATTTTACACCCAATATGTGCTTAAGGTATTTTAACTGAACCTTTTCTAAGATACTGTTATTTCCATAACCCCAACACTCACAGCCGTATAAAAGAATTGGCTTAACTAACTTATTGAATAAATCTATTTGCATATCTATGGGTAACTGTAAATTTTTAGATTTCTTTATAAGACAATACATAGCTTTGGTTGCTTGGTTAACAATGTGATTTTTGGCTTTTACAAAGCATCCACTTCTACTTAAGGTTATACCTAAGTACTTAAATTCATCAACAATTTCTAAATTTTCATTTTTGTATGTAAACTTATGCTGCGCATGTCTTCCTTTGGCAAACACAAGTATTTTTGTTTTCTAAGTATTAACAGTTAATTTCCAATTGTCACAATAATTTTCATACAGGTTAATAGCATTTTGTAAATCTGTAGGTGATTCTGATAACATGACTGTATCATCAGCATAAAGAATTACAAACAATTTAAACAAACCAACTAGTTCGGTGTCTAATTTTACACCATTTACGTGATTATTATTTTTAAAGTAGTTATGTAAATCGTTAAGATAAAACGAAAACAATATAGGTGCAAGTTTTCTCCCTGTCTTACACCAATTGTACATGGGAAATATTCAGATTTTTCACCATTTACACAAACACAAGTCTTTGCATTATCATAAATACTTTTTACAACATTAAGAAACTTCCCATTAATATTATATTGACTAAGTTTTGTCCATAAGTGCGTTCTAGATATAGTATCAAATGCACTTTTCAGATCAATAAAAGCACAAAATAACTTTTTTCTAGAGTTATGAAATGTATCAATCAGCATTTTAAGTACATACATATTATCAACAGTGGAATATCCTTTTCTAAATCCACTTTGATACTGGTTTATCAGATTATTGTCTTCAGAAACGTAAATTTAAAATTGACGTAAATAATTTACCAAAACAACTCAACAAGGTTATTGGCCTGTAATTGCTAGGTTCAGTAACATCACCCTTATTTTTAAATATACGGTTGATAACGCAAACTGTCCAACATTCAGGTATAATACCATTATTAAATACAACATTAAATAGTTTATGATATATATTTATCATAAGAGGAAGAGAATGCTTAATATGTTCGTTTAGTACATTATCGAAACCACATGCTTTATTATTCTTAAGTGATTTTACAGCAGACTCTATTTCTTGAATAGAAATTTCTTTGTTAAGTATATCATTATTTACAGTTTGTTCAAATTGAACATCATTATCTGCATGAATATCATGGTCATTACTATTGTTAACATTTTTAAATAATTCATACATATCAAGATGGCGGACAGTGTAGTCACGTAAATTTTACTCTGCTTATTTTTCTACTTATTTGGTGTCTGTTGAAGGATCGGATAAATAATATTGACTGAAAGTGATCAAAAAGTTTATTTGTTGTGAATACGTAGTGTTCTAGGAGGACTTGAAGTGAAACATGGAAGTTATTACTGATTTACCTGTGCGAAATCGATTCGAGTGTTTGAATACGCGGGAAAAGGACAATGCAAGTATGCAATTTTCAAGACAAGATTTTGTTTCTAGTTCTATTGACGATAAACTTATACATATGTTTGATGAACTTAAATTCATAAGATCTGAGCAAGTGTCATGTAGCACTAATATTGTAAATTTTCAAAAAACTCTTGGACAAATGAACAACAAAATTGGTCAGGTGGTTAATATTACAAATTCTCAAACAGAGTTAACACGAGCATTGGCGTACAAGTCCATAGACTTAGAGGCTCGATCCAGGAGAAACAATTTAATTTTTAGAGGAATAGTTGAAAACAGACAAGAGAATTGTTTTACGCTGATCAGAGAATTCCTGGAGTCGAAACTAGAGATTGATACACGTGAGATTTATATCAGTCGTGCACACAGGCTTGGTGGTAGGATTCACGGTAGGAACTTTAATAAAAGACCCATCATAGTCAACTTTAGAGATTATGGAGATGTAGAATACATCATGGAAAGGGTGTACATGCTCAAGAACTGTCCAGGCTTTTCTATTGATCATGATTTTCCAAAGGAAATACAGTCTGCTAGATCACAACTTTGGCCAAAATATAAAGCTTATCGTGTTCAAAACCCTAGGTCAAAAGTCAGCATAAGATACCCTGCGAAGGTCATAGCTGATGGAAGGGTTATTTATGATGAATTACCACAGTGGAATCATTATGTGAATTATAACAGATTAACTCACATTGAATTCATTAATAGCCATGACAAGAGGAGTTCATCTACAGGCAGCGAAAATCTTGTGATGGACACAACTCATCAAACACCTAACAAAATGACACAGCCGGAAACTTTCAGACAAGTGCAAAATAACATGTCTCCAGCAAACGCGAATTGTGTTAGCCAACCCCCTGTAGTTCCTATCACTGGATACGCAACTGCTCAATCAAGTCAACAAAATACCTTCACAAATCTGTTACATAATACAGGTGAAAATACATGCATGTTAAATCAACCGTGTACAACTTCTACTACAATAACTACTGATAATTGCGATCCATCAATGTCTAATGTAAATAGTGTGTGTAATACTAGCTTACACAATCAGGATTATATTGCTGAACGGAATGAATCTGAATGTCGGCAAAACGTCTTACCTAAAACAAATGCTCACACCCAATCAGTGTCACAAAGTGGGTACAAGGACGTGAAGAACAATTCGGTGGATGAAACACTTACCCTGATTCGTGAGGCAACTAATATTTTGGAACATGATAATGGAAATAGTTCAGTGTATGAGAACCAACAATTTATTCCACAGAACCCCAGTGAATCCATTCACTTGGAACAATCACGTCAAGATCAGACCACGCCTATAACAATTGAAAATATTAATTCCAATCGAACAACGCACGTTTCTCGTGCTAGAGATCGTACATCCCGTAGAAATAACTCATCCAGTCCGTACAGGCGGAGCGTATCACTCAACCGGAACAGGATTTCACCTAGTTCTAAAAATACAAAATTGTCGCGGGACAGAGGTCAGAGTGAACGGACAATACCTACGCAGGAGGTCAATATCTAGGACAACGCGGAGGAGGTCGTTATTCGATGTGCGTACATGAATATAAATGGTTTGCAAAGCAAACGGACTGATAAACTTCATTCTGATTTTGTAAAAAATGTTTTTGATAATAATGATGTTGTTCTTTTCACAGAAACTTGGACAGATTCGTTATCGAACTTACAAGTTAATGGTTTCGAATATTTTGTATTGCATAGAACCAACGTTAAAAAAACATCTAAACGTAATTCAGGTGGTATTATAATTTATGTGAAAACTGACTTGCTCACTAATGATACGCTATTCTATACTTCTCAAGATGATATATTATGGATTAAACTATCAGGCGTTAAACTTTCAATTGACAAAGATGTTTACATTGGTCTTTGTTATGTTATACCAGATAACAGCAGTAGGCAATCTGTTGTAGACAATAACATTTTTGACAGATTGATTGACTCTGTTACACAAATAGAAAATAGTTCAAATGATGATTGTTACTATTTGATTTTTGGTGACTTTAATGCCCGTACTTCTTTGCTTCCTGATTTTGTCATGCATGATAATTTTAATGTTTTTAATTTTGATGTCTTGCCAGAAGATTACCGAACGGATAAAAACATCCAACGATTTTCTCAGGATGATGGGCATGTGAATAATAATGGAAGACTGTTATTAGATTTTTGCAAACAAACAGGCTATAGAATAGTGAATGGTAGAATGGATAAAGATTATAATGTGGGTAAATATACATTTGTGAATAGTAGGGGTTGTAGTGTGGTCGATTATTTATTGTGTAAAAATAATATGTGTGAGCATATAAGTACTTTTAATATTGATTGTCCTAATATTGTGTCTGACCATTGTCTTATAAATGCTTCTTTTGTATTTAAGAAAAATGTTGATGATATCCATGAGGATATATATGTAGATCAGAATTTTAACAGTATTAATTCCACATATGTATGGAACGAAGACATGAAAGGTCAATATATTGAATTATTATCAAATGGAGAAAATACGGAATATTTTATGAATCTGCAAAATGATATTTCAGTAAGTAGCTCACAGAAAGATATTGATAAATGCATAACAAATTTAGAAAACATCTTTGGTAATGTTGCTTCTCCATTTATAAAGAAAAAATCAGCAGATAATTCAAATAAATTTTCAGAATATGCTAATCAACCTTGGTACAATAATGAATGTTATGAAAAACAGCAGATATTTTATAAATGTTTAAATAAATTTCGTGATTGTCAGGATGACTTTAACAGAGTAAATATGGCAAAAGCTAGATCTGAATATAAAACACTTTTACGAAAATGCAGGACAAATTTTGATAAAGAACAAACAAATAAGCTGTTAAACGCGAGGTACAAAAATGCTCGTATGTACTGGAAAATGCTGAAAGAATCTGCTGGTGTGAACCAATCAAATATACCGTTATCGAATTTTGCACAATATTTTAAAGCTGTTAATTGTCCAGAAGACAGATTCTTTTCTCCAGATGAGGACATTTTACATTTTATAGAGCGTTATGAAAAAAATGAATTTAGAGTCATGTTTAGTGAATTAAATACCCAAATTAGTACAGAGGAGATTAATACAGCTTTAAAAGAACTAAAAAATAATAGATCTAGTGGACCTGATTTATTATTAAATGAATTTTTCATTCATGGTAAAGATGTTTTATTGCCTATTTTATATTCATTATTTAATAAAATATATGATATTGGTTATTTCCCGGAAAGATGGTCCGAGGGTTATGTCATACCTTTGCATAAAAAGGGAAGCATTAATAATGTTGAGAACTACCGTGGTATCACTCTTTTAAGTTGCTTAGGAAAACTATTTACGCGTATAATTAACAATAGGTTGAAAATTTGGGCTGAAAAATATAATGTTTATGTAGAAGCGCAGGCAGGTTTTAGACCAAAGTTTAGCACTGTTGATAATATATATGTATTAAATGGTTTAATTTCACATTTTTTGAATCAAGGGAAACATTTATACACATTATTTGTAGATTTTACTAAGGCTTTTGATTATGTTGTTAGGGATAATCTGTGGTACAAATTGATACAATTGGGATTAAGGGGAAACATCTTTGATATTGTTAAATCCATTTATGATTCTGTAAAATCAAGAGTAAAATATTGTAATAAGTTAAGTGAAGAGTACCCATGTTTCCTTGGAGTAAGACAGGGTGAGTGCTTATCTCCCTTCCTTTTTTCTATTTTTATCAATGACCTTGAATAATTTTTTATACATGGTAATGCTAATGGATTAGACGTGAATATGTTTAAAATCTTTTTATTATTATATGCAGATGACATCGTTATTTTCGCAAATTCTGCTGAAGAGTTACAAAAGAACATTTGTTTATTATATAGTTATTGTGAGTTGTGGAAGTTGAAGGTCAATGTTGCAAAAACGAAAATAATGATTTTTAAAAAAGGTGGAACTATACCACAGAATACAGAATTTTTATATAATGGACATCCTATTCAAATTGTAAATAAGTTCAGTTATTTAGGTATTGTTTTTACAAGCGGTGGTTCGCTTAGTTCAGCCCAAAATACACTTGCAGGTCAAGCCCAAAAGGCAGTTTTTAAACTCAATAAATATTTATATAGATTTACATATCTTCCGCCGAAACATAAATTAGAATTATTTGATAAACTTGTATCCCCAATATTAAATTATTGTAGCGAAGTCTGTGGTTTTGTTAACGACTTATCAATTGAAAGGGTGCATTTACAATTCTGTAAAAAAATTTTGGGTGTTAAAAAATCGACACAAAACGACTTTATATATGGGGAACTAGGACGAACATCATTTAAAACTGTACATTTATTTAACATTATTAAGTACTGGTTAAAGATATTGCAACTTAGCCCAAACAAATATGTTTTTATTATCTATTCTTTGTTAAAAAGTGATTTTGAACAACATGACAATAGGCGTAATTGGTGCTCAATGTTAAAAGATTTATTATGTTCCTTGGGTTTTGTTGACGCATGGATTTATCAAGGTGTAGGAAATGTTAAAATGTTTTTATACATAGTTAAACAAAGACTTAATGATCAGTTTATACAGAATTGGAACTCTAGATTATCGAACTCTAGTAGAGCATTGTTTTATAGGAATATTTCTTCTTTTAAATTTCAACCGTATCTTGAATGTTTTAATATTGATAAATTTATTCAGTCACTAACTCGCTTGAGAGTGTCCTCACACAGGTTACAAATAGAGGCTGGTAGATGGGTCAAACCTACCAAAATACCAATTGATGAAAGAAAATGTTTTATATGTAATACTTTGGAAGACGAATATCATTTTGTTTTAGAATGTTTAATGTATAAAAATTTGCGAATAACATATATACCAAAGAAATACTGGAACCGACCAAATATGTCAACATTTCTAGAACTTCTGAATTCAAACAGCAAACATATTATTAGAAACCTTGGAATATTTGTTGAAAAAGCTTTCACACTTAGAAATACTATTATGTAACTATTTTTTATTTTATTTTGCAAAGATTATTTTATCACTCTGTCGAATTGTTTTCAAGAGAAATCACTCATAACTAGTGTCAGGAAGAAAAAACTTATTTAATTATCATATGAAACATATTTGTAATACATATTGACCTTCTCCGAGCGTGATATAAAACGTTCGCCTTTTAATATATGAAGTACTCTTGTCTATTATTTACCATTAATTAGTATGCTACTTCCTTTGATTGTACAATCATATCTATACATGTATATAAATTTCACTGTTCGCCAATCTTATATTATGCATAGTTGTATCCTTGTGGGCTTTTTAGCCATTTGGAAAATAAAATGTTTCTCTCTTCTCTGTTTCTCTCTCTATCTTTTAATTGTGCAGCAACAACATTTTTTTTGTTACCATTTAAAATTTTCCAGTATTCTCTGGGTTTCGACTTTTTAAGCTTCTTAATCTTTTCAACATTAGCCCTTTTGGATTTTTTGAAGTTTTCATTCATACACTTTTTATACAATTTGCTACTTGTTTTCAAATTTCGTTTATAGAAATCATGTTTACGTAGTTTATACAAATACTTTGCACGATGAAAATTTCGACGTGCAGTTTTACATTCACTATTGAACCATCGTGGCATAGAATTGAAGTTTTTATCGCCACTACATTTACTTTTAACATTAGCAGACTGTGTAACAAAACTTTTACCTGCAGCATTACTAAACAATGTACAAATATCAGATACTATTTTGTTAACATTTTCTAGTGTACAATTGTCACCATTTTCAATTGTAAATAGATCTGCCTGTATCTTATTTATACTATCTTCATAGAAATTATAAATAAATGTATCAATTCTATTTTCGTCCCATAGTTTAGGTTTATGGTTTGCAATACTTGTATCATTTGGTAAAACAACATCACCGTACTCAAAAATAACTTCAACAGGACAATGAATATCAGAATACATATTACAAAATTCTAATACTGTTAGGTATGAAATAAATTTGAACATTCTAGTTGAACTAATATACAAGTCAATGGCACTAACACCTTTGCTTGTGACACATCCATTTGTGTCACCTTTAGTCCTTCCATTCAGAATATACATGTTATTAAATTTTAAGAAGTCAATTAATTTGTTGCCATAATTGTTCACAGTATTGTCATCGTTTGTTCTTTTATGAACAACATTTGTATCAATAAATATACGCGAATCACGTTCTAGTTCATCATACAGATCATCCATATCGTTTTCGTGAAAATCCGGCGACAACCAACATACCTGTTTGACATTACTACTAATTACAAAAGACTGGCACATAATAAGGCTATTAAAGCAGGAGCACAAAAATAGTTACATTATGAAACATCATAAATAATAAATGTGTGAACATATCTAACGATACAAACAGTGTCTTTACTTACTTAAATTGTTCAAATCAATTCAATATTACTTCTGTGAAGTTATAAATTTTGTTGACAAACAGCGTAGGAATAAATTCATGTGAATCGGCTAATTTACATATTATATGTGCGGCACGGGTATGTGATAAATAGGTGTATTGCAGATTGGCATATTGACTGTGTAAGCGTATTGTATTAAGACATGAAAAACGGAACGAAACAAAACTGGTAACTCAGCATTCGTAATACATTAAACCCCTTGAACACCGGACTCCACGAATACCGGAATCCCCTGAAAAGCGGACAATTTTCCGAGCCCCATATGTTCGGATTGTTTATCAAAAGGTCTGTGAAAACTGGAAATCTCAGAAAACTGGACCTTTGGCCCATTCGGAAGGGGTCCGGTTATAACGGGGTTTAATGTACAATTCTTCCACACCGCTCCCAGGAAAATCAGCATTCGTTAATGTTCACGTATTCTTGAAATTATTCATAAAACGTGACAGACCCCAAAGGATTCCAATAATTTTCTTAGACGCATCGTGTGCAAAATATTCAAATGCGTTAATACGCAACGGTGAATATCAAGACAGGATTTAAACAAATAGATGAAAGCGAATCAGACAGGCACGTATAAGATGATATGGCAGATCACAATGTTGGAAGATTTATGGTTTGCGATAATGTTCAGTCACATGACTGTGAGCCCGTGCCATAGACACATCATAGTTATGATAAAAGTGTGTAAATTTTAAAATCGACCAGAATTAACTGAACTATTTCATCTGATAAAGAAACACTAATTTAACAACATTCGATATATATCCATGAATATTTTAGATTACGTGTCGATACCCTGTATAGCTGATCCACAAATGTTCACATGTCACTTTCTCTTTAATTCATTGGAATATAGACTAATATGTTTTAAAAAATCATTTTATCCCACATTAACAGTCCATCCTGGTATCATTATCCTACTAGACATTAAATAATATGTTTTGTCGAATTATAAATTCATATGTGATGTTCAAGTACATATGTATTGTATATGTATATCATTGGCATGTGACTGTTCGGCTTTGTGCTTATATTTGAAATCAATACCTTTCTATCTGTGCCATCGGTGCTCAGTTATCATAAGCTGACTTTTAACGGCACTATGACCATTTTTTTAATATCACGACTGTATTGATCAGATATATATGTCTTAAGTGTCTCATGGAATCTTCTTACAGGTTACGACGTCCGCATACTATTATTAATTGTAAAGCACCGTTTCCATGAAGCATAAAACAGTCCCCCTTTTCGATGGGGGACTTTTTCAACGCCGAAAACTCGCCCATTAAAACTATTCGCTTCAGTATATATTTAATGCTGCCATTTCCATACACACATATTATTTTAAGTGAAAATAAGTGTTTGTTTTAATTTTGGCACAGCCATTTTCCTTTAAGAGATAAATTCGACAGCAATACTCGTCGGACTGCTGCGCCGAAAACTTGCATCATGGAAACAGTTTTCGTCGCGTACTTCGGCTTCACGAAAACGGGGCTTATCGGAATAAGTTCTTGTAAAGAAAATGCTTCAGTTCATCCACCTCCTCCGTTTTCTATACTTTGCAATTAAGGTATAAGGAATAAAATACATTATAGTCGATAACAAGATTTTTCAATTACATATAACGCTATATTAACTGAGATTTACAAGTCTACAAAACTGAATATCGATGCACTATATTTATTTATCGTCAGACGATTGACATTTGAAATATTCCATTAAAGTCTTAGGAAGTACGCTTAGAGTAAGACGCTTTGTTTTATCTGACTATAAAATAACAGTATTCGTGCACGAATCCTAAAAATAAATGTCGGGTTATCTGTATACTGTCTAGGCGATGAACCGATCTACAAGAACATTCTTTAAAAAAATAGGTTCTTCTCCCGTCTACCAATAATATCTCCTTCCTCGTCCAAATTGTTTCTGTTCTTTACTCAAACGCTTTGTTTTTATTACAAGTATATAGTTTTAAGAGTGAAAAAATGCTTACCTACCAACCAACTGTTAGATGTATGGGTCTTATAACCGCAAATATTTCTCGCTCAAATAACGCAATACGTTTAATATATTATTAGAAGTTTGAATAGATACTAGTATTTTGAAAAATGTGTTTGTATGAAGTTTTCGCGAAGGTGTCTAAGCTCACTTTTGACCTTTTTGCATAACGTATTAATTATTCGGAAGAAATTCCTTATTCTGTTAGATGATTCAGAGGAAACTCTTCCTTCCATTGGGTGAAATCTACAAGCGTAGAAAAATTAAGACGACGCCAACTTATAACGAGTCTGCAATTATTTAATGTGTACTTATTATCTTGATGTTGTAAAATTTGTAAAGTAAAAATGTACGAAAATGTATTCTTTTGCGGTCGAAATAAAGTTATAAAGCGTTCTTGACAAACATTTTACATTACTTTGAATTTATATGCAGTAGATATGACTAAATGCATAATTTATTTAGCTGACCTAATATCAACATTTAAATACGTGTGCTAATTGTATTGCTAGATGATAAGTGGTGTTCACACGGTACTATAATGGCAATTTAGGAATTTAATAAAAATCGTGCTTTTGCTGTTCAAGAAATTTAATCCCAGAAAAAAGTTTTATAAATGAATTGATACCCTCGGCATAATTATGTACAATTATGTGATTGGATATAATAAGAATGTATTGATACAATGCAAAATAAGGAATCAGAAAAGTACAATAAGGACATAATAAAAGTTAGGTATCATTTATTTTGAAAGTATTGTTTACTTCACTCCTGAGACATTCATGTTATCCCACCAGATAGAGTATAACAGATATTCTAAAAATGAATTCTTAAACAATATAAATCTGCTGATTGTTTTAATTTATTGAATGTTTTTCCGTTGCGATTGTCACGCATGTTTTAAAAATAGTATACCCTAAAAACACGTAAAAACGTAAGTCAGTAAGTCATGTGTAATATTTTCTCAAGACTGTCAATAGCTCATTTATGACGATAACATTGCTACGGGCTTATCAGACTAATTAGTGTGTCTTTACAAAACAACAACAAAACAACAACGAAAAAACAACAACAGACGAACATACTAGCCAATGTGACTTCTATGAGAAATGTCAGTGTCTTTTTAGCACAGAAATTATTGTTAAAATACTACAATAACCACATACAAAGTCGACACATGTCTGGCTATGTATGCATTTAATTCGTCTGCGCTGTCCAAATGATCGTTTTATGAGGCATTAGAAATAATACAATCAAATCGACCCGTACATAGAATTCATTGATTCGTGACAGAGGACAAAAAGAACCAACGAAATAAGTGTTGTATGAAAAGTAAATAGATTTACAGTTATGTTTAGCTTTAAATTGTACTTTCATTTTGTTTATGGGTGTCTATCTGGAATAGTATGGCATGCATCTTTATTATATTTTATATCTATCATTTGTCAGGTTCTAATGCATGAGTATATTATTATTTTATAACATTCATATATTGTGTGTTTACGATTGTTTTTTTTTATCTAAATGCTAATATCGTGTGTTCTTATTGATACATTTACAGAATAAAGATACGTTTATTTTCTGTTTAGATAATCCAAGTGACTTTACATTCGTCCGATATCCAATAAAATCATAAGAGGTATTGAACAACACTCCATTCACAGATCGCTCAAATAACATATTCCACAGTTTTATATTGCAACATCTGACAATTCTCAATACATCCAATGTTCAATACACGCTCAATGTTGGTGGTTATCATTCTCCAATAGTTGTGTGTACGTATGCGAAGCAGATGCCAGCGCACAGAACTGGAACACGTATGATGTTTCAAACAGTCAGTTTGATCTACCGGTTTCTTACATTCAAGGGTTTGCGGTATTTTCTTTCAGCTGTATTGACCAAGCTTGTAATGTCTGACCACAGTTTGTGGAAACCGCTAATGGAGTTTAGATCAAGAATAATGCCTTCGTGAAGTTATTAATTGCTTGCCATCGGAGACATTCTGCTCTTACAAACATACTCTACAGTAAGAGAGAGGTGTCTTATATATTTTCTGGAGACATATAGATAGCGAATAGCATGTTTATGGTCCAGTGGTTACAATAAGCTCGGTGACGGGAGAAAGAACAACACAAGATTCAGGTGATGAATAAAAGATTCGTTCAGTCAAATTGTGTTTAGTCATGAATATTCGCGATAAATTGTAAAGGAACAGTGCCATTCAATGATGGGATTTATTGAGGTGGCGAAGACTTTTTTACATTTTCTTCAACAGACATTTTGAAATATGATGTCGTTTCGTGACAATATGATTTCGATTGGATAACTATACATTTTTGCATTTTGTTACATAGTGAACTGTGTTACGGCGGCTATTTCTTTTATTAGGTTAAGAGAAAATATGGAATCAGCGTCTTATAATAACACGGGCGAGGAGGCGATAGCGGGATATTGTACGGGATGGCTTGATGCCCAGCACGCCGTGTTTCAGTTAGCCAACCTTTGTATGTTAATTTCCTTTTTGACTCCAATTAAATTCAAGTACCACTGCTTTTTTCTTCGAATCATGCTCAATTTTGGATTCCTTCTTTGTATCATTTGGAGTGCGGCGTTCGTTTGTATGCCTGACATTGTGATTTGGAGTTCGATATTTCTTGTCATTAATTCGGTGTACCTCATGTACATAGGATATATGGAAGTACCTGTGAGGTTTTCAAAAACTCTAGAAGACGTTTATCTACACTCGTTTAAACCATTAAGGGTAACACGGAAACAATTCAAAGAATTAGCAGATTTTGGTACTATGCAATTGCTAGGAAAAGGTGTTTATTACGCCAAGCAGAACCAAAGTAAAACGGGACAGAAGTTATCTCTATTACTAAAAGGCAGGTAAGCTTCACTACTTTTGTTTTCTATTATTATCTTATTATATAAATAGTAAAACATCACGCACTTAAATTCTAATTTGTGCTTCAGTTTATGTTAAGAAAAATCTGCTTTAAGTGAGTCCGTTATTTACCTTTTCACAAATATAGCTTAGGAAATTGTAGGAATTCAAAGATTACATGCTCGTATTTAGATATATCTGCTTTTTGAGTCGATTGTTATTAACGCATGAACTATTAATAAACTTTGTTGGCATGGACAACGAACAATGTGTTAATGGGGAAACCAATGATATCATAATTGAAGCGTAAATACACAAACAAACTTAGCAAGTAAATAAAACACTAGTAGAATGTTTCCATGATGTTTACGGGACAAGTTTTTTGGCACGCGTTTTGTTCTTATCACCGAGAGTGGTAATTATGCCTGATTTACTACAGCACCAGTTAATGCTTCATTTTAAAAACGGTTGTTGTAAAACACTTATAATTGTTGCAACTATACTGTTGTAATATACATGTATCACGTTTCACAATCTGTAGCAAGATGTGACGCCTGACAAATCACGTCTAGAGAATCTGGACTTGAATTAGTTACAACATTTATTTCAATTTAAAAGAAGTTCTTCACGAGTTTGTGAAATGAAGTCATCAACTAGTCTTGACATGATTGCCTGTTCTGTTTTGTTCTATTATTATAGCAGAATTCAGTCTTCTGTCTTTTAGCGTTTTCGTGAAAATTTATTGTCTGTTCTTAATTGGAAGGAAAGAAAATATACCTTCAAGGTCGTTCAAATTTTACAAAGTTACACAATCGAGCGAAGGTACTTGTATTCAATCACTATTGACATATAATTGTTTAGTTTGAGAACGATGCAAATGTTAAGACATAAGATAAACATATAATTGCTTTCTAGAAGTATTTTATAGATTTTCACATCTCGCTCCAACAAGCTATAAATGCAAACATCGTGTCTGTTTCCCCATCAAATATCTGGAAGATTTGGAAAATCATCAACTTACGAACTATTTATTTTCTTTATATCTTATCTCAATACACAGATCCTATCAAACGCATCAAGAAGCCTTAAAATCGATTTACATTGCGTGATGGTGTTTACGATGCATCGCAAGATAGTGTTGCAGCAATGTCCGTCCATAATTGCGTATCTTATTCTACGTCAAAATAATGATACTGAGTAACGTTAACAAAACTATGATTAACATCACTGAATGAAAATAAAGTCAGTTAAAAAACAAGCGGTTTACTGCATTACAATTACTTACAGAAATTAAGAATTACGTGGTGTTATTGTGTATCCTCTTAATAAGATATATCAAATGATAACATTCTACCATGTATACATTATATCATATTCAAATACATACATGAATTGAAACAATTTCATAATTTACTAGGCAGTTTTTTGCGGGACTCGGGATGGCCATCTTGTTTCTTCTCAAACCAACAGACAACAAAAAGATATAAGTATCCACATGTTGTATCTCGCCAGTATTAATGTATTTACGTTCTTCTGGGAATAAAATCATTGGCAGTGTTGTATTGTACCCGTCGTTTTGTATAGAATAAACATTAATTCAAACTTTCCTACGAAATAACTTTCTTTTGAAACAAAACACACATTTTCTGAAAGCCTTTGGGATTTAACAATTTGCTTGTCTAAGCACAATGTATAACTTTGTGGCAGACATCAACGGAGAGACGAAACAGTCTGTAAATTGGAAGCATCGTTACAATGGACTAGCTCTTCAGAAATAAAGTTAGTTGTGTGCTACAGATGTAAGTTCTCATGCCCCCGTGTCGATAGATCGGGGGCATATTGTTTTTGGCATGTCTTTCTGTTTGTCTGTCTGTCCGTCTGTTTGTTTGTTTGTACCAACATTTTACATTTCCTATAAACTCTAAACGATTCCACCTACACTAATCGAACTTCCTAATGACAGCCTCTGCAGGATCTGTACATTATCATGTCAGTAGATCAAAAGTCAAGGACACCTTGAGAGGGCATTGTGTTTTAAAAACACATTTAGTTTCACTACGAGATTAACATTTACTCTACGATATATATTGAATGCTCAAATAATCGTTGAATGAAGTATATAAGGAATCAATCGATGTATAATTAACTGTCCTATAAGGATCGTATGTTGTGTCAATTGATCCATTCTATTTTTTCATGATAACTATCACTATATCAGTGACTTGTTAATCTTCCCATTATATTAAGATACACGGTTCGTTCATCAAACGAACACATAAGGACGAAGCCAATTATTCCTGTATGTATGTCAGCTCTAACGATTCATTACTATCGTATAATGACAAATACAAGCACGTTTAACTGTTAGAATCACGATCGGTTCATAAACCATCATTTCCTATCGTGACATGTTCTTGTCCAGATTTGTTGGTGGTGATACATTCTAGTTCATAGCTCGTCTCTTTTCGAAGGAAAGTCGAGCTATTGTAATTACTGCGTTGTCTGCGTCGTGCAAAATTTTAATACAGCTCATAACTCAGAAACTATAAGAAGTAACAAAATGAAACTTGTGGATAGATCTCACTGAGGCAGTGAACAGACCAGCGTTGGCACCTCTCGCAGCCTCTTGGTTTTAAATATTGTGACAAATTCTTTATCATTCGTTCATGTCTAATTTTGGTTCATTTTGACATGTCGTGACAAATTCAGGTGCATGTTTATATGTCGTGACATATTCTAGTTCATTATAACATGCTCATCATATTTTCTATTCTTCGTAACTAAGTTTAGTTTATTTGCATATATCGTGACGATGCCACTTCATATTTAGGTATTGTGACACGATATAGTTTATTTTTATATCTTGATAAATTCTAGTTCAGTTTACAAAGATGAATGCTAGTTCATGACAATGTCTTACAGGTACATTATTTTGCCGTTTGTACAGGAAAACCCTTGGAAGCCGTACTTCCTGAAAACCGGAATTCCCTGAAATTCAGACAATTTTCCATATCCCATATTTGCGGGGTTCTTTATCAAAAGCTCTGTGAAAACCGGAATGTTCAGAAAAACTGGCACCTCACAGCTGTGGGTGAGAATCCAACCCGGAACAGGACAAAATTCACCAGTAATAAAGTAATGTGACTTTTATACCACCATTCCTATAAGTTACAATTACTAATAATAAACCATTTTCGCAGCATTGAATACTAGACATATTATTTCTCAATTATTGATTCCGGCTGAGGAAATGTTTCATATCAAATTATATCTAAAAGCAAATAACACATTCATTAAATTGCTTCTTCGAATCATTACCGTAACATAATACAGGATATTATCAAACAATTCTTGTTATATATCTTGTTTATAATAAAGTTGTTTATTGTTTATGACAAGATCGGTCAAAGATACGTTACAAACGACAAATTATCGTCAAGTATGATCAATCTAGTTGTAGCGAAAAAGTGAACATTTCGTTTAAATCAATGCCTGTCAAGCATACTAAATTGTGCTGCTCATACCTTTAGCACCTACACAGCTTGCAACTTCAAGAATCAGAACATGACGTAATACCGATTGCAGTTGTTAATATCTATTATAGTTACATACGCTAAAGTATACATCAGATCGATCGGCGAATTCAACATTCTAGGAAGTTAATGATTAATACCATACTGTATAAACGGTAAATCCATACTGGTAATATGGTGGGACATATCTGTTTGGACATTATTATCTCCAAACCATGTCTGGCTTACCCATTGTTCTCCTAACAACGAGTCTGCAAACGTGCTTCGCTCCTAAAGACAGATCAACCTATGTTGGAACCATGCTAGATTAAATTAAACAAGATTAAAAATCATTCACAATTATCATACGTATTTATGTGGCAATGATATATATCATGAAACTAGTGTATTACTTACTTATTTATACCAGAGCATCGTTGCATGAACAGTTAACAGGGAATATGACTTCATGACTTATAAATTAATGTTAAATTATTGAAGATTTTTCATTTATTTATACGTGTTGCGACTACATGCTTTTCTTCGACATTTGTATATGAGACTTCGTTTTATAGTTAACGGTTGCCATAAAAATATTCTACATATAAATGTATTTCATTTAGTTCTGTTTGTCTTTTAATCTGAGTATAAGTTTAATCTGATGTAGTTTTAATATGCTATTAGTTTAATCCGAAGTTAGCCAAATCTAATGATAGTTTAATATGATGTTGGCTGTTTCTTCTATTTTGTTTTCCGCAGATGTTTTGTGTTTATTTCCATGGGGCATTAAACTGTTAATTGCAAGTTGTTTCTACGGCTCAGTGTCGCTTCCCTCTGAATTTTAGTTTGATTATGATAAATCGGTTTGCAGTAAAAAATGTTAATTTAAACTTTTGGCAATATTAATTCTCAACGGTGTGACACGAGCCAAAATGAGAATCTAGGTAATGTATCAATGTCAGACAGGAATTATGCAGCTAATCGTGACAGTAAAGTAGACACTCAACCATTGGTTGGACATTACAGAGAGGTTTTTTTTCTCAGCTCATTACGACAAAGACCCTATTCCTTGAAGAAATCAAAAATCGATATCAGCTCCTGACGAATGAGAAGAAAATGGTTAAAAAACAAAATTATTGACAAATTCTGATTTAGTTTCCCTTGTCTGGTATCATAGTAATAAAGAAACATATTTATTTCAAATCCAATTTAAGACGCAAGAAATCTACATTAAAAGAAGATATATGTGGATAAAGCAGATTATTGTATATAATATACGTATCCTGGGTAACAATATTTAGTTTGAACATTTATTTTTATATGAATTTAGAAGAGAATATATAGTCTAATAAAAGTCAATGCTTCTTATAATACAACGTCTCTTGTGAGTTTACATACATACATGTATACATAAATTTCCAAGTTCGCCCTATCGATTTATTTATAAACATCGCAAAGGGCTTATTTTGAATTTAACAACGTAAAAATCAGGTTGTTGAATACTAAACTATTTATTACGGCGTCGCTATAATTAAGCATTGGAATTATTTCTCTCTAATGTGAATTTCACTTAAGTTGTTGACTGCAATCATCTTAATGTTGATTGTACCCTGTTGCTCGGTATGGATATTTTCCTTGCATTTCAAAGTTTTTTACATTTTATACCCAGTATAATCATGCTATCCATGGTTTTAAACTTCTCTCTAATTTTGCAAAGAATCCCGAAAATGCATTTAATACCAACGTATTATATTCCTACTAAATGATTTTTTATAAAAAGTCTTATTTGTAACCCTCAAAGATATTTAGCGATAGGGCTAACCTCTTGTTCTAATTGAAGTTGTTCATTCTTATCCGCTGCGTTTTATTCATTATCAGTGAATTCAGGAAAAAACACCAAACTATATACCAGAATACTTGTCGATGAGCTACTGACAAATATCTTTTAAAGCTACAATAAGGATTTCTTATATAAGCACAATAATACTATGGCCAAGTAACACAAATAAGCATAAATGATAAAATACCCGTCCTTTACATTTTCCAACAACAACAAAAAAACACAGACACGTGATCAGCTCATCCAGGATACTCCTGAAGAATAACCATACAGATATACAACCTGTTTATTTCGGGAAAAAACAAGAATCCGTACCCTCTTGGTGCCGATCTAAAAACTGGTCATATTACTGAACATTGGCCCACGTTCCCACAAAGATATATTCTAATATGGCATTCATGGCTTGGATGACAATTAAAACCGAACAACTATCATAGCATTGAATTAAAATCTGCACCCAATTGTGTAAATGTTGGTTCGTTTTAACCCACTGGGTTAAATTTGCGGTCGGTTTAAAATTTGTGTGAACGTTTGGTAAAGTAATTTATGAAACTTTGCTTAATTTTAAACAGAAATTATATTATAATTATTTCTTGTAGGATTTTACTGAAGTGTCTGATATTTGAGCCTAAATGTTTAAGTCGCCAAGATCCTCCAATATGTAGGTTTACGTGTCTCTATTTTTTAAGTCAACAGGCGTTTGGTACAATAACAACAGTTGAATTTAATTACAAAACTAAATCATTTGACCACACTCAGTACAAAATTGTTCCAAGCTAACCAATCGGTCGTACAAACCATTCTGCTTACGACTGTCCACAAGGACAAATGTTTTCCGCTACGCAATGTTACACACAATACTAGCATGAATGACTGTACTATTGAGATGATGTATTTACTAGTGTGACTTCATTACGAACACGCGAATACCTAGTAGTTTTATTACAATATAAAGTTGATTCCTATTTAGTTCGTTGTTCTATGTCGACCTAATTCTAGGGTTTTGTGTTAATCCGATTTAAGAGTTGTTCACCTAAGCTTCTACGTTATTGCCAACCCTAGGGGTTTGTGTCAAGAGGGAATTTTTTCGAGAAAGCTATCTTTTCTGCTCTGTTATTCCTGTTGTAATCCAACAAATTGTTAGAACATTTGCTATATCAGCTTTACCCTCCTCCGCACTCTCCTTAAAGCATCAACTCTTGTTTTATGAGAATCTATGCAGAATTTTAAGCCTTCACTTCTCACATTTAAATAAGTCGGCAATGTCGACCAAATTTTCCATAATTCTCTACAATCCGGATCAAACTACTTTCCCTGTATTATAATTGATATATCTCGTTTCCTGGAGACTTGACTCAGTGTTTCACTGATTGTGATTTATATAAAGAATTCTATGTTGTTTTGCTGCCGTCACACATAACACGATAGGACCCGCAGTTTCACAAATGGCAAACATTCTGAAGTAGGTTTATTGTGATTGAAGAAAAACTTATATTGAAACACTTGAAATGAGTCTCACTCAATTGACAGTTTTCACCTGATATACATACAATGTTTAATGAATAACTATCTCAACTGTTTGAATTTGACTGAAAATACACGGGTTCTTAGGAAGAGCCAACGTAAAAAAGCTAAAAAAGATCTAACCACTTATACATGTGGAGCCGATTTGAGCAGGAAAAAACATCAAGGGGGATTTTGGACAAATTGAAGTTTTGAAATATTTAAGAGGTCGAAGTTTGGTTACTTTCTTAGAAAAAGTGAAAAAAGCAGCATAAATATTTGTATGTAATAACATCATAAAATTGTTCGTGTAACAATACAACGGCTTACAAGCGTCAGTCGGTCTGCGAGAAAACATTTTCATCTAAGCATCTGCCAGTTTTGTTGCGAAATACATTTTTCTAAACCCAATTTGCAAGTTGCCGACTATTTTAGATGTCTGCAACTACAAGTTTGATTGCTGTTTTCGTGATATTGTCTACATTGTAAGTTTGTGTTATCAGAATGTAAGTACATACATGTACAAATGTATGTTGTTTCCAATTTGTGTAATTCAATACAATACGTGTATAAATGATTTAGGTCACCAGCCCAGTATCCTTGTTTATTAATGTGTACAAACATTTTTACTATTAACGTAATTTAATGAAGCTAAATACCTTGTAGCCAGATTATAAATCCGTGGTTTATTTTGTTATCTCTTGTAGTAAAACACTTCATTAACTCGATATTTACTCATAATTGATAAGTCGGACACGTGCGCAAGTTCCAACTTTATCACAAGGGGCAACTGCAATGCTGGAAAAAGCAGCTTCCATTAAGGGCAGTACATTACAGTATTTGCGATGTTATACATATCGCGGAATGGATATTCCAACTCGCCTAATTAAATCATACAGTAAAATAAATAGCAAACAAACATATGGAGAGACTAATAGGTGGTGTTCTAACATCACCAATGCAACAACTACGAACTTATACGAACTAACAAATTAGCGACAACGAACCTAACAATGTATAGCATGGTAATCACACCATATTAAACAACAGTTGAACGAGTTACTCCTTCATTCTAACCATATTGTACTCTTATAGACAAAAATCTTGTCCGCTCTACAAAAATGCGAAACCTTCTGATTTCGTTCATTAACAGAAATGGTACCATTGGAAAGAAGAAACTTCGAATCATTCATTGGTATCACTTGCAAACCGGTTTAAATGAAAGATGATAAAACTGTTCACAGAAACCCAAACCTGTGAAGACTTTGATCCTTAAGTATTTATCATCTACTAAAACAATACTAACATATAAGCGACGGAGTGCTGCTGAGGTCAAAATATATATTCAATCATTTAAAACAACAAAGTAGTTTGAATCTAGGGAAAAATATTGTTTATGTCTACAAATTTTAATTGATCTACGACAGCTCATATTTGGAGAACATTCTGATAAAATTTATGGCACATTTTTTAAAATAAAGTAGTCAGCTTACAGGACACTGTGTTGGCAACAATCCATTTTGGGGTGTTCTGCTCTCGTGACTTCCTGCTGTTATTGCTTTCTTTGGCTTTTGTTAGAATTCACAATTACAACATGTCTGTGAATTCAGAATAAAACACAACAGATAGAAGCTGGGGAGTGACATAAAGAAAAAACAGTCTAGTTATCTGAGCTCGCCTCTGAAAATCTGTCTAGGATCTACAAGTAATTATCGTGTATTCTTCTTGTGACATTGATTTGATTATTGGACTTATTACCTTCCCAATACACCCTGGGAAATAGCCACATGACATTGTAAACAGCACAGGCGACACAAACAGAATGTCGGTATGAATTATTTCGAGATAAGAAAACCATTTAAATAAAGCTGGTAATCGCTTATCTGGCCTACTGGTACAGAATTGAACACAAACGATGAATTATATGATAAGGGCTGAATTACGTGACAAGACAACTGCTAAACGATTTGATAATTATTGAACAATAAGACAATTAATTAACAATTGCTGAACTGTGACAACAGACGAATTACTTGAATGCAACAATTGATGATTCGTCTGTGTGTTTTATTGGGGTTTACGCCCCTTTTCAACAGTCAGAGTTATATGAGGCGGACAGTTTACCTAAGTATCGTTCCTGGGTAGAACCAGTACCCATCCTCCGTAAACAACTGCTTACTTTCTCACATAAACAGACATGGTCGGTACCTGGGCTCGAACCCACAACCCTCTTTCAAATACCAACTGATGAAATATATGACAACTGTAGAACTATTGAATTATGTCATAGCTGATAAACTGATTGGTGAAATACTTGACATGACTGTTGATTTTACAACGAATGCCTTATACTAGTATATCAATGTACATTACTTTGTACTTTAATTACCCAATTAATATAAACAGAACCCCTGTCGAACAGTTTTTTACACTTCATGAACTATTCATGAATTATGCAATAATAGTTCAAGAAAAATTCATGTTTTCATGAACTTTATTCAACGAGGAAGTTAAAAGTGAATGAAGCCATATTTGGTTATAAAGGTTGTTGAATGATTAAAGAAGAAGCTTAACTCATGCATAACCTATGCTTGTATACACACCATATTTACAGTGCGACGCTTCAAGCTCTTGGGAGAGATTTAATATTTGATTTCAATTACATCATACACTTAGTTATTGCTTTGATGTGTTTACGATTTGTACTTTATTGTTGGTTTTAAAGACAGACTTATTACAGAGTGTACTGCAGTGATCAATAAAAGTTTGGATCAACACTAATGTTTCTATGCTTTATTTTGGTGTAGCTCTCCTGAATCAATTTCAACTGTGTTTTGTAAAAGTTTTCCAAACTTGGCCTTACTTAATGGTTTCTTAGTTTTAAAGCATTAACCAACGTAATTACAATCGTCTTTCACTTCAACCTTTAACTAGTGTAATAACACTAACGTTTGTTTGTTCCAATGCTTTATGAACAGGTTCTCAAAAGAAACATGTCACTAAATAATGTATCGAACTCGTGTTAGAATTGTTTGCTGTACCATTTATTCAATGTGTTACAAAATAACACTGATATCGACATTTGTCCTATTTACGGAGAAGTAAAACAACAACACATATGTTAACATGTCATTGTATCAATTTAAAAAACGGTATATCCACATTTACAAAAGTTTCAACCAACGCCTAATGTTTGTTTGATCGAGTTTTACGCCCCTTTTCAACAGTCAGAGTCGTATCATGAGGACAGTTCACCTAATGATCGTTCATGGGATGAACCAGTACTAGACTCCCATCCTCCGTAAGCAAATTCCTACTTTCTCACATAAAGAGACATGTTCGGTAGCTTGGCACACACACGACCCTCTATCAGTGAAATGTTGCAGTGATTTGAAGTCAGAAACCTTAACCACTCGGCCACGGAGGCTGGTTAAGCGACGCCTAATGTAGCGATGTTGCTATCACTCAATGCCAAACAATATGTCCCGTTCAAGAGTATAGATTTTATCCTGTAGCTTTGAATGGGTTTGTAACCGCGACTTTATGTCTGCAAACCGTGAAGGTATCCAACCCAAATTGACCCCTGGAACAGACACGCTGTGACGTTATAAGTAAATTATGTGATGTATCCCGCTGATGTGATTCTTGCACCAATTGAAGATCTTTGCAACAATAATGTGACATCAGTTGCGACTTTTATAGTCCGTGTGTCAATTAAAGTACACGCTTTTGAAGAACATTTATATTGTCGTTTAGAAGTAATAAAGAGTGCAATGAACACCCTTGTGAAGTCGACTATAATGGTTCTAGAATTGCATTTCATTTGATTTTATTCATAATGCTCAGTAAGAAAAATATTGTTTACGTTTCTAAACTTTTGGCTATTCAATAAGAATATAATTCAGTCTTTCTAATGAAACGTCGACGAATGGCATAAATGCGTTACTAGTATATTTCAGCTTAGGTGCATTAATATAATATTAATGGAAGTGATAAAAAAATAACAAAGAGTACATCGTTCAATTCCACGACTGAACAAAAATACACACTGTACAGATTTTCAGACAATATCACACATAAAAGGTTTGTTTCTTGATTTTTTAAAAAAACACATTCTACATGAGACATGGTAAAGGCGAACCGGTTTACTAATCGTTGTAACAAATGATAGGAAGAATTGGACACAGATGAACACATGAGCAGTCGATAGTTATGGCGCTTCTAGTGGCGTCACAGGAGAGCATGTTGTGTATTATTGCAAAAGAGACAGACAATTATGGCGTTATAGAAATAAGTAACGATACGTTTGATTTCCTCCGGCGGTGTTTGAAATGTTAATGGCAATTTATAAAGTAATTATGTCTGTGAATGTGGTTGAACATCCGTTGGAAAGAAAAATGGGAGTCTCTTTGCATAGGAAGTCGATAAGAACACATGGAAAACTGCAATGTAAACATGTTGTGTATGTCTATTGGTAGTATTTCAGTCTCTGTAGATGTAAAGAGAGTCTCCTCTTTGGACATGGTGCTACCTTAGCATGAATTATACGCGCTGCAGCAATCTATGAATCTTAGAAAATGACAAATACATTACTTTTAGTAAATATATCTGTCATCAAATTGCGTTTCCTTGCACAAAGATGTGTGTTTGAAAGCGATTGGATTACATAAAATAACTTGTACAGACGGTCAGAAAAGTGTTACTGAATAATGACAAAGGTTCTAGTGTGTTCTCCACTGATCATTGTTCTTCTAAAACATCCGTGTTCACTTTAGACTCGATCTTAACCTAAAACAGCAACACAGTCTACGAACCATTGCAGAATTTAGAGATAATATACATACTTTAAAATGTTTAATTGAAGTTTATATCTAAAATAAGTTTCTGGATGAAGTTACCATAAAAGCTTAGTTGGGATACAACTAGACTTAAATGTAATTTCATACAAAGGACTCAGAGCCCAACAACACAAGTAAAACATCTTCCCACACAGTCCCTTGAAGGGTACCGCCTTTGAACAGTATGTCGCAAAGAACTGTTAGTTGTTCTCAAGATTTTGTTCCAGTTTTATCATTGTAGATAACCGAACAAACTTTCTGATACACAGGCCATTTTATATCTATTTCACACAATTTTATTGCCATAGATTGCAAAACCTGTACAATGAAACAAAAGCAGTGTTACAAGAGATAAATATATAAGAAAATTAAATAGTTATCAACCAGTGGTGCATAACGTATAAAATGCAGTATACTAAATATTAATACATGTACTAGTTATGCTAGTCAATATTCTACCGAGTAAAACAAAGAAATGGTTAATGTAGCGTAAAATAACATGTTGTGGTTCTGTTGTTTACACGCACAAAGCGAACAATCCACGCACTATCTGGGGATGCCTTCATTGAGATAAAGATCTAAATCACTGAGAGGTGAAGTACCAAATCTCTGTGTCTTATATAATAATAAATACAATTTATGCGGTAGCCTTAGTGCACTTCAAATAAATATGGGACTCAATGACCAAACCACATATTCCAAGGTTAACACTTCATGCTAACGACAATGTATTAAATGCAAACTACCACTGGATGCCAATTCAATTGATCTGCACGTGATCGAGTGATATTTTCCTGCAGTGTTTTGGCTAAAATCCGAATTAATATATATTTCATGGTTAATTATTTTTGTTTGTTTTTACGAAGCTTTTTAAGCTTTAAGTAGCCCATTGCATCACATATGTTTATTTCATTTGTACAATAGTTGCCAACAATCCTTATCAATGTACCATTCATATGTGATTAATTATGGATGTTTCCCAATCTGTCATTCAACTGTCGATGGTGTTTTAATGATACTTTTTTCTGCCGAACATTACTATCAAAATGCCGTCTGTTAGTGAGTTACAGGCGCTTCTACTAGGCTAGACGCAATTAATTATTGCGTAATTTTCAAGACTAAGATTAAAAGCTTATTTTCTGGTATTGGATCAAACATCGGAAAAAACGATAATGAACTTCATTGTTTGAGATGTGAATTTTCAGGGACTATATTGATTTACATTGACCATTGACAACAACGAGGATAGTAGCCTGATGAAATGCATCTTTGCCAAGAACACTTGGAACAGACCGGAGAATAATATTTCCATAAAGTATACTGACTGGCTGCTTTTTCTACGATTTTATCGTTAGTTTTCTCTAAGGAGCAAAGTTATACCAGCAGCCACAATGAAAAGTAGAGAAGTTGTCAGGAACAATTCCATATACCGAGTATCACTACAGACAGAATTAATCACATTTCATTTATACGCGTATATTGTGGGAAGAATGTTCAGTTAACGTGAACCTACTGCCCGAAAAAGGTGGAATACATTGCCGAAGTCTATTTTGCATGCTATGTGCGAAATCATATACAACATCTCCAAAGCAACACCCCTTTTGAGTAGCAAAATTATGTTATTGTTGAGAGGTTGTTGCTCTAGAGAGAGGTTAAATTAATAATTAAATCGTGCAGCGGGAAAAACATGCTTTTGTTGAAGAAGGGAGGTTGTTGCTCAAGAGTGGGCCGCTCTGGAGATGTTGTTATGTATGTTTTATATGCGTACAAGTTAAACATCATCGATTAAATAGGGTGGAATCAACATGTATCATCATAATATAACATTACACTCTACACGAATTATAAAACAATTTCCTGGAGTTTCAGTTAATAACATCCTTTGCTTTACTGCAGCTAGTTCCAATTAAGGGTAATTTACTTGCGACAATCTCATTTATAATCATGTCCTCTTAGAAATATGAATGCACGAGTTTGTACAGAATATTAAACCTTGTCAGCAGTAAGATACCATAATGTGATGGAATCAAAGAACTCAATTTTATTTATTACCTTGCATGGCTTAAGATGATGCAGATTTCGTGTCTATACGAGACCTTAGACATCACATTCTAAGTAAATTGTGGCTGATAATGAAAGTCAATAGCGCGATTTTCGACGGCGGTGCAGGATATTTCCGTAGAAATTGCCTATTCAGAAAAAAATAAGAATTGAAGTGAATAGATGAAGAATAAATGTCATGTTGTTCATATCAAAATTGAAGCCTGATTTCATCGAAACTCATAAAGCGGTATGAAATGGAAGAGGAAGATAAAATCATAAACAAACAAAAAGGGAGGGTGGCACTATTATGTTCAAAATGTAAATTGTGGTAATGTTGAATATAGGACAACATAATATGTCTTAAACCCGATTTATTTATTGAACGATATTGGGGATAAGCCCCAAGAAATGACAGATGTAAATCCTGACTTGAAACAATACAACCAGAATCACCAAGCAACGAAACCAAAGCGTGTTGTAGCAGCAGTGAAATGAATGAATGGTTTGGATGTGTCTTTTCTTCGAATGGTAAATCAATTCATGAAAACGCGCAAAAACTGAATTTCGTCCCCAGATAGAATTAATGTTAACAATGCGTGTTCTCAACTCTGCATTAATTTCATTTTTATTGTGTTTGTACTGTTTCAATCTGAATAATAACATAAAAACTGGAAGAATTAATAACAGCATGTGAGAATCAAGCTTTGTTGTCATTTTTCACATGTGCAGAATTTTTTGTCAAGCAAATACCAAAGGGTTCGTGACGTTCTGTTTTAAGCATGTAGGATATAATGAATGAAGCCAACTTCATACTAATGTCTGTCTTTCTTGGCTGGCTTCCTATAACAACACACAAACGGTCACACTTAGCGTGTTATTGTCGTTCAATTGTAAGATAGCGCTGTTATATTGACAATGAATTCGTTTCAATACTGAAAGTTTTTACGAACCATTATCGAATACCTTTGCACCGAAACAAAAACTCGCTAAGTTAGTCAAATGATCATGGACTTAGTCTAACGCAAATAACCCCCTCAACATAGCAACAGAACCAGGACTCCTGTTGTTATCCAGGATTCTGTGTTTTGCTCTCATTTTATGTATATTTCTCTGTGTTGGGTGGGTTTTTGGTTTTGGGAATAGCTTCCTTATCTATGTGTAAAACTACATAGTTTAGAATAAACATTTCAGTCGCATTGTAAGAATTAAACCTGCGAATGTTATTATCAAATGGATAAGGTCACTTCTTAGTTCTAGATTAGAACGCATGGCACGTAATTCTATTCTATTTCGACCCAGGCGCTGAGTAGAATTTAATGCGAGTCTTAAAGCGCTTAATGTTACTTCAGTCGATTACATCCATGATTTTGCTAACAAATATACGAAGTATGCAAACGTAGTAAACGTTATTCTTGTAAAAACCTTTTTAAGAATTTAAACATACTAGTAGATTGTTAATGAAAGTATTTCTGACATTCAGCCATATATTTCAATAAGTCATTTTTGTGAAATGAAACTTAATAAATGATACAGTATGCAAGTATTTGGCCAAAAAGGATATAATCATGAAGTAATAAAAGACTTCTAGGAAATGCTTCTCTCCAACAAATACAAATCTTACAACACCGTAAGCAGTCAGCAATAACAACGGCTCTCGTCAGCAACAACAAATGTGCATATAAACATTAACAAGGGTCTTGAAAATATCTGTAAACAAAAACATCGATATACCAGGACCATCGACACTGGTCCATCCTCATTCACTGACAAAAGAGCAATTAACCAGACAATTAGTAATAGGCATGGCTGACGAAGCACAAATGAACAACTAAGCAACCTTACCCTAAACCTTTATCATACTCCTAACGTCTATTTTTGAAAACTGGTCTTTCAAATTTCGGTCCAGCTAGAAAGCTATTTCTTACATATAAACACAGTACAGACCTTGTACTGGTATTCGGTGATACATTTTGTAGTCTATTTCGGTTAGTAAACGTGCAAATATTTCTGTTCCATTGATCACGTGTTAAATTATTCGCAACGCTTAGAACTTAGCCATTTTGTTAATTGTTTCTCCGCCATAACTTTAATTGAATTCTGGTTTGCACGAAATCGATAATATATTGCCATATTAGCGTCTCTGTTTAGTTTGTGACGCGAGTCTGTGTTTTATTCTAATCACCCAGAATTGTTGGTAAACAACCGGCTTGCTGAGAAATTTCTTTGTTCTTTCTTTTGTAATGTTGGATGTGTCTTGCCGCCCGTCCTCGTATCTTTTAATATTTAGCTGTGTTTATAATAACTGTCTCATAGACTGGTAACTTCTACGTAGTTTCTTAAATTAATTGTCTCGCTCTCTTAAAATTGTTTTAAGTAGCTCGTCCGAACATTCTGCTGAGTTCTTCAACCTTATTGTCTTTCTTTTACTGTATTTAAGTCCCTGGAAATCAGTTTCTCAATAAAACACGTCGGTAGGGAGGAAGGAACGGAATTTTACTGTACTTTAACAAACAATGTTTGTTTGACTGATGGGCATGTGTCATGTTTGTTCGAAAGTTCCAAACGTTAGAATAGATACTAGTATGCATTCGTGACAAATGTTTTAGCGATATAGTAAATTCCGTTCTTTGTGCGTTTATCAAAATATGTTGTATGAATGATGAAAAATAACTAACGTACATCAGACATTCGTGCTATGACCTTCGTATTCTCGATCCACAAATCACAGTCAATTCAATGACCCGTTTTCTATCAGTTTAGCAAAAGTATTTCCTTCATAATACAGGAACTAGTGGGTTTGCTTAGTCGATATTGCACATAGCTTAGTAGATGACATGATACTATTGAGCGCAATATAGCTAAAGACCTGGACAATGATCAAGTTTCCCCATGATAACTTGTTTGGGAATACTTAAACCGATGTAAATTGTTTATTAGGAAGTTCCAGGATACTTTCGGAAAATTAAGGAACTGATCATAATGGAAAAGCAGTCCAGGAACATGGACTATAGTATCAGACTGAAACTAAACAATCAAGTTGATAAATACATCATTGGCATATTAAGACAGACTGAGGGAGAATATTACTTCGCTTATTCGGTCTATATTGTTCATAATTTGGGGGACGATCCTGTTACGTGGACACCGTCAATCAATCAAGTAAGTGTTCATAGGAGCATATTCCTTTCCGTGTATAAATATAACATTGAGAGCAATATAATACACCCACTACTTTTTATTAATGTTCATATGTTTATTTCGAGACACAGCTCGATACATTTTATGAAGAGAGCGATCAATCTTAAATTTTATGCTGTATAGACACGAATGTCTACCATTATTCATATCCAATCTGAATTTCCATTCGATAATTCGAACTATGTTACTTTTACACTTAACATATTTGATACATATAGACATTCTAACATTCAATGGAGGTTATCTATCACAGTGATAATAGTACAATGTATGTAATGTAAGGTACAGCATGATTGGTAATGGGACCCTGGGTTCTAGCGTTAGAATAATAGTTTGGGGATTCCGTAAATTCTAGAATATATATCAAGATATAGAAATAATATAATTGTTTCCAAGGTGATAATTCTATCACCAGGTACTGCAGATGACAAACGTATTGAATTCTAATAAACGAAATAAGAAGATTCGAAATGAAACAAATAATTCCAGTCACGATATCAAGCTGGGATTCAATGTATTTCGTCAATCTAGAAATCTAATTTAAAGACTTTGTCTTGGCTGTAATCACTTTTTGACACAAAAGCAATACCATGTACACGAGGAAGCTGTCACTTTGTATAAACACTCAACATATATACAACTTGTTGACAAGTTTAGACAATAAATCAGCATTCCTAGAATTCTACATAAACGATTTATTCAGCGTTTGTACTCCAGTTTAACAATCTTCAAATTGAAACAGACACTTGGATCATGCGTCTTGTGACTGACATTGTGTTAGTGTTTTAAATCACACTTAACTTATCCTAATCACATACCCGTGCCGTTTTGCCCGTGCCATAAAAACGATAATGAGCCGATTCGCATGAATTTATTCCTACGCTGTTTTTCAACACAATTTATAACTTCACATGAGTAATGTGGAATTGATTTTAACAATTTGAGTAAGTAAAGACACTGTTTATGTCGTTAGATATGTTCACACATTTATTATTTATGATGTTTCATAATGGAACTATTTTAGTGCTCATGATTAAAAAGCCTTTTTAAGCATGTGTTACACTTTTGTTATTTATAGCAATGTCAAACAGGTATGTTGGTTTTCGCCGTATTCTCAGGGTATGTGATAAAAAGAATATTAAATTCGTGTAGACTCCGTCTTGAATTCATTAAACTCGTTGAATCAATTCAATACGGAATCCACACTTATTTCATATCCTCTATTTATTGCCCGAATGTGCTCATTTCGTAAGCATATGTGTGTTTTTAAGAAATTGAAAACGTTTTGATTATTTTTAATACAGACATTAAAGGTGTTGTTTATCATAGTGTCACCACTATTGAAAGGGCCAGCCAAGATGGCTTATGAGACACCTATATTTTGTTCGCGATTCTCTGTATATTACCATACTTGTGTCCTTGTCATAAATCGTGACATTTGTGTAGTATTCCTACATTATAGCATTGTCTTAATCTACCATTGTTATTTTACTCGTGTTTGATCAATTCAGATATCACCAAATGCAACTCAAAATCACAAACTCGTATCATACATTATGACATTTCAACTTTGAGATCCCTTCCTTCTCATTCATTTATCTTTGCCATTATTTCTACTGTGCCTCAGTGGTACATGTAGTCATGATCTCTTACTAGAAATAAATTTCCCTTCATCGCTGTAAGTTCAAATCCCTACAAGGAACAAATCCCACAGCTGTCGACCTAGTTTGCTCCACCCCTTGTACGCCCGAGGTCTTCCTTTACCGTTATAGCTGGAAACGTCTCCGAATGAACCATGGCTTATCCAGGGGAAATACAGCAAATACAAACATGTCCAGGATCACTTACTGGCGATATTAATCCTAAACGATAATGTCATTTTGGTTTAATCTTTGTTTTGACACAAGTGCAAAATTTCCACATTATATTTCTCTATGGGGCGAAATTCCACAAGAAATCGCAAATGAAAAAAGAGATTCTGTCATAAAGAATAAAATACGCTGGATATTATAGGAGACTCAATTTACTGGAGAAAAGAAACTGTTTAGCTTCACCAAACGTGAATTTGTTTTTGCGATGTAGCAAATGGAACACTTAACTTATTAATGTTATACTCGTCTATCTTTATGACCTGTGTTCTGTACAAAGTAAGCAGACAAAATCGAAAAAGCCAAATTATATCCCAAAGACCAAGAAACATTTGGAAAGATAATTTAGGAAACAAAATTAGAAAGTAAGCTATTCCATATACTCATATAGAAGCTATCTACAACGATTTGACACAAATATAAGCATGGATGATCGTAGAGGAAGCAACAAATAAACGACATGTTGAAGTCGAAATCATCGAAAGGTTCAGAAGATCATTATTTCAATCCAATTGAAATGCTTTTGGTATCCTTGTACGTGATCTACTCACTATTTATCTATTGCTTTTAGACTTGATACATTCTTAGAAAACCAAATACTCTGTATGACAAGGCTTTTTTATGTAAGTGTGGCAATTATTGTACCATTTCTTGCTAATATTGTACCATTTCTTGCCAACATTGTACCGTGTTTAATTACGAATGCATAAATTGACACCAACATGTGCATAGCGGAACTATAAAATAGTTATTATAGTATAAATCTATCATTTGAAATATAGGCTCGTTGATAAAAACACGAATTATACTCCTGAATAAGTTAAGATTCATATGTATTGTTCATGATACAGTATTGTAAACATGTACGCAAGCCATTACCAAAAATATTGTATTTCTTCATTCATTGATAGACCCTTTTTCTTTTAATTGAAGTAAGAAATAAGTACCGACAATAAATGCAAGGTATGCTGAGTGAAAATGGCTTTAAATTGCACTTTGAAGCCTACACTGTAAATGTTCCTCTATAGTACCAACATACGTAATAACCTTCACCACAAATAGCTGACTGATTGTTTGTCCTAAGTAGCACAAGCTGGAGAGACTTACTAACTTATTTATCCAGTCAATAATTTAGCCGACTTTACTTCAGCTGTCGGAAATCTGACATTATGATGGATTTTGGCCCATTCAACTCCGCATTCTTCAGACGGAAATTAATTAAATGTTTGATATTTGTCGTACAGTATAGGTTACTCTGACATCAAATAGTTCGTGTGAACAAAAGAACGACAAAGCGTTGTTCTTTAATGTTACATTAAACCTCTCGTGTTTTAAGTCGGTAGAATATCGACCGGCTTAAATTTACGTCCGTGATGCTAATGTATTGAGCCTGTACATATTTTCAAATGTAACGTTGATATTTGACAACTTTTCATTTGTTTGATACGATTATGATATTATTACCTATTGTAACAACAATCTGATCTCTTTGTATAAAAGCCAAAATTGCATTAAAAAATGCACAATTCAAGATATTGTGTCACACCGATTGTCGTAAACGCACTAAATTACTATCAAAATAAGTATGTATATGATCTTTTAACCTTCAAGTAAATGCAGTATTATATGCATGTCAACAATATTATAGGAGAAACTAGAAGTATGTAATTAGTGACCATTTTGCACTTCGAAGACAACACACATAACATGTGATAAATGCTTAGAAGTTTAACGATATTAACATCGTGATATTCGGTCCAAGAAATTATATCATGAAACAATATTTGGAGATGTAATACGCTTGTCCAAAAATGTGGTTCGCACAAACAAGCTGTTTTGTACATTACGTTATACATTACTTTCAATTTTGTTCAAACTTTTTTTCCTAATGTTTAGGTACCACATGATTTTATGTTTTGAATTAACAATAATTGATAAGCGTCTGTGAATTACGTTACTGTGAATTACGTTACCCAATATGTCATAATCTGCCGATGAATCGTCCAAGGATTAGTTTACTGGCATAATGTTTATCTATGAATATTATGTGAAAAATCTTTGATTAATGCATTTCTGTGATAAGTATAACATTCATTAGCATCAAATTGTGTGAAATATATATAAAATGGCTTGTATGTCAATGATTATATTGAAAGTATTCTGGTTACATTGATTAGACCGGAACAAGATATTGAGAACAACTGACAAGAAGCTCTCATTTTAGGGATACCATACTCCAGTCTAGATGATGAGATTCACAAAAAAAAAATGGAAATATAATCTTTAATTAGTCACAATTATAACATCACATATATGGCTGCAAACACATTAAATCTGAATGCGTACCATAAAACTATAGACAAACATATAGGAAAACATCATTCGTGATGCGTTTGTGTACCGAAGTAAGGAATAAATTTGTCTAAAACATTCTTCTTAGCAACCTTTTTGCCAATCTCGCGAAGAAACGAAGGAATACACAAATTGTTTAAAGTTTTCAAGAATTACAGTCCCCTTTGATTAGGCTAGAATCATGTTTGCTATAAGTAACACCATTATGAGATATATTTGAAGTATGATTATAATTATGTCATGTACAAGTCATATGGTACTAATGTCAAAAGTATTATTTAATATTTTGTTATTTTTATGTTATTCATGCTTTTGACCACGCATGTGTGTAAAAATGTAAATATGCCGAATGTTTGGCAATTCTGCATTTTTCTTAAATAAAATATGACACCAATAACATTTTATATAGTATGACACCCAGTATTGTTACATGTAAGATACACACGGATTTCACGATAAATGGCGATACAAATTACTTATTACATAAGTAAAAGAAATTAGATTTGAGAAAACTGTAAAAGCTGTTTATACATATACTGTGCAATCATTTAAGTAAATAGATATTTATATACCGCAAGTGTTAATCTCAGAACATACAGGTGCGCACATGTTAGCGCAAGGTTTGTTCTTTCGTATGTCATCAGAAAAACGTTTTTAACACCATTGGCAGAGTATATCTATTGGTTAATTAGATTAGATGTAGTGTCACCCTGCATAGTGTTCGGTGACGTTTTGGATATATGTATATTCTTTCAAGGACACCATCTGTTTGTTACTTTCAAGAAACTTCTTAGTGACTTTTCCTGGTGAAACATTTACTATTTTTTACAAACACGGGTAGTTGTACGTTTTATTGATAATATTAATATGATTCTTACGGCCCAAATTGTTGTAGAGTTGACGTGAAGTCAGATTTATTTGCTGAAATATGTACAAGTATAATATCTTATTACAATCTCCAGTTGATGTTTCTTGATCTTATATATACATCCCCAGAATTATTAAATACCCAAACTTGATTGCAATAAATCCTGTGTCCATATCCATTGACACAGTGGTACATTCAAATATCACATTAACATACATAATGTAGCGTAGCAATGCTCGACACTTTAATCAAAAACAAGAAAATATTGTTAAACGCAAAAGCTATTTTTGAGTCACAAGCGTTACGTGCAATGTTCAATCAATCATAAAAAAAATATTTTTTATCGATTTAAAATTACCATAAATGTATCAATCTCAACATTTTTACCCCCGATCCATCTTATCATAAGTATTCTGCAAGCGCTGTTTATATGAAAATATATCACTTCACGATGCCAGACAGTCATCAGACGTTTATGTTACGACTCGTTTCTCAAGGACAATAGTTAATGTTCATTGTAACACGTAAGTTGTATGGTAACTGGATGATTTATTTATAACATAATCTCTACAGACTGAACATTTGTCTTAATCGACATCATTGAGCATAAGGTCATTATGAAGTGGTTCTAGTATGTGCTGTAATAGTGACTAGCGGAAATAATCTACATGTAGCTATAAGTTCAATTAATGTCAGCTTTTTAACGCACAAAATGAGTAAGTTTTAACATTTGAAATCATACATTCGGTTCGTAAATTGTTTGAATACTCGCCCAACAAGTCTCATCTATTAGTAAAAAACATGATCGTCACAAAGAGCACATATCTGCCATGTAAGTGGCATCTGAAGACACAATGCAATCATAATTACGGATATTCCAACTGGGATCTTGTAACTTTGTGGTGGTAATCAGCTATAAACACACTCCTAACAAATTTAATACCATAGTTGTATTAAACAAAACATAAAAACCCGGAGTTCACCTCTATCTGAATCACGGTTGAATGTATCCAGCGATAATTTATTACCCTCAAGACGAATGGCAATAATTTGGTGCGTTACTGGGACCAGACAACGACCACAATGGTTGATATACTAAAACCTATCAAAGTGGATCATTGAATTTATTTGGCATGCTCTGTAAGCTAGAATGAGATTTGTTTTATTGCGTCACATTGAGACTTTCCTTATCAAGTTTTAGATAATAAAGCAAAGACTAAATCTGCGTTTATTAAACGACATTAAGGGACCGATTGTACGTAATGTGGCGATAATACCTTAGGAATAAAAGTCTGTGGAACGCTTTCTCTTCTGCTTCTTTAAGAGACAATCGATCTCTGTATAAACACATTATTCTCAGCTTCAACAGACATAATCTTGTCTTTGCTTGTGTTTATACTCTGAAAATAAAGAAACGCATTGATGCTTTATTACCAACAACAAGAAATTCCAGCACACAAGAAGTGTAAAACAGCCGTGAATTGTAAGGGAAAAACTATTCTTGTGATCCAATTGAAAGTGAAGAGAATTACATTTTCTTTCTGTGTTGGTCTCTTCTCGTTCAATGAGTGTCTTTCTTTTGTCATAAAATGTTTGTTGAAGTTTTATTTTGGATCCCATAAAGCTGTCTTCATTTTTAAGATCTCCCATTTTTTGTCAAACTTAACGAAGTTTTAAGGTCTTATTTTGCAACCGTATGTCTTCCTGCTATCCTATTTTAACGTGAATCAGCGGCGTCAAGTTACTCTCTTGGTAATTTTGTCGCGATTTGATTTATGTTAAAATATTTCTTATCTGATACAAACGTTTACGATCGCATCATTTTCAAATGTTTTCTTCTGTGAAATTAAAAGTCGCGACAACAGCCAAGAACATTTGGCGAGTTTTCCAACTTTAATACTGGGAGAAGACCCTGGGAGTACACCTGGACAGTGCCACAAACCTTCCGTAAGCTAGATGGACGGCTTCTCCACGTGAAATATGTTCCTGGCGGGATTCGAACATAATTATTGCGGTGAGGGGCTAGTGACTTCTAGTCAGAGATCATAACCACTTAACCTAGGAAGCCCCATTATAATTAAGGTGAAGATAAATAAATGAGCAGGAAGATATGCCACAGTTAAGATACGCGGAAATGTATCTAAAGTTATAAATCAGATAATCAACCGATGTATGTGAAAATATGTTATGTTACGATCCTACGTTGATGAAATGGTGAAGATAATGTTATGATTTAGGAATTCTACAGCACTACAGCAACACTAGGATTTATCACAAGGACATAAATATGGAAACAAACAATCTGAATCAATAGCAATCGAGGTGTCTTCAATGACTTTAAAATACAAATTTTTCCTAACGAAATGAATACATTTGAGGAATGAAGGCAAGACGACTATATAAGTGTAAGGTCAAATCCTCGTGTAACGTCTAACAGAAGATGCAGGGAAATGTCTGTTGATACAAAATCAGATGTAGCAATACCTGTCGACGGGCTTAGACCCGCAAACTTTCCATTACAACGAATGCATTACTGGGCTATCCGGATGTTTAGTTTATTTAACTGTCGAATATGATATCATTCAGAATACTGAACTTAATAACGTTTAAAAACATTTTCTGATATATGATATGCGTCTTGCTTCTGCATAATGTTTACAGTTCGACATCCATAGGTTAATATTTCATTCATTCGATTTTTTTCTCATGTCTATTATGCCTGAATATAAATAATAATCAGGGTGTTATAAACTATTCATTTTTATCTATCAACCAGCTTTACACAAATATGCTTGTTTTCTACATTAATTATTCATCAATTCTTAATACTGTCATTATTCATTGCAGTCGGATATGCTAATAGTGGTGTTCTGACCGAATCAATGAAATCTGACATGTATATAAGGGATCATCGGTATCACGTGATTTGAACCTTGGTTAAATATCAATATCTAATCATATTCAAATTCCGACCTAAAATATCAAAGTTGATTATTTGAAAGACATACTGTCCATTTATCATTTTGGGAAATGCTATTAGTGTCATTCGAAATCTAGATATGCGCTTTAAGATTTACTATTGACAACTTCTTGGCAGCCGAACTATTCCGGTGGTATTACATTTGTATATTGACATAATTACCATTGGAAACGCTTCTTTATTTGATATCATGGTCTCTCTATATACCTCCCAGCTGATTTGACTACACAAATGGTCGTGGTTAAGAATAAAGCAGCTAAAATAACACAGGACAATAAGGGCTCTCTTAGGCGAACCATCGATGTTTGAGGTGTGCAGTCATGCACGAGAGAGGTTACAAAATAAAAACAATATTTGGGGATTGGGAACAATGAAAATCTAAATTGGCATGGTGATAAAGTTCACATACGAGTCTTTGGAGACCAACAGAATCAAAAAGTGTTTAAAAAGTTTTCACTCGGGATTGCACAACAGTTAAAACATGGAAGGAAAATTAGCAATATTACTGTTTCATTGTCTTAGAAGTGTCAGCTTTATTGCTGATAACTTAAACTATCTTGACTGAATTTTTAATACTTGATGTTTGACAGTTTGCACGAACGGTGTGTTAAATATCAAACTGCTTGTTTTCCTCGTTTTATTGGAATTAATATTTATGGACTACTACAGCATTCAGCTCAAGTTGTATAATAGCATGGACTTCAACTACATTTTCAACTAAATTTGAATACAATAGCAGGGACTATAACACTCTCACAAATCATACCATTCTGTTGTATACATAAACACCGTGCCTTTAACGACAGATTCTACTACAGTACAGATGTTTTGTCCTCAAATTTTGTATGCTCGTTTATGTTAGGTCAGTCCTGTGTTGGTAGCTTTGGGTAAAGGCAGAATATTAGGGAAGGTTGGATATTGTACGTTTTTATTTTTGAAATCCTGTCTTACCTATACACAAAGATGAAGTCAATATACTGGGGCCGTTGGCACCGCTGGCACCGCTTGCGGCGCTCTTGTTGACTTTCATAATTACAAAAGCTATCCGTTAAACTTACATTCGTTTGTGGCAGGATTTATAATATCAATATGTATATTTAGATATATATGTTTATATTTTAGGTTGAAAGTGTCCTTTGACGAGTCGTATTTACATTCCATTGATGCCAATCATTTCGTCGATTCTCCAGAATTTGACGCTGCCATTTGGTCGTCTTCACACGATACATTCAAAGTATGCTTGCTTATCTAATCTATATGTTGTGGTATTTGTTTTAAATACGCGACGAAGCAAACAAAACATATTCTGCAAGTCTGCAATTTTAATGTGCTGATCTAATACCGCCCATGATGCTAAAATAATGTTAGAAGCTCGTTTATTTTATATAGGTCGATAGTTTCTTTGGTAAAACATCTTCAATAAAGACCTTTGTTGTCCTACTATCTACTTGATATGTTTATACGGTTATAACAATTCAAATTAAGCATATAGCCCTTGTGAATCTAGTGTTATAGAAAACACTGTCATCACAAAAGAAATGGAGGACTCAAATTGAGGTATATGAATTAAAGAAGAGTGAGGGTACAAAGAATATCAAAGTACAATAAGTAACGATACAAACTTAATGAGGACATGCAATAGGCAAGACAAATCAAGAAGACAACTTCAATCCTCGCTAAAGAGATTTGGCATACCACCCTGTTACATTACCGACCTAATATATTAATCATGATAATCAACAGAAATTTAGTTCAGTAGCTGGTGGACCTAACCAGGATTCCAATAGTAACATTCTTACATTCAATAAATACTTAACAAACCGTCTGGGGACAAGCTGTCCCTGAAAGCCAACCCGACTAAATACGATATGATGTGAATGAATGGTTATTATGTATGTGAAGTGTTTAATAATAGGTTATTGCGTTGTTTCTACAACCCATAGGAATTATTTTATATTACTTACTTCGTTTTCTTATTGCAATAGATTGGGTCCTGAACGCAAACCATTAAGTCTAAACTTGGGTTGAATTATACGTGTAGAAATGAGAGCGGAGATCTCCATGAAGTTAGGTTATCTTAGGAATGTCTTCAGGACTAATCAAATTGTTCTCATTTGTATGTCTTGGTCTCCAACAATTTGTGCAAAATTCCCCAAGGATTTAATAGTAATTGATAGGGTGTAGGATGAACCTAAAGCGGACAATGTAATGTGTGTTGTTTTCTTTTACTGTACTTCTTGGTGATTTGTCCGTCGTAGTTAACATATTTTTGGGAAGAGTCTGATATTGTATTTCCTTTTCAAATGTATAATGTACTTTCAAATGTTGACAGAAGTTTATATTCCTTCGTTATTTAGCTGGTATGGTTTCCTTTAAGAAAATATTAATTCGTATAATATAGTTCAACCCTTGAGGATTGTTATGTACAAAATTTCTTCAGTAATAAAATGATAACCAAACATTAAAAAAAAACTTTATTTAGAAAAGTATACAATATAAAGAAACAAACGTTAAATTGTATATTTGGCAAATGTCCAAATCTAAATTGCAATTTCGGCAAAATCAGGAATATCTCGAGAAAGTATTACTTGGAAACGTGTAAATCATTCTTTGTGACTCGAGACAGCAATAATGCTATACGGTTTTCATGACTTTGTTGTAAAGCGTTTCAATTTGTTTGAAATAATGCGATATCACGATATCTTATGATTAAGTATTTCATTCTAGAATACAGGCACGCTTTTCAGTCGTTTGTTATTCGACCAAGATGTTCCCTGTACAGCAATAATGCATTTTCACTTTTCCAATGCTTAAGATAATATTGAGTTCACATGTCTCAAATGAGTTTGCAACGATTCTTACTTTGTAGGTTTTGTCCAATCGATTATTCTTTTTCACAGCCCATTCAATGGTTTCCTTTTGTCAGATAAAGTAATTGTACAATGCAAATATTTAATGTCCGTACGTGATAGAATTACAAAAACATATCTTAATGAAGTAACTGTAAAGATCCGCGGATATAACGGACCTGTTACAAATTGTATTATGTATATTTTAATGATATCTATTTCCAGTGATTGATCTTGAGATATTAATACATTATCTTATTTTCCGCGCAATTGTAATGTCACCTTCGAAATGAACAACAAAACCGAACGCGTTGGTGATACAATGAATGTTACACGTGACAGTTCTCTCTGTAATTACGCAAGCTTTTGGTGACTGCTTAACCTTTTTGTGTGGGAGAGATTTCAATTATTAATGGTATAACCTTACTATTGAGGACATCCTTGGAAACTGCCATTGAACATACAGATAATTGTCCTTTCTAATCAAATTACTAGTACTCACTTTTATTTGTTAAATATGTTTCAATTTTGGGATCTAGGTAATGCAGTTGTATACTTTTATATGACTTTACTTGCATTCTCGTCATCTTACGACCTTTGCAATAAGCACAAAATCTCACATTATTATTATTTTATATTTGAAATGTTATCTTGATTTATATGGAATATTTTAATCGATCAATTGTATTGTCTGTTCGCGATATGCCATCTGAAGTTTTATTTTTTACAGGTTAACATCAGTGCAGTCGAAGATAGTTTGATATATTCCTGGCCGCATGATAGATTAGTAACTCACCTATCACGTGATCCTGCGTTCAAAAATATCTTCAGTCAACTTATAGGCAAAGACATAAGTCAAAAATTGTACGAGATACAAGAACGTCTGATGGCAACCAGTGGGTATATGGACAATGTAAACACAAGACGTTCATCAATGGTAAACGTGCGGCACAGTATCGTATCTAGCTCAACAACAAACTTGAACAAACTGAATTGTTTGCAAGGTAATTGATATATAGAATTTATGTAGTGACATAAGACATTTATGATGTTTTTTGGCTATTCGGAGCATTGTTCGAACTCCGTTTAAATACATAAACAGACGTAGTGGCATATTGATAACAACATCTCATTTACAATGGATTGTATAGTTATACAAGTATAGTGTATCGTTACTAATGTGCCGCTGTTAGGTTACAATGGGCCATCATTACTCCTTTTTCATTACCGACCTAACAGTAAGAGTCAAGCTTCAACACATTTCGTGTCAACAGTCCACACACACACACGCACACACCTTGTCGACGACCATCTCTTCGTATGGTATATCCGAGTTACTTACCGAGTTATTCATCATTTACTGAGCACTGTTATTGTAATTAATGTACACACTTTTTTCACGGGCATGTGTTTCAGGATGTATTGTTAACAACGAACATACTAGCAACTTGTCATCAAATGGAACGTATGAGACGAGCGTCTAACAAGATATTTACATATATGAGGATATTCTACCGTGCATCTTCTAAAGTACAAATCCAGTTTGGTTTATCTTATGCCGTTTGAATCCTCCTCTCATTGTGTTTATTTTAAGTATTCTTTATTTTTGTTGTTTTGCTGTACTTAGTTTTAAGTTGTCTGTTCGGATATCTCTAGATAGTCTTTCGGCGTCATTAATGTCACGTAATTCATCTAATTCTGCTATTCTAATATTTTGGTTCGTTACGAACAGTGTCTCAACTCTATAACGTGGACTCTGGTTTCGTTTTATTTAAAGAAAGACATTGCAAATGAATTGAGGATGTTTACGAAAATAATGTGACTTTTGATTATTTGCAAGTTCTTAGTGCTCAATTTACTACACACACACAAATGCACGTGCACGTGAAGTTCATGAATTTGCATGTTTGTGTCCACGTTATTCATGCAATTGCCAAAACATAGATCCTGCTTAATCTTGTAGTTTAGCTCAACCGGATTCTCCTCTATCTTTTTCATTTCAACTTGAAGGCCAATATTGCAATTGGTATAATACCAACTACAATGGTATTAATTTATGCTTTAAACATTTGAATATTCAAATGCAGCAAACATGATTTAGTAGTTTGTGTATTTATCCACGGGTTTAATGCGATTTATATCGGTTGTAATTTATGTATATCAAGGAAAGAGGTAGACACGTGTGTCATGAAGACAATCCTGTACATGGAATACATATTGTGCACTTGTTGTCCATGTTGATGTATATAATATTGTTATATCTCATTTGATCTTTTAACCTAAGGACACTCTTCGACATATGTATGACTTTTATGACTTTATAGTTGGAGATGTCATGCTATTATTGTGTTTACTTGTTGTTTAAATACTAGATTGTTTATGAAAACTCTTCGCTCCTAACAAGAGAGAATAGTGCCTTAGGTTTCCAATATGTGACATGAACGACAAAACTGTTGTAAATGTATTTGTTTAGCATGTGAACAAAATTAATATGTATGTCTTTTTCTAAATTTAATGAATGGAAAATAAAAACCATATACATATTGTGTGCATTTATTTAATATCTATTTATATATACAGGCCTAATTCGGAGCATTCGTTTCCTCTGTCAGCTTTCTTGAGATACTCTTACACTATGATAGCAAGCTGCGAATGTTTGACTCTGCTGAATTCATAACTTGCAGAATAAATAGGAAGAACGATTGTATCTAGCAATCATCAATCATAGAAAGCACTCGAAAGAAATACTCCATTTGACTGGAACAAAACTAACAATACAAAACTAATCCGATTTCTTACATTTCTGTGATGGCTTTTGTTATCAGACATTTACGATGTCATTTCTTGATTGGCTTGCAGACCGATTTTAACGATTTTTTCATTACGTCTGAATGTAAAATATTGCCTTGATAACATGGATATAGGAACTGACAGACACAAATTGATATAGATTGTTTAACAAATATAAGATATTGTCAAAATATTGCATCATTATTACTCTGACAGTTCTTGGCGTTCTCATAATTTGCTTTACAGTCTTAGCTCGTCAGGAACGTATGTCTGCTATGCATTGATTATAAATTGGTGACTCTAATCTGATTATTCGGAATTTATGATTAATGTATCGAAAAATATGCATATACCGAGCGAGGCTTTTCTTCAATCTCAAAATCTTACACAAACAACATTAGAAAAGCTGTTTGCTGAAGATTCTGATTCAATGAGACCCTGACAATTGCCATGAATGAGGTTCATAATCATGATTTGAACACATTGATAATCACAGGAAAGGCAATCACCGAATGAAGCAGAATTTTGTAATTTTATACAGACGGAAAAAACAAACCTTTCTAGAAAATCATTCTTCTGTGAAACGTTACGAAACTCGAGGGGCAAATATATTGAAAAACAGTTATACTTAGTTATGCATCGAATCAGCATTAAGACATGAAGAGCAGTTGTGGAACATCCATACAATATTGTTTGACATTGACATTAACAATTACTTTTATATACTTAATTACATAATTTTACGACATGTCTTCATGTAAGATCAGAATAATTACCGAATTTGTCTCTATAACAATTATGATATTACATCTCCCTAATAATACGTTTTGTCGATGTCCATTAACGTATACATATATCCAGTCCCATTTGGGTCAACTAAGAAACAAAATCAAAATAAGAAAAGTTTCTGAATATTTTGAATCGAAGATTACAACGAAAAACGTCTTCGAAAGGAGAACATTGTACATACATCTGGTTACAGAGATAATTACAATTTATCTGTAATATGTAGTCAAAATATAGATAACGCCAATGGTCTGATTAAGAGAAAGCAGTAAGAAAACTTGGAAATATTCTGTGTTTATAGATTGATACATACATTTCAAATCCCTAAAGAGTATGTTAGGTTTGGATCAAATTATGTTGGTTGTTGCCAAGGATCTAAATTATTTCGAAGATGTTATTCGATTGAGATACATACGCTAATACAATGGTTGTTGAACATAGGAATACCATCTGGGACGATTATTGTAATGAAATATGTTTTACAAAAGAAACGTTCGGACATCTTGGCAGCTTAAGTAGAATATGAGTCTGTACCCAATTACGTTAATGAACAAGATAGTCTAGTCAAGTTATGACAAATTTTGGTCGAACCTAGGACAAAATGGTACAGAAATGAAATATGGCTCATTTGAAAGCTTAGACTTTCTACAATATCAAGATTAAAATAGGACAAAATCGGATCGGCCGTTTTTCCAGAAATTCGTTTTAAGTATAGGCCATCATTTATCAAATAATACGTCAATAGCATGTTAACTGATTCGATAACTTCGACAAATACATCAGATAAATTATAAATATCTATTAAATTTTACAAAACATGAATAATATCAGCCCTGCATAATACAAAAATACAAAAAATATAAGATGTTTAAGCATTTGTACTGTTTGAAGTCAAAATTAGATGTTAAATTACCCCACCCACTTATGGTAACATAGAAATTAGACTAATCTCGTGAAAGTTTATAAAATTTTACAGATCTTTACAACATAACCCGTAAGAAAGTAGATCTCTTTCAGATTCCTGAAAAATTAGTTATCCATTTTGAAGTCTGGTTGCCATGGCAACTAAAAATAGTTCAAAAATCATAAATTCCTCTCCAAAGCGAAAAGCCTATATCTTTGTTATTTGACGCCATGTCTAATGATCCTTCAATCTAAATCCAACAATTTTTACCCCAGAGTCAAAATTGGCTACGCTCCTGGTCTCCATCATGATATGGTCTAACTAAGGTATTTGATTTGCATCCATCATGCATGGTGGGTCTTTGTTTCGGTGCGTTTAACGCTGTTTTCAACGATTTTCAACGACGGCCAGTTCACCAAACCAGTTTTCCCAGACTGCATTCTAACAAGTACTTGCTTAATTACCATCCTACATGGAGTTGACAACTTCTCCACATAAGGAAACCAACAAGTCCAGCACACTTAACTACTGGATCACGACCGCGGCCCATTGATTCTATACCTCATGAAGTCCGAAAATTCACACTCCTTCAGTCCAGAGTGACTGCATCCCTGATCATTCTTTATTTTATATTTCCTATGAAAATCTGGCAAAGCTTTGTAAATACGTACATGTATCAATGTAATGCACGTGTAGGCATTTAAGTCTAACCCGACACTAATAAAATGCCACCTACTATGATTATTTATTAGGCCACACCAATTTAATAACTTGTTCATAAGATTTTTTTCTGACGAAAGCAAGCGTGCGAGCGAAATATTTTTTTAATAATACTTTTTACTTTTCCGATTTTAGCGAGCGGGCGAAATATTTTTGAAAAATATCATCTTTAATTCCTTCTTTCAAACAAGAAAGTGGGAATGCGAATAAAAAGTCTGTGTTCATTTATTTCAATAACTGTTACCGTTTACCAGTAAAAACGCTTTTAATGTCCTTATTCAATTGTTTTCTGATGAAAATTGTTGAATCACCCGGAACGAAAGGAGTCAGAATTTTTATCAGCCGAGACAAATAATCTGTACAGTCAGTTAATTTAGCGGAACAGGTTATACGTCCGAGGAATAATTATTAGTTCATAATGTATGTCCTCAAATGGCTCTCACAACATGAACATCTAAGGCCGGTTCAATTGGACTCTCGTAAGAAGAGAATACGCCAGCTGAAAGAGCTTAGAAGAGAAACCCAATCGAACGCAATCGCGGCCGAAATGTCTGCATCCCAATAATATTTGAATCATATGGATAAACTATTGAACACACTGACACTGTAAACAATGTATTTATTAAAACTTTCTTTTTTATTGTGAGTGGAAACAATAGGGTTTTTAAGAAAAGGCAATTTCAAACGGTATTGTTTGTTTGGTCATGTTGTATGGTCATCTGAATAATATCTCGCCCCCCTCTTCTACCCATCGGGCGGAATAAATAGAAGAGCTTCTAAAATTAGAAGACGATTAATCGAACAGTTCGGAAGAGCTCTGCTTCTTCCGATAGCTCTTCCATTTGACCAATCGAACTGGCCTCCTCTCTCTCATCGACAGCGCATACGATCAGAATACCCATTTGGGAATATTCCCCCATTCCTGCACAAGGGCCTACTTCAAATCATGGAGATTGCCAGGGGCTGCTGGTCGACTCTGAATAGAAATTAACTCAACTGTGCAGTTGTAATTGAATTTGTTGTACGCTATTGTGAAAAGATTAATTTTGTTCTTGCAGTAAAAATATCATTATCCTAATACATTCCTATTTACTAATAGGTGTCTTAATAGTTCTAATCTTAATTTCAGCTTATTTCATTTATAAACACATCCATGTAAAATTTGAGATGGGTTATTTCATGGAAACAGAGTCTTAATTGGATGATTGGTCAGTAAAATTAACGAAACAACTTATTCTGTTTGACCTCAGAGAATACTTGTAGATATATAATAATGCAATCGTATGAAGTGAACCATTTTTTTCAACTACTGCACTGACCGCGTAATAATCGCGTTTGAATGTATGTTTGTCATCGGCCGCAACAAATTATTGGTATTGTTGATCAACTGTTTTTGTAATGTCAGGTTTTATTTTGGCTTATCAGCTAAATATTTGTGTAGAAGGTCTCTTTAATTTTGCAATACAAGTATTACATGTCAACTTTCAGCCTATAATATCATGACATTAATAGATGCAGAAAGACAATGTTTTCGGATAACAATGTCAATTTAAAAAAAAATAACGAAAGTATAAATTTTAAAGTATATATTAAGAATATATTCGTCTGCTCAGGAAGTGTTCATCATAATTTTTCTTCAATACATAACATTTTATATTCTTTACTATCCATGATATATTAAACTATTCTAAAACTTGAAATGTCATACATACTTGGACTCAGTTGGTCTTCCTTAATAGATGAGACATTCGCTCAGAAATCTGATTTTATCCTGGTTATAAGTTTGAGTAATATTCGGTGAAAATATTCAGCCTAGATCGAAAATTACAAAGCATCTGCAGCTGCATGCATGCATGCACGAAACAACCATGAACAGTATTGGACCAATCATCATTTCTTTGCTGCAATTGGTTATGCTATGAAAACTAGTAATAACTTAAACTATTTTAATAGTAAGTTGATATATTTTGATTGTTTATTCTTTATTCATTCACATCAGATGTCTAGTTTTGAAATTAGTTACCCACTTGCGCAAAATGCGGATTGTTAAGTTGTCATATGTTTGGTAGGTCCTAACCTCAGTGATTATCGAAAAGCCAGTCATTATCATTACTTTCTCATTGGTTTACATTTTTGGAAGTTTGCTACATTTATTTCTATTTGTATTTTCATAAAAAGTCATTTTTTCTGCAAGGAGTCACTCTTCATTGTTCACATATTTGATAAACATGAACAAAAATAGGAAGAAAACATATGTTCATTCTTTGTTTTTCTAGACTAATAAAAAGTCGGGAGTCCGTGATATAATGTACATATTCACCCCATGTACGGTTTTGCCGCAAAAAAGTGTGGTCTCATTTGATAGAAAGTGGGATACTAAACCAAAGATTCCTCTTTTGAAACGTTCAGTACAAAAACAGGCTCCAAAAGCCTTCGGTCGTGATCAACAATACATTAACGTAAGCCTGGTCAAGTATACATTAGGTTAGGACTCTTTATTGATAACCGACTATCAAAATCATACCTTAATATAGCTAGGTAGATATTCAGCTATAGTGATTTCTTAGTATATCAACTCCTAAGAACATCAATACCATAGTAGGCTGATTTATTAGACGTCAATTAATGAAAACGACGCACTAAAGTGCGAGGCAATACGGATTTTATACGCAACTGTACCAGTTTTCGGATAGTGAAATTATCCGAAAATGAAAAGCTTATTTATTTTGTTAAAACTGGTCAGATTTTGGCCTATTTTATTTTTTATGTAAGTTATCATATACATGATCGTTTTATAACAAAATAAATTCTGTACCATTTAGTCCTACCCCATCTGTTAATTTGACTGGACTAAGAACCTATCTTTTAGTTTTAGCATAACCTTACACACTGGAGTGAAAATTCAAACATGTACGGTGCAACCTCTCCACAGTAACACATTTTGGAGTAGCAAAACTGTGTTGTTGGTGAGAGGTTGTTGCTTTAAATAGAGAAGTTAAATCAATAGCTACATCATGCAGTGGGGAAAGTCATGATGTTGTTGTTGAAAGGAGATTGTTGCTGGAGAGAGGGTCGCTCTGGAGATGTTGTACTGTAATTAGAAACCTGCTTGTTATTCTTCAAATGCATACACAGTTTCACTCAAGCACTAAACAGTTAAAAAGTGCATAAGCAACAAATAACATATAATTTTGTATACGAAATATTAAGCGGATTACTGCTTCCGGATTTATATTTTAATTTTACACTCCAGGAAATCCTGACAAAATACTACACTCACACAAACTGGGACAAATAATAGAATAAGTAACAAGAAAATATTACCTGAAATGGTATATACAACATAATTGTTTTGAATAACATGATGCCATTTAAATTACATCGCGTGCACGAAGAATATGACTTTCGCTGAACTTGCTAAACAAAGATGAATTAGATATTATCATCATTAGTTTAATACAACTGTTTACACGGTGCTGTGATGGCGGAAAAAAAACCAGATTTAACTCAGCAAATCGACTTCTAGTGATTAAAAGGACGATATGGTAAATCAAGACAAAGCTCGGTTGACTGGATAATCAAATTCATACTTGAGGTAGTCAGACGAATACAAATAATGACAAAGTCTTTTACAGAAGAAACTGTGTCATCAGCACTGGGTTTTTGAAATTCGATTAGACGTTTCCAGACCGTCTTAATGAGGTAAAAATCAAGTTACAACTAGCTTGGCATAATTAGACTAAATTGTATTACAATCCACAGCGTGTTGACAAATATGCTGAGTAGAATATCTAGCCTTTTGTTTTCCAGTCTTATCGAATCAAATTAAAAGTGAGACCTTAAATAATTTGCTTCTGATTACATTCTCATTAAAAATAAGGTTTGTAGATCAGGCCTATTTTGACTCCTGACAGAGTGTGGATATGTAAAAAATGAGAAAGTAGAGGCACCGTGTCTGTTGGCTAAGGGTAGCGGGAAATTAGGTTAGGTCAGGAAAACAGAAACAAACCATTTAATGCACCAAATGATGCATTTAATACGAAGATAATAATCTTAATATCAGTTAGATAAACATAATAGAAAGATGCAGCAGCGGCAGCGGCAGCAGTAGCAGCAACAACATTGAATTTACATCTCTAGAACAACAAAAAGACTGTAATAATACTAAACCGTAAACATACCTTAAAGTCCCATAAGCATATAAATTTATCGGTCGTAATAGTTTCTATTTGTCCCATATGCACTCGATGCAGTGATTTTTATACGTTTACAGATTTATTTTTTCAATTTAACTCATCAAACAACGCAAATCTGTCGAAAGAAACATCTTCGATTTCTTCCCTTATTGCGTGTATAAAAACCTTCAAGGTAGTGCACTCGCCATTTTTTCGATTTACGGAAGTGACGAAAATAAGCGTGAGTTGATATGGATTGAAATACATTGTACATTCTTAAGGTCCAGTGCAGTGAACCTACTGTGTAATATGACAAAGCGAACAAAACCCAACATATGTACCTGTAAACCAATATACAAAGAAAAGTGTCACGTTAAGGGCTACTCACCCCCAAAGCTCAGGTGGAATGTTCGAAAAACTTTTCTAATTTTGTTTTCTTAATTCATTTTCTGTAAGAATACGTGGTATGGTTCATCGCTAAATATTTTCGAACTTTGAATTTTTCTGTTCAAAATTTCAGGATCGGCCTGGTTACCGAGCAACACCATTTCTTTCTTGCCTTGATGGTAAGACATTTGAAGTAAATCTTACGTATATGGTCTACAAAGTTGCAACAACATATTTTCCAACATAATCTTATAATTAGACACAAAGACAAGGGATATGGATCTAACACTCCTACATCTCCTGTTCTTGAAGCACTAACTAATGCATAGAAGATATTTTCTTTTGTCTCAAAATTTAAAGCTAGTCTTCTAGTTAAAACCAATGGCGTGTTTAAAATGAGCCAAGAATGATAGAACTTCCGTCTTCAAAGAAATGTTAACATATTTCGTCTGCAAGTTGTTTTATATCTGACATTTAATTTCAATATCATTATAAGATGTCTCTGTAATGTCTGTATTAGGTTTAGAAGTTATGTATATAACTGTAGGCTGACGTAGAAAGTAAGTTTGTAGGTTGTAATACGAGAGTTATATTAAAGTCATGCTTGTCATGTTGGATAGGATTCGTCGGGTATTCTACGATTTATATTCAAGTAAAATATATATTCAAACATTTTTATGATGTTCCGTTTTCCATTTGAATAAATATGCTTAATTTACGTATTCAAACATCGGGGAAAATGTTCCGCGACATTCAAATATTTCTTAAGATATTCTAAAGCTATCAAAAGTACAAAGCCAAATATAATGAAGTATTACAGGACATAGAATATGTTTCATTTCTCATTACCCCCAAAGCGAAATATGCCAAATATGCCAAGTCCATACTATGTTCTTCTAGCCGATATAAACCGTATTATCACATTCAAAGATTTCATAACATGATACAGAATTAATTCATTTCCTAAAGTGAAAGTTGGCCATAACTATATGTCACGTGTGAAAATCGTTCTAGATTATCTATTTATCTGTGTTTAACGGCCCATTCAACAGCTATAGTCATTTTAGAGAGGGGAGAACCTGGCATTTACATCTCTAGTCTTTCCGAATAGTCTTTCTGGTTCTTTATCATGCACCGACGCACGCCGTTTTTCTTGTCTGTACTTTTCTATTGCTATACATGAAACAAGTGACACAAGTATGTAATGTTTTATGGCCTGGCACGAGGCTTATCAGGCTGATAGACCGGTTGGTATTTTTCAAAGTTTTAACTGTTTCCAATACTGTCTATATAATATTATACGAGACGTGAGTGAATTAATTTGATCCCAGTCATGGCCTGGGTATAATTAGGGGTAGATTACTTTATCTGTTGGAGGTGGATATCTGAATGAACAAAATAAATGAAAATAATGGTCCCAGGGTACATACTCTACAACCTGCTGTCATATTTTCTGTACTGGTTCAGGAACCTGGGTCGTCCAAATAGAGTAGGTTCAGGATGAGTTCAGAAATCAATCGTGAAAGAGGTATTGCATGAGTGACGTCAGTTTAATTGACATTTGTCGTCTTATTGTCAGGTATGTATCATTAACAGCTGTGATGTTGCTGATGTAATTAAAGACATAGCAATCATTGACAAAATCAACATACATCAAAGGCGTGCGTAAATGTATCAAAACCTTCTACTAATTCAACATGGATCGACGAATACTAGTAAACGACAAATATTTACATTTGATCTTCTGAAATAGCATACTCATACAAACGCCACACATAATCGAAGGAGCATGCAATAACGCTTCAGCTCTCTTTGATTACATGCCGTTCAACACCCGGGAGGCAGGTCTTCACGAACTACTTAAATGTCACAACTCGAAACCATTCTTTGATATTCTTTTAGCTGTAGGCTCAATAATTACCGTACCTCATATGCACAGATGGAATGTTTTTAGATAAAAGGCAGTGCTCGTCATCTAATACTGGTTTGGATCAGTGATATATCTGTTAATGTATTTAAGGTGATGAGAACCATGTAATGTACTTGCACAGTTTACTTGATAAACCTAGACAAGCATTTTGAAAAAAAAGAACTACATATTACTCTCCATATTTTAAGATTTGTCTCCTATGCCAACTTTTGTGGTCATTGAAGTATGTGATTAGATATCAAACTCAAAAATGTGTGAAGTATGGTTTATAATCATGCAAAACGTGTTACTGATGGACACAAAATTAAAAAAGTCATTTCCAAGGTCGTTAAGATTGTCTTCTGTATATGAAAAGTACCAGGAAAAGCAAACACTATGTGTATTACTGACATGTGGTCCATTTGAGAGGTCATTTTTTCTAAATAATAAAAAAGCTGTTTTTAAAGAACGACCTTTATTCACAGGATGGTATTTATTCGGAGGTAGCCGCTAGCACAGGTTTTACTGTATAAGGATAGGTCTGGGTGACTAGAATTGAAATCATTTTTACGTGCTTGGTTCATTTCTATAGATGCTTCATAGACATCCTTAAGTAAATGTCATCCGACTAAATATATATATCAATATTTGGTATAAACCTTTTTTACAATAACGCTAAGAGATAAAATTTGCCCTTTAAACCAACCGATGATTTCGTGTTTTTATTGTTTCCTATTTCCATATTTGACAACAATGTTGATTTTCCTCTACATGTGCAGAAGTTGGCGGTTCCTTGTGGAAAGGTAAATAAGTAAAGGTTAGAATACGGCTTCCGAACACTTTTAGGCCGCCGTACATAACAGAAAAGTTGTTGGAAGATGGCATTAAACCCAAATAAACAACATACATTTTTAATTTCCTATTAAAGAGACGGATATCACCAATTTTATGTCGCACAAGGTTCACAAAGTTTGGGAATTTTAATCATTGTTTTGAATAAAAATCATTACCACTTGGTACGAAAATATTTATATAATATTAGTGTTATTCGTAAGCACGCAACATATCTTAATGGTTTTCAATATCAAACTGTTGCAAGAATTCAACATGCATTTCTCGTCTCGGGTTAATTTAAATGTTACAAAATGTTTAAACCACTTTGAAATACGAGAATACCAATCAATGTCAGGCATAGGTCATATCCGTATTAGGAACATAAACCAATCAACGGTTACGTCGAGTAGGTATTTAAAGAACACTAGACCAGTTTTTTGCCAAACCACGATTTAAGACACCAACGAACACATTGTCGTTGAAGTTATTTTAATAGAGAGATTAAACTATTACTTATTATAAACATGAAATCTTTACTTGTAAACGATGCCGCGGAATATAACGCCGCTACTGACAGAGTCAACTCTGCACTGCAAGTTCTTCGTGATGAGATGGTAAGAATTATTATTGAATTAATTGTTTATTGATTGATGTGTATAAGATTAATGACAAGTGACTTATTTCTTTAGTTTATATTTCCTCTTATTTGATTGACTTAATTGATTTTAATTAACGTTATATTGATAATATTGATTGATAGATATTAATTAATTTCAACACGAGGCATGACGTCCAACAGTAAAACATGTATGGTACATATTAATTTCACTGTAAACAGCGATATAATTTACTATATACGTATGAACGATGCATTATGTATACATGTATATACATATATTAACGTATGCGATATTTTCATCCCTATCGTACAAGTTTTACCTTAATATGCCTGCCCGGTTAGCTCAGAGGTTAGAGCGTTTATCAAGAGGTTGTGCGTTATAACCCCGGGCGATGCTAAAACTGGCAGTGACTGAAGATATTACATCCTATGATAAATTGTCCCCCACCACAATATTATGTGGGTAGCTTGTCAATAGCTTAAGCATAGAATGTGGTAAGTACTGGTTATGGCATAAAAGAAGTCTGAGGAAGCTGGTTAGGATAACTGTCCGCGACGATATTAACTGAAATATTGTTTAAAATGGCGTTATTTCCGATGAAAAAAAAAATCTTCAATATGTTTTAAAATGAAGCGACTTATAGTAATTGATGATTATTTCATTGAATAATTTTACTTTGATCTAAGTGACTCTCGGTAAAAATACGTTTAGAAATATATACAGTACATATGAGATACTTTCGGTAATGAGTTTTGCTAGATATTGTGTCGAAGTGGTGAATAAACTACGATTGTATTAATTATGTTGACACGTGTATGAAGGTCTAGAATAAAGTATACATGTAGGTTTGTGACAATATTAAAATTACAGACATATTTGGTCACAATAGAATGTATTAACGCCATGTTTCAATTTCCCTCCCCTGGAGAGTGGAATCATTGTTTTAAAGAATATCGTTTATCGCTACATTGAAATTGAAACAAAATAGAAATTAGTAAACGATACAATTACACAATATCAGGTTAATTAACATGAATTCATTCGTCCATTACTGAATCGTGTGACAGTGGTTCTGTGAACAATAAAGTTTTATTTAAAGAGGGCTGACCCGTGCGTTTGTATTTTTCCTACGTTTCCGCGCCTTTAGAGAACACATACCAATAAAATGGGAACGAACTAGTCTCATATTTGTGTTTAATAGGAATTCCGTAATACAAAAAATAAAGGTTTTGTTTTACTATTGCATGGTTTTCGATTCTCACAGCGTTCTATTGATACTCTAACAAGTGTATGTAATACATCGTTGGAGGCCCCTTCTGGCACATGTTCATCTTGTCTGATCTGGAGATTAAACTTATGTCAGAGATTATACCATGGTTTATTAGTTCAATATCTTGAGCCAAAATAATTAGGTTGATTCGATCATAGATCAAGATATATCAAAACATTGTTTTATTTCTTTCAATTGCCTCTACCTTATACTGTTTTCTAATTAATAGTATATAAATATTAAAGTTAATATCCTAATATATATTAACAGGTATTAGAAATTCTACCTACAACTTATTTTAATCTAAATTTCATTTTCATCTTCTTCGTCGACACGAGCGCAATTATTACTAAATATATGATTAATTAACTTTAACCAATTAATTGTTTAAACAATTTTAATACTATTGAAGTTATGACCACTTTTTTACAAAAACAAATATTCTTTAATATGTATTCCAAATTTTCTGATGTTTTCTGAAACTTTAAGTGCCGCTAAATGTTCATGTGTAGTTAATTCAGTTTAATTTGTAACAAAAACATTCACGACATTTCACAATCATTATCTAAAATATATACAAAGTACCATTAAAGTGATATAATAATGTATACTAAAATATAGAAACAAAATATATTGACCGACTGATTGTTTCAAACTCCTCCACGCCTTTCATTACCTTTTTGCCATAAGATTAAGGATTTGTGACAATTCCTGGGTAACCTATTTGATGCATTTAGAAAGACTATCATTAATTTCCAAACATATCAAAAATAATTAAAGCAAACTCACTTTTTTAATTTAACAGAAAATTATTATCAATCAAGGTATTATTTCACCGATAATTTTACGTTATGTTTTCGATGCCAGATTTTTTAATTGTGGGTCTGAAATGAATAATAGGGTTCAAAACAAATATGGAAAAAACTAAAGACAAAACCACATTTTTCTGTTTTCGTATATTTTGTTAAATAAAATAAAAACATGGAAAATCCACTTCCAAAATTTTAATATAATAGACCTCCCAAGCAACAAACAATTTACAAACTATAATTTTCTATGTTTGTTTTCATTTCAAAGTTAAAATAATGATGTATATTACTGCGGATACAACAAACTATATAAAAAAGATTGTGAACAATGTGTCTCGATATTTCTTCTTCACAAAAAAGTCCCACCCATTTCATAAGACTATTCAGTGATCTCTATTAGTGTCGCGTGGTGTCTCTATGGAGATTACGGAGAACTAAAGCTTCTTTTAAGTCGATCTAACTGATATATAGCCATTTGAGAGTCATCATTAATGAAAGCCTTCACTACATGCCAGTTCTGTCTGGATTCCTAGCTGTGATTTTCTGATCAGTTCAATACAGACTTTATCCTTGACAACGGGCCATTATATTTTGAAATGGAAGTTTCGTTTTTTGACATTTATTAACGCAAGTATGATGGCTTCGGAAGAGATTGTCTGCTCACGAAGATTTAGTTTTTGCTGAATTCACATTAAAATCCCGTTCATTTGAAATCTTAAAAAAATAGCATTGACTTGCATTTTATTTGTATCATTTGATTATATTATCAAATCGACTATCGAAGTATGGAGGTTGTTTTTGACGTAATGTTAGTTTGCAAGTCACGTGTATGGTTATAAAGTTACCTATCACGCGATCCGATCTACAATCTACACAGAGACAGGGCAGGTTAAGTTTCTATAAAGTATTAGAAGCGATTTAAGTATTCATAATCTATTGTTCACTTGTCATATTAGTTCAAATCGCTCACATCACTGGTCTATTAAATTTGAATTCCAACGTTTATATCATTGTTTGTATTATTACTTAAGCTTATAGTTTAAAACTTGTGAGCGCCCAGAGTTTTAATTCTAGTACAAAAAAAACTATTAAAAGACGATTTCAACTACTAGAAGATTTAAAAGACTATTAAAATGTATATTAAATTCAATTTAATTCATTTTCATCTTAGCCTGTTAATATCTCCTGGTTATCTTTCAAACTTATGAATCGAACCTTTTGCTACTGAATGTTTTGGAGTTTTAATGTATGCTGTAAATGTCTGAAATGTATACCGTAAGTAGGATGTCTCAGTTTAAAAAGTACAATCTTAATAAATTTATGTCCACGAAATGAGCCCATGGCATACCCATCTCAAAATAAAAGTATAAATTGATCAAGCTTATTGAACTTAAAGGCATAGAGAAATTACCGAGACCGACCGACTGAAGGACTGAAAAAAGTATATCATTGCAGTTTTGAATTATTTATGCATCTATATATAAGGAACATAGGTATCTCTGTTCCGGTTAGGATTGTGGTGTTTTTTTGAAGAATTGCACATAAGACCACAAATACCCATATATATATATATATTTCAATTTCATTATCATAATTCCGAGATATAATTGTCCATATAAAAGGGTCTGTCGGGTTAGCGGTATACGGCAACCTTTTTAAGGATTTACAAAATCAACATAATTAAACGATTAAAGAAAATACAAATATAAACAGGTGTATATCAATCATAAAGTCATTTTCTCGGCGTTGTATTTATAGCGTTTAATTACCAGTAATATGTCGTCTATTAGACAGTTCTTACTATATTGTATTTAAATTTTAATTTATTTTCACTAATGTGAATTCAACAACAGCAAAAAAGTATAAACTCAAGAACTGCATTGCCAACGTTTTATCAATATATAACAGTAAAATAATAAAAAAAAAATCTATTTTCAGAAATCATTACGTCACCAAGACGTCACATTAATGAGTCAATTCATGACGATGAACGATAAAATTCGTAGTCTTAGCGAGGGACAGAAGTCACGACAAAGACAGAATAAAACATCAGTAGTGTCAAATCAGACCACACAGACGAAGCCTTCCAGGCAGATATCAGAGATGAGAAAGCGAAGAATGACCAGACGCTGTGACGTCATTCCCGAAGAGCGTGAACAAAGTCCCACATCAAGCGACGGTAAGAAACCCGGAATTATTACAGAAGAGAACAAAATCTTCAATTATTTAGGTTTTAACTTATCCGCTATAGTGTTATATCCTGTATTAATGTTAAGTCAAAGAACCACCGAAAGACGCTCCATAAAACGATATTCTAACAGATCACATGGGTAGAACATTCAGAGCATTAAGACTCACAACCGTAAATGTGATATACTCATAGTCATTGTAAATAAATTATATCAGCTGTGGTTTTGATATGTTAATAATGTTACAATTTGTTAGTCAAGCGGTTTAGGTCATGTAATAGTGTGGAATTAAATTATCGGAAGAACTATAAATAACTCATATCGGAGATTTAGGTAAATTGCACCATTTTTACTACATTTTGAGCCCCATTTGCTCGAAAGTTGATCAGTTTTAAGCAAGGATTCAGGCTGATTTTTCACCCAATCTATAAAAGAATGTGTCTGTCATGAAACACTCACTGCATAAGGTTCAATGTATCTAATCACTTCAGTCGCCTTCACCGGGTGGAGAAATATTGATAAATTCATAAAAAAAAACTGATTTAATCGATCTTTTTTTTACAGACGAATCTGAAGCCGGTTCTCTTAGCGGAAGTCTGACGGCATTAGACAACAGAGCCTCGTTTTGGAGTTTCAGAACAAATTCATTGTCTGATAGTGACGACAGTGATTCAGCGTTCGGAGTGGACTCAGAGGAGGAGAGTTTGTGAATTTATGAACATTACGACAAATGAACAATGTTGGCAATAACGTCGACCATTGGACATGCATTTATTTTATATCCATAATTATTACTGATATTGCTGAAAAGACATATGGTAAATGTATCTAGTCACGAGACCAGTTTATCTCTTACTTACTTGTAAATTGATACATCATATTGAAAGGTATAACATCTTTAGTTTCGTTTCAACCGTCATGAAGATATCACAGTAGATGAAAAAAAAATTAAGAAATGAGTCATTATAAACATAAAGTAGTATCTAGTAGCAATGAATTTTAGAATTCCCTTGTCAATTCATATCGCAACTACCGACAGTAAAACAGATTGCCTTCAGCAGACGATAGATAAAACTTAACCCGCTGAGAACGCCGAAGAATTGTTAGAACAATGTTCTTCCAAGTATTCAGATATCACCGACCACAACCTTATGGTTGAGCAATTACTAAAAACTTCAGATGAATTCACACTTGAAGGTCATAGAGTAGAACGTCCAGTCTATGACTTTAACATTCGCTGTTTGAATTTCCTGACAGATTCAACAGTGTGGATGTGGGAAGTAAGTTTTATACCCCGGGAAAACATCGATACCGAATTCGTAAGATCGTATTCAAATAGCCGATGTCATATGTTTGTTCCTATCTTCAAAAATACACCTACGTGTATAAGAGTCTGTTATTATAAATACAAGACATATTATAATTTATACGATTTATGGAGATATTCTGCCTCATTAAGAAATTTCTTCGGAAAAAAATGTTTGTAAAAAGTAAATACATGTAGGACATCGGACGTTTTATTTACAGACATATTTAATGTTTTGTCACCAAAACCGGCTAAAATTAATCATTAATAAGAGGCTTTATAAGGTTTAAAAATAAAATTCAGCTGTAGACTTAAGGTCTAAATTTTGTCTTTGGCGGTCTAAAATCTCCTCGCCGTACTGTCTGTACTCTCTGTGTCTTATAACAATACGTGCTAACTTTTTTGTCTGCTGTTTTGTTCGTATCCAAGTATTCGTCCTTGTAGTCCTGTGTCCCCGCCACACTCTTTGAGGAATATTTTCAGAATAATTTTAAGCAAGTTGAACTTTTTGTTTACACCGTGCCATGGGAATATTTAAACTTCATTGACAAACAATCGTGGAAATTCTTCACAGATTTAAAAGGTGTGGTGGCCATACTCTACGATTTTGTAAAAAAAAATAAAATATGATTGTTTTTTATATCTTTTTAAATTGCATTGTTTTAGATAAAGTCCACATAGGGTGTGCGTTGTTTATGTTGAAACATTTCATAGATTTTATCTACTTTTGTGTAGATTATTGTTAAAATGTTCTTGATAAGATAAACCCAATCATATATCAGCCCATCATCTCAATACAATCCTTCAATATATCAGTGTTTGTCACTGGTTGTTGATAGGAAAACCCGACGAAAGAACTAAAGATAACGATATTCTATCAACTGTAAATTGTATCTATGATTTGTCTGTATAACAAATACTAACCTTAAATGTTTGTTTTACATTATACAATATTGTATCTGAAGAATTCAATTCAAAGAGGTAGAGTATTCAATAATGTTAATTTGTGTAGTGTCTGTTCATGTAATTGTTGTATACGTGATGTTTTGTGTGTTATTCGTAAACATTTTTTTCTGTTTTTGAAGAGTTCTATTAAAGCTAGTATCAAATTTTAAAAACCATGCTATGGCACATTTGCGAGTATAGCTAATTCCGCTTTGATTACTATATTCCAGATCAAAAATACTTTTCTTGGCTTTTCAAACTCATTGCCAAACTTTTCAAAAGAAAACTGTTTTCAGTTGGAAACAAACTGTGGGCGATAAGTCCATGATTCACAACTAATCATAGACTGACGAATTTTGTCCTCTGTCCTGATACAAAATATTCAGTCTACGAGTTATGCTGTAGTAAACGAAATAACAATGACTTATTGAATTGTATATGATAATTATAACTATGATTTAACTTATCCATTTCAATGATGACATATTTCGTATCTTTTTGCTTAGTTCACAGTTCGTTTTCTTTTTTTTATTTTGATATACAACTGTATAAACTACTTTATTTTTATGAAAACAGTTTGTTATTGTTTTAATGTTTTGTTGAAGTCAATGAAATTAAATAAATAAATTCTACGTGTTTTTGCTTCTTTTTCTACCATCGCCCTCAATACGCAGATCTTAGATACAGTATGTATCAAGTCTTGTGTGGACATTCTTGAAAAAAACTAGTTTTCGTACACGGCTGATCTTTTCTCTGGTTTAAATCTAGAGTAAGAATCAACTATATTACAACGATTTTAAAAAGGTGAACTTATGGTGATCAACTTCTGTGACTGTTTCCTGAGTAACATCTCTGTACATAGTATGTCAAACTAATGGATTTTGAAGAAATGGTGGAACCACCCTTCTGGTTGGAATTAAACACTCGTGGATTGGATACAGGATAAATGTTCTTGAAATATCCAGGGTGAATTTTAGTCTCCATTAAGACATGGTTTGTCTACATGATTATATACATGTACGGAGATTTAACTCATAACTAAAACCATGATTAATCAGTCAAAGATTTATTAAAACTATTAAACATTAAGTTCATTTCAAATAACAACTGTTACAACGGAAAACGTTAAGAGTTGTTGGTATGTAATATTGTAACGTAGGCGTATATTATATATAGTATTGGCGGCGGGCATTTGAAAATGGTTTTAAAATATTTATATTATAATCGTTGGATTACCAAAATAAAGACCGATTGTGTCCGGTGTGCGTATTACTAGTGTAAAATGAATAAGCTATTCATGGTAACGATGTATTTATTGATATTTATGGAATGTAATGAAAGCCGATATGCTAGTATTTGACCGACGACCTATAGACCACCCGAATAGAATTTTTCCTTTTTTATGAAAGTTACACTATTCTTTTTTTTTTAATCTAAACTACTCGCTTCGATACATGTGACTAAATATAAACAAAATGTATCTACTTGAGACATTTAAATGCCGTTATCTGATTGTTACTTGTATGATTCAAAATTAATTCAGGATTTAGTTTTAAATCATTTCCTATATAACTACTTGCTATCTCCAAAGGTGTTAAGTTTATAATCATACAAACGGTTAGAAAAAATGAATTGTCACTGGCTTTTGTATGAAAGGGTTAGATGAGTTAGTTTTAGTGTTTATTTGTGCTGTATCATAACTAAACTATTGACAAAATATATAAAATGGTTTAAATTAGCCTACTAAGAAAAATGGTTTAAATTAGCCTCCTTAGGAAAAGTTTAGAAGCCTTCTTACTGATCAACTTTTTATGTCTTATCACAATCTAACTTTTTAACAACAGAAGATTGAAGTCACGTGACATTGGATCGGTACTGGACGGGAAAATATTCAAATGACCTAAATGTATTTGGACACTAAATGATATTTAATTATGACATGTCAGAAAAATAAATCTGTAAATATTTCTATACACCAGTATTTTAAATAGCTATTAGTTTTATTTTAGATGCTCTGATTTTTTTTCGTATAATCTATAATCCGATTATGATTTCCATCGATAATTTAAGAACACCAGCCAACACCAATTCTCTGTAAGCCGATTGAACGTGGAATCTATAGTTACCACGTTAATCTAAAAATAATTCGTCTGGTTTAAAATAGACCATAAAAAATACGAAAATGCAAAAAACAGTCGTTTAATTTTGTATTGTATGATATCAATCATTATAGTATGTATTATATTGATCATTTATATTGACTGAAAAGATCCACTAACGTATTTAACAACTGTAACATAGCATTAGTTAGTGTTATATTTATTTACTCTCCGACCATAGATAGAATTGAAATATGCAATGAAATAGTATTCAATTATTCAAATCTGAAGCGTTCTAACCTTCTCGTTTTGTTTTATCATTACCAGCTTGAATACTGCAATTATGTTGCCCGCACCCTACTGCCTACTTTCCTAAATATTACGTCCCCTGACCTTAAATACTGGAACCGCCTCTGATTTACAATCACTTAAATAATGTACTGGTGATATTGTGATAAGATATATTTGTTTGATAAACTGAGTTCGGACCCACAACCTCATGGTCCACTGATCGGTTAACGTAAAACATGTTTACACTAACAGTATTATGAAGACACAGATGACATTCTTATTTGTGCAGATATCACAATATACAAATTTTCACTCCAGGGCTCTCATTTGACCCTTAAAATGGCATTTTGAAATTAGCAAAATAAAGCTTCTGGCTCTTGAGAATTAGTACTAGAGGATCATATTTACTATGACAATAATTGGAAATGTTGTTGATTCTTCTAATTAATTTTACCCTCAACTTCCGACGTCTATTGAGCATTAACTCCGTCGTAACATTAAAATAAAGAATTTTTTATTGGGTGAATGACTGGGAGGGTAACTGGTATATTGTATCCGATGTTTCATTATACCCGAGTTTACTATAACCGTGTATTACTGTACACAGCGGATGTTCTCTGTGCCACCAGGCAGTTACCATTGGCAACTGTTCATAATGATAAAGATTTGAAATATGCTATATTAATTAACATTGAAAATCTAGCTGTTCGTAGTATATATAACAAGTCTAGTTAAACTATTGATTGACATAAACATAAAACTGAAATATTAAAACTATTATCTATTTATTTATAAGTTATTTATAAACCGTACCCTCGTCCTTTTATTGCTATATGGAAGAATGTTGCCAAAATCTTTAATGGAATTGATGAAAAATCGATATAAATATACGATAAATGACTATATCTTTATAGTATCTAAATAACATAATCAGTATCTGCATGAACTTCATATAATTTATGTCATTAATACAACATCTACACAAAATCGCTTCAGATATCCGGTAAAAACTATTAGATATACATATAATTATGTAAAAATATCAGGATTGTTGAATACACTGATTGTACCCTTGCTTGTTTGTGATTGCAATGACAGACCACAAAAGTTACCATTATATTGTTTCCACAACTTACGGCCCATTCAAAACGCGCAGTCATTTGCCAATTACATCATCCAAAGTACATCAGTACCAGTGTTTTGTGTCTTCAGTTGATCAAAATATTGTTTCATTTATAATTCAGCTAAGAGTACAATGACTCACGTGTTTAAAACATACATCTTGACCCCTGCTCTCCTAAGTAAGTGTTTTCTCCGCGCAACAAATCTCAATAAGTGTGCTCCGGCGGCTGAAATTTAATCTATTATATATAAATGTAAAAAAAAACACATGCTATTACCATTAAATACATTCTAGATTCATTTTCTATTTTCATGATAAATAATTGGTTAGGAACTCTCTCATTATAAACTTATCAAAAGTTCCTACACCTCTCAGAGTGCCGTGTAAGTATTTAGTCGTTGTTGAGTGGAGATAATGTAAAAATGTTTAAAGTATAACATTATCTAGATCTAAAAGTTTACCATAATTTAGTTCTGAGATATATTACATACACATCAAGGGCTTGTATGAAGAAAAGAACAGAGATCTAAAAGCAGGCTGGAATGTTAGGTTTCAAAGATGAGAGAGAATGAGTGAGTTATTGAAATAGAAAAGTGAAGTTAAAACAAAGAATGGAATTTATCAACTATACGACATGCTAGTAGAAGGTTTGGATTGTGTATCAACCAATTATTATGTTAGGCTAGTTATACCGTGAGTGCAGTAAAGTGAACATTGGATAATTGGCAATTAAATGCAATCAGAACCAGTACATAACCGGAAAACATCTATATACTCACTATAATGTGTATTAAACAACATAAATTTAGTAATTGTTATTCCAATATAATATATACATTATAATCTGAATACATGAGTTGTGTTCGGTTTCAATACAAGTGAGGACTTTAGACTTCGGATGTGTAGAGGAAAATAACCGAACAATACGATATTGACAGCCATGGAATTAAATAAACATTTGGAAATGAAAACGAAGATGATGTATTTGTGGATACTTGTGACTGTATGTAATTGTTTGGTATATGGACTTAAATCTAGCAGTAATCAAGGTACGAATTCTACATTTACAAATCTGAAAATACTAACATTTGTAAAAAATCGACATTGATCATTCATTATGCTTTGTTTTATTTTCTTATATGTCTTGTGTATTTTTTTCTTAAACTACTATTGTGACAGTTTTCCTTGCTGAGTTTTAACACGGACTTATTTTTCATTTATTAACAAGATCAGATCTTGATGAAATGTCATTCATGATCTATTACTATTAACTTGACTAGAACGGAACTAATAGACAGGGGCGATATGTGTTTCCGTAACCACCAGATCTGTCCGGATCCAAAAGTCTTAAAAACATGTATTTAAATTTCACTTGACAGAAACAAAATTCAATGGACACACATCTTGATTATCACAAGAGTAAAACAATACATATAGATTGTGCTATGCACTTCTCTTTAAAGTTTGACTTATAAATACCATCACTCTGAAGTTGGAAAAAAATGATGAGGTATTTAACTAACCATATACTTATACATTTTATGTTTGCGTTTGCTGTAGTAAAAGCAAGAAAAACTTCAAGAGAAATATTTGATTTACAAAGGATTTTATTACAAGAAAAAAGAAAAGAAAACAAAAGAGAATATCAAATAAATCAAATAAAAGAAACATTATTCATTGAGGATCGATGAACAACAGCACAAATAAATCTAAAAAAAAAACAAGGATATAGTAATATAATTTTATCAATATCACATTTCTGAAAGGGCGTTATTAAAAATTGTCAAATAATGTTAACCGAGGTAGCGCTGAGGATAAACAATGTATCATATACATGTACTTATTTGTTAGATCTTAACAATGATGATTTGGCTGTCACGTTTTACAATAAAACCTCGGCCTTTGACCACCTGTAAACAAAAAAGCAATTAAAACGAAAGATTTACAGTTTATTCTTCATTTTGTTATGAAAGTGAGTGTAATAAAAGAATTTTGACTTTGTCATTACTGGCGTATTGTTCGACCACCTAGAATGTAAGTTGTCTTGCTTCTCTCAAAGAAGGGCTGTATAATCAGTTCGTGTTATAAACATGTTAATGATCCGGAAGTACAAAGCGGAAGTCGGTGTAGTTCCTCTCAATAAGATATATCCTGACATTTCAAGAACACGTGTTAGTACATTTGTAATTCCTTAAACTTTAAGTTATTCAAATCAAACGAATCTGATTTTGGGGTTATTTCTTGAATTAGAAAGAAAATTAAGATTTTAAGGTTGGGTCGTTTATAGTTAAAATTCAGATGTGAAGTTCATACAAATAACAATCATACTGTCTTAAAATATTTGGTCATTTGCCCTAGTTTTATTTACGCATTTTTTCGAATCTTATATTGTAGGATATAACACTATCAATATACATACTATAAAACTGTTAATTTATACAGTAAAACCTCACATAGCGACCACCTCAGTACTAGGGTCACTCCAATATTACGACCACATAATATCAGACTGGTTTTATATATCCTCAATGCTTTAACTTCTTGATACAGTGTCGTACATGTCGGGGGTATTAGGAGGTTAGCCCCCGAGCAATCATTTTGCCTAATATTTTTAAGGAGGTATAACCGCCCCGCCCCGTTGTCAGAAGAAAATCTACAATACACCCCCCCCCCCCACACACACACACACACACCCACACACACACCATCTGAAATGGCTTTTACGGGTCTGTGACGAGACCGTCTCAATACAAAAAAAAATGTATTAAGAATGTTCTTATTACCCCCGCAGGTTGTCTAGTTAGTGCGATTTTACTGTATTTTTATATATATTAACATGAGTGTTAAACAGACAATACCATTGTACGTACGGAACCACCTCACTCTTTTTCGCATGGTAGTCTGGAAATAATACAAGAAGATATATTTTTATAACAACCTGATATAAGCCTAGAAGATATATTTTTATAACAACCTGATATAAGCCTAGCAGAAACTCACTCGCTGTAATAAATGATTTATATAACACATCTGGTGATCTACTTATAGTCTTTACGATAAAAGTGGGTCTGTTGTAAACAATGATAAAAAGAAAGAGAAGAAAAATATGATATACAATGTATCTTATCGTGCACTTGGGTAATTCTATGAATAACATGTTTATGAAATGTTTCTCATAACCGAAAAGTTCTTATAGATAAAATAATTATAGTCAAACATGAGTTAGCGGGGATCTTCGAATAAAGGCCACCACGTGATAAAGGTCATTCTTAGATAAAAACGTCAATGATTATTTAGGACAAAATTACCTCCGATTAAAGACCACAATTTGTCTCTCCCAGTGTGGCCTTTGTTCGCAGGTTTGACTATTCTAGTATTGGACATTGTTGTAATGAAGTAATTGTTGTTTACCAAAACGATGCCATTTACCATATGTCTAATTTAAAGTCTGCAACAATACGCATGCTGGTTGTTGCTGTTGTGGTTGTTGTTTTTTTTCTACAAAGAATGCAAACCAGTTCTTGGCACTTCAAATGAAACATAGCGCTATATAGAAATAAGGCTGGAATTCAATTCCAGCTTCAAAAAGATTTCCTGATAAGCCACCAGATACAAGCCTTCCTAAAAAATTGACATGGCACGTTCGCTTAGTAAAAAGTGGTTTTCAGTGAACTCTTCAGATGATAAATTAATTATTTTAGCATGCATGCACGATAAAAAACATTGCATCTTTCTAAGATCACGCCTAATTCTATAAACATAACCTTCTTCTTGCTCGAGTAATTTCCTGCAATCTGTAGAAAATCTATCATTCTGAATAGATCAGAAGCATTCCGAATGTCGCGTTTAATAAAATATAAGTATGTATGTTATTCTTGCTCAGGTTGGACATATTTAAAGACATTATACATGACTAAGGCATAGTAACCAATATACGAGAATATACTCAAATATATCATTGATATTTCAATTATTTTCGTATAAATGATAAAATGTGCCATGGAAGAAAAAACACCATGCACTTGAAACAATCGAGTGATGCTAAAACACTACTTTTCGAGTCGTCACAGAAAACTCATAATTATATAAAAAATTAGAAAGACACAATATTAATATAAAACATAAACAAGAAACAGTTACCGAGAGAAAATTGGATAAAACGTTCAGGAAAACTTGATTGAACATGTACATGTTTTATTTACAGAAACCATTTATGAGGCTGAGGGTCGTTTACTAAGTTCGCTGTTGGGAAACTATGACAAGAGAGTTATACCTCAAGTGAATGAAACAACACCAACCAATGTCTCCATCAGTCTTAAATTAATTAACCTAGTAGAACTTGTAAGTACAGTTTACATTAAAACCCCAGAAAACCGGAATTCTCTGAAAACCGGACTCCCAGAAAACCGGAATTCTCTGAAAACCGGACTCCCAGAAAACCGGAATTCTCTGAAAATCGGACGTTTTTACAAGTCCCATTATTTTCGGAATTTATCGAATAAGTTCTAAAAACAAAAAAAATACTCAGAAAAGCGGACTTTTTGTCCAGTCCGGGAGGGGTCCGGTTATTAGGAGTTCTACAGTACTTGTTATCCGTTGAATGTTATACCTTTGGCACAACGACCGTGACATGGTATTTATGTATGTATACAGTGCAACCTCTCAAAAGGAACACCCTTTGGGAGTAGCAAAATTATGTTGTTGTTGAGAGGTTGTTGCTCTATAGAGGTTAAACTTATAGTAAAATCGCGAAGTGGGGAAAATCATGATGTTGTTGAAGGGAGGTTGTAGCCCAAGAGAGGGCTGCTCTGGAGAGGTTGTACTGTATGTAAAATATACATATGTTTTATTATATATTTCAGTTTCTATGGTAGAGTTTCGTTTTCTTACTCAGCTAATTAAAAAAAAACAGTATTTATCACATTAAAGCATTTTGTAAAGTTTGTTCAAGAATGTGTTGATTTTGAACGTCAGGATACCCGCATCTGTGATCATGTGGTTAAGGTCGCTGACTTCAAATCACTGTAAACCTGTGGGTTTGAGTCCAGCTACCGACCTTGTCTCTAGGCAGTTGCTTACGGAGGATGGGAGTCTAGCTGTTGAAAAGGGGCGTAAAACTCAAACATTTTAATAACGTCAGGAAATTCCTCAACTTAAGAGATGAATATACTTTTTGATACGTGAATATTTCCGACTTTGCTTTTTTCTTAATAGTTTAATGTACATGTAATATATTAACATGTGTATTATATTTTCGCGTTTCAGGTTGAACACGAACAGGTCCTTGAAACGAACGTTTATCTGCAGCAGTTTTGGACTGACGTCCGGCTAGCTTGGGATCCATCCGACTACAAACGTACCAATGAATTACATGTCCCCATGAAGGATCTGTGGCAACCAGATATTGAATTATTCAATAAGTAATGAAATTAAATACTGATATCATGATCTGTTTATCTGCTGTTTAACGGTCAATATGGCAGATATGGTCATTTCAGGGACGTCCCGGGGGAGGGGGGGATAAGACACAGGAGTACCAGGGTTTTATATCCCTACTCTTATTTCGAGAAGTTTTCCTGGTTCTTTATTGTGTCCGTTGAATTCACCGATTCAAGGCCACACGTCTGTGCTTGCTAGTGTTGATGGGGACTCGGAAAAGGTGACCCTGAAATGATCAATATAATAGAATGATAAAGATTCAGGTTTTGCCTGGTGTCAAGAATGTAGGCATGTACTAGAAAATATTTGTAGAGTATATTATAGGCAATATTTTATTCACCAGAATTAGGGTACATTCATAATTCGGTGTGCATTATGCGGCGCATCCATATAATTTTAAAAGTACGTGATGGCTGAGAAACTTTAATTATACAATTAATTGGTGACAAACATCATTAATAGTCCAAATTATTAGGACAATAATTCATTAACACATTAATTAATTTCATTAACTCATCCATTCATTTATTTATGTAGTTATTCTTACTCATTCATTCATTCATTTTATTATGTATTAGTTGAATGTTATTTTGCATGTTTCCAGGCCACATTGAAAATAAGTCAAATGTTTTATATATTTTACTGAATGTGTACATCTACTATAAATAAAGACATTATTATTATAGTTGACTTCAAAATAAGACCAGCGGGATATATAATGTATTGCTTGATACTATCAAACGTTTAAGGTTCATAAAACATTTTTTTTCAAGTGCAAGTACTATTCTTCAATGTACCTGCCAGTAATTATTAAAGCCTCAAGACTTGTGTAATGGGTTAATTGTTTACAGTATCAATCTAAAAAGTATCTATGACAACTGACATTATTTTATTCTCCACATTTCTATAAGATTTCGCAACAAAAATTTAACCATTAAATGTCTGTCAATATATCTTTTCAGTTAATTAATAGGATAAAAAATGATACAATGTATTGTTTTCTAGTGCTGGTGCAGGAATAGAAGGTATGAATCCTCTAGCGATTGTGTTCAACTCAGGACAAATATTCTATTCGCCGAGAGTTCGTTTGCGAACACTGTGTCGGCTGGACTTGACCAAATTTCCCTTTGATCAACAAGTTTGTACGATCAAATTGGGTTCCTTCACATACTCTGGTAGCAGAATTGGCATGTCTGATTTCCCGGTAAGTCTAGAACCAAACATCTTTATTCTTAGTACTGCGTATAAAATGTGTTACCGTTACGTAAAATTTTCATCTCAATCAACACTGATCGAACCATGACATGTTTTATTAACAATTTCTCGAACAACTTCACTCATGAAATGACTGTGAACGGGATGTAATGAAGACTAATAAATTATTTTCTAGACATGCCATATCTATTATTGGTTACCCAGGCGACTGTGTACTATTTTGCCTCTCTCGTTCAGATATGATAAAAATATCAAAAATTAGATATTAATACATGTAGATATTTTACCCGGTACCGAAATGTGTTTATTTATTCAATAACTCGTTATGCAAAAGATCATCAATGTTTGTACTCTACTGTGTGGAACGATTACGTGCACTTCATTACTGAACACTTCATTCTATACAATGAAAATTGACTCCATGCAGGCCCTACATACTTCTTAGATGTAGGTCAATGCCTCGTCAGGGCAAATTTTGAATTTTGTTGAATTGAAATATATGTACTTTGATAATCAGACAATGTGACGCACTTGCGAATAGGACCCCCAAAATCAAAGGCATCGAGAGGCTAATAAATTTAGCTACCAATAATCAGTAGATTGAAATTCCATAAGTATAGTTCTTATATTTAGGTTGAATTTATAGAAATAAAAGTGTTACCTATTTCAGACACCAGACGCTTTTGACTTGGCAGATCATCAATCCAACAATGAGTGGGAAATCGTGTCAACATCTTCTGAAATCAAAACCAAATATTACGAATGTTGTCACCAACCGTTCCAACACATGGAGTTTGTCATTACACTAAAGGTGCGTCCAATTATGTACAACCTCTCCAGAGCGGCCCTCTCTTGAGCAAAACACTAACTATAGAGTTAACCTCTCCATCTAGAGCAACAACTACATAATTGTGCTTCTCCCTAAGGGTGTTGCTTTGGAGAGGTTACACTGATTACGGCAATGTTTCCAAATAAAAGATTTTCTTTTAACAGAAAAATAACGTGTGCTTCTTCACATACGGACCATGGCCAGTGGTTGTCCATTGCTTGTTTTCTTATATCTATGTTCGTCTTCTTAAATGAAAGATTCTCTTTGGTATTTTATACGTATATTGTGTTGTTTCACATAAATATCTTGACTGGTGGTGGTCCGTTGTGTGGGTGTAAGTATGCCGAATACGGTATGCATTGTAAACACTGAAGTGGAATATTTCATCCAATCAGTGCAACTCATTATTAGTCACCTCTTCAAAAAAAAAGAAGAACAGTGGTGTAGGGGTAGAGCGTCGGACTCCTACCCGGAGGTTGCGGGTCCGAATCCTGTCAGTGGTGGAATTTGACCGGAACATTCACAATCCATTATTTCGGCGCGAATACTGGTCAGAATCCAGGAAGCAGCCATCGAGAGTAGTTACTATAAGTTGTAAGAACTTGCTCTACTGTTGATGTAAAATGAATAAGTTTAAACTAAATTAGTTTGCATTAAAGGCGTTTGCTACAGTTCGCTACATTTTCACATAGACATATAGGCAAAATGAAAAATGAACAACATATTTTTTAAACTGTTTGATCGTAGCATATGGAAACAGAAACATTCTAAGCAAAAAAAATTGGGGGTCACTGATCTCGTTTTTGAGTCATCTGCCCTTGAATTTGACTTTTTTCATTTTGCCTATATGTCTATGTGAAAAATGTAGCGAACTGTAGCAAACGTCTTTAAAGAGGCTGATTTTGAATATTAGTATTTGTTAAGTTCAATTAAGTATTCAATGAACATACGATTATCAAAATTTATCAATATTAATATTTCAGCGGAATACAGTCTACTACACGCATGTGTTTATATTACCAGCTGTGATTTTAGCTCTCTTAGTGCCTTTCCAGTTCCTCTTACCTCCGGATTCCAAAGAAAGGCTGACCATTGGTATGTATTGAAATAAATTAGAATAAATGGAGGGGGTGGGTCCATTACATTGAGAATGGAATGTTGTTATCAATAGCCTGTAGAATGGTAAGAGTGGGATTTTTTTAGACGAATTTTAGTCATGGGTACAAGTTTATTCTAATTGTTTGTAGGTATTTAGTATAGCGTCTATTACTAGTTTGGCTAATCCTGGCCATTTGATTGGCTAATGGTGATGACTGAATCTATTAATAGATGATAGGTAAATAATTCATGCAGGCATTGCTCTAGATAAGTTGTTGTGTGGCAAAATGTCTGAAATGCTATTTGAAGTTCAATGTGGTTGTATTATAGCAGATTATGGTGAACTTGTTAACATTTATATAGGGTTGATTCTATTTGATTGATGTAGGGTATGATATTACCATGTGCTTGTGAACTATTTACATGAATTTATTCATTTGTCAAATACTCCTGATTGTCAATATATGTGTATTACTCATATCATGCAAATATGTGTTACTCTCCATCATGGATGATTGTATAAAATATACAGTCAATTTCCTTTATGAAAAAAGCAACTTCATGCAAAAAAACATAAACCAATATGCTACTTGTAATTCGTCTACCTATAACGTTTTGTTATAGTTTTTCTTGTTAATGCTAGATCTTTATTACAATCTATTCGAATAAACTTAGCCTTTGACGTCTGGATATATATCCAGATAGAACATACGCATTAGCATTCTTAAGCATCACCATTTACACTCAGATAATAAGGGTAAGTTAGTACAGATGGATAACCAAATAGCATTTGTTTTATTGGGTCAAGAGATTACTGTTCATTCAAAGCACTGCACTAAATTATTTTTATGTGGGTAACAATTAACCATAAAGATATGATGGACATGCTTAAAGATGAAAATTGTAAAACTTTAATTAAAATATATTTTGGTACCTTTATTCAGTCAGAAAATGAAAAAAAATATTATCACATAAGATTAACATAACATAAGTATTCTTTGAATATTTCATTCAGCATATTATAAAGTTTTCAAGTAAACGATAAAAAAGTAAAATTGAATATGAAGTGTATAAAGTGGAATTCGTCTCCAATTTCATTCTGATTCCAAGTTTAACATTTTCTGAAATAGTGATCATAATCAAACTTAGCCAGCAACATTTTCAATAAGTAAATAGTAGATTGATAAATGCAAAATATACTCAAAGCTATGCCAACCAGTTTTGTATCTGTTTTAAATAGTATCAGTGCATCTTAATGAATGTAGTCAACAAATACCATCAAAGTAGTATTCATTGTCATGTTTATAGTTATTTACATGTTTTATTGACAGGATCATGTTTACTACTAGGGATAATACTTCTTTTAACGATGATACAAGGTTTCTTACCGGATGCGCACCCAACTCTACCATACCTAGGTAAGTATTTCTTGTAGACTCAGATCACAAAGTTGCCAAATACCAAGGACTTATATTCGTACATATATACAATTTTTTTTTGTTGTATGTATATAAGTCCTTGCCAATACGTAAATATTAACTTTCAGAAATCAAAGTACTGAAAGTCCTCATAGAAACTGAACTTACATAGACTTACCCTGCTTCCCTTGTCATTTAGTTATCAATGCAAATTTGCCGATTTAGTGTAAAGGAACGCGTACCTACTGGTCACTGTGGTCAGTAGTCAAATAGGTCTGTCTTGTTAACTGGTTTTCTTACTCCAATGAAATGTATTTATACTGGGTTTTGGTTACTAGTATGTAGCAAATATCAATGAGAAAAGGATTCCTAAAATAAAAACGTACAAAAAATCCGACCATAATAAAGGAACACCTGTATGTATTTCAGTACTAAATATTGAACAATTGTGAGACTATCGCACACATAGTAGGCTTGGTTTATTGGCATGCGTATCGTAATGGCAGTGTGGCTGGTTAAGAATTAAAGACACGACACTTCATGCAATCCACCCTAACATTCAAAAGTCTATAAATTTCTTTAAGATTTTATTCCATGTCAAGATTTTATGAACTTGGAAAAAGTAGCAAACAGTTAAGACAGAAGTATTTTGTATTTTGTTATAGAACAAACTGTGTGTCGTTTTATTTCAGTACAATATTACTGTGTTACTATGGTGTGGATTGCTTTATCCTTGTTACTATCTATCTTGATGATCAACATACAAAACAGACGACCAAGTAGCTACAAACTTCCTGATATAATCCGTCAGGTAATACTTAATTCTACAATAAGTAATTGATACAAACTTACCTATACGCCATTTCAGACCATAGGCACTCGATACCGAGTTTTTTATACGTTTACAGACGTTATTTTTCAATTTCACCCATCAAACAACGCAAACCTGTCGAAAGAAAAATCTTCAATTTTTTTCCTTTATATTGGGTGTATAAAAACACCAAGGTAGTGCAGCCGCCATCTTTTCGATTGACGGTAGTGATGAAAATAAAGTTTCCTTTTAAAAAGGAAAGGCTTGGCTGGTTGTTGCTGATAAAAGTTAGTTCTGATACCATAACTAAATTGGTTCATTTTATTTCGTCTTGTTGACCATTTTAGTTATGGAATTGTCCTCTTTCAAAGTCAACAGGTAGTCTGAAACATCGGCATATTTTTCTATTTATAGATTTTCCTATAATTCATCGTACTGTACACAAGTTTTAAATTGCATCAGAGAAAGCGTTTCGCAAGTTAAATTATAGTAGGGGTGTATTTCATTAATTAATTAATCCTCCGCTTATTACCTTCAGCAATTATGCTGATAATTAAACAAAGAGCTAGTAAAGTAAAAATAATTGAGACTGCGTTAATATATCTTATCTTTTCGTGCCTTAACGGTTGATGGAACATGCCGATTTATAGTGAAACACCCCGATTTTACAATGAAATCGCAAATGTGTACATCAAAATCACGTGACAAAATTATTGGCGGCAATAGCGTTCCGCAGGTTTCATTATAGAAGGGGCTTCCTTAAATTCTCTTGAACGATCCTCCGCTAATATGTCTTTCAGTAATGATTAAAATAATTGATTTAAATATATTGTACATAGTAACAGAAAAAATAGACAGTTTTAAAATGTGTACCTTTACGTGTAATTAATGTTAATAGAACAAACCGATCTTTAGTGAAACACCCTGATTTCATAATAGACTAGCACAGTGAAGTTGGTACACTCAAGTCATGTGATACCGATTCACACAGTAAGCGTAAACCAATCACCGGACTGTTAACATATAGCTGGCAACCAATCGCCGGACTCCTATCATTTTTGCGCACTTGTACCCAGCTTTCGCATTACAGCTACCAGCATCTAGGGAACAACTGCAACTGAAAACAATAATAGGGCTTGGAGCCGTAGCTCCAAGCCAATAAGCGTGGGTCCCGGCTTTCCTTCTAATCTGCACGTGCTTTCCGGGAACCTTGCTTTCGTTGTAGTGTGCCCCAACTTTAAACGTTATGACAGCTTTTACAAGGAAAGCCGGGACCCACGCTTATTTTGTCACTTCCGTCAAACAAAAAAATGGCGAGTTCACTCCCATGGAGTATTTTATACAATCAATAAGGGAAAAAATGAAGATTTTTCTTTCGACAGGTTAGCGTCGTTTGATGAGTGAAATTTAAAAATAACGTCTGTAAACGTATATAAAAAAATCACGTAATCGGGTGCCTATGTTTCAGACCATTTACTATGTACAAGGATTTATACTGGTTCCCGCTGACTGTGTCTGGTCAAAGCCTTTTGTGCTCAGCAACTTGGAATGGGAACCAGTTGAACAGGAAGATTTCAAACCAATTAGACGTTAACGTTTATACTGCTGTTTGGCAACTTAGAAGTATGAATATAAACGCAATACTAAATGTGCACACTGTACATTTATAACAGAAACGAAATGAATTCCTAATAGATGTGGTCAGATAATCGTTCACTCATGATTAAAAAGAGGACGCAGAATTTGATTATTACAAAATAGTCGCTCATAATGAAACACATCATGCTCAGAGCTTTTTATCGACTTTCCAGCTATCATGATTCGCTGTGAATAAGATTAATGATATTTGAGAATAATAGCCTGTTTTCAAGGTCAACAATTCTAAGCATTGGCGTCTTTAATTCTGTTGTAATTTAAAACATTACGTGGCTGTGAAGAATTACAAGAAACCCTTATACATTGTAATTATGTTTTAAAAATAACAACGATGGTTAGTTATTGTATCAAATGTTGCTTGTGGTTGATTTTTACAACATCTTATCAAATTCCCTGGAGAGTATTATCGTACAAGCATTATCAACCCCACCACTCAATTTGTAAGCTTAAGTATTGGTGACAATAATTCTGTTCATGCTGTCACAGTGCTAAACGATTGATTTCAGTGATTAGAAATCATCGAAGCGTCTTTATTTCTACTTGTATGTTTTGGTTAATAAATATATCATTATTCATTAAGAACTCTTTAGATATAAAAAAAGCATGCAACAATAAATAATTAGTATTTAGTTTATCCTCATTAATAGTTAAAAATATTCACAACTAAATTTCGAAAAAATGTACCGTACTATCCTTTGATGTTTTATATTATGTACGATTCATATCATGTTATTTGTCTAAATATAAATTCATGTAGGAATATATTTTGATTTGATGTATATATGTGTATGATTTTTTTCCTTCCTGTATCATATTACTATGTACATTTGTACACGTAAAATAAAATTATGTTCTGTTCTGTTCTGTTTTGGGTTTCCATATCGTGTAAGATGATGTCCGGTGTTTTTCATGTGTGAAAACACCTATACCGTGTTTGATATCATTCAAATGTCACAATAACAACTATCTTTTTTTAATTAAAAGGTTTACATGCAAACATAGCCCGGCTAGATTAATATGTACACGAATAGAAAGGATTAATATAGTCCATGAAATGAAGACATTTGCGTCAGAAATTTAAGGTCATGCTAGGGCCTATACAATCCAGACAATTGTATAAATTATGCTGATGACTTGTGAAACAAGATAAGGAAGTAATCGTTGAACATTGGATTTCCCAATTAAGTCGAAAGCCTTCTTTTATTGTCGTTCAAGTTGTTAATCTTTGACCTTTGCAGTAGTCTTGGCGCTCTGGAATTATCTCTAACGTGTATTAAGAAGACGAATTATATTCCCTTCAAGCGGCACAAATAATTATTTTTAAAAAAATATTGCCGAAGTAATTTTAAACTTTGTTCAGCTCACTTTGTTTTCGGTATTGATATCCCAATTATTTCATTATCTGAACATTCAAGGGATAGTATTACATGGTACCAAATTGAGCAAATAGTTCCATTATAAAAGAAGACACACATCGTTTCAGATCTTCCTAAAGACTTTGAAGAAGTTGGTCTGTTTAAATGAAGACAATTATTATCCACTGGATGAGGTAGAAAGTGTGTCACTTAGAAGTTTAGAAAAACAAATAGCATCCAACGACACGACTAAGGGCGAAGTTGATAAAATGACAAGAGACGTTGAGGAAATACAGAAAAACGTTAATAACCTTTTAGTACGGAGTGTGATGGCAGATTCTCGTGCGCATGCGCAGACAGAATGGTACCAAGTGGCTCTTGTTTTTGACAGAGTAATGTGTTTTCTCTTTCTGTTAGCTTTCATTATCTACAGCTGCGTTCTCTTGGCATAGACAACATTAAATACTAAGTGTGCCATGTTTAATATAACACGTGCATCCTAATTAATTTGCTTTTACGTTCAATGAGTGTTGCCTAATTGGCTTATCACAAACCGTTGTTGGGATCAGTGATGTTACAGGCACACTATTCATACTCATATAGTCGTGAGATACATGTACCAACATAATTTTAAGATATATATTTTCGAAAATAATGCAATCTACTGAAATTTGATATGCTGTATTCAAAATATGTATTGTCAAAGCTACCCTTTTCATGTTTAGCTTATTGTTAAAATGAATACATTTATAAATAAAATAAAAACACTTTTAGATATAGTATATAGCAGACGTTGGGAGTTTGATAGTAGTATTAGAACATTGATTGCTTTGTTGCAATATCTTTAAAAACCATACTCATGATTTCGGTCGCACCAAACAACCTGACTCGTGGGCCTTACAATTTGTGTAAAATCAGAATCTTCTTCGATAAACAAACCCTGATTCAGCAACATAGGCTACATCACTGAAGATTAAAATTTCATCAACTTCTGACTTCATAAACGATCTACATTACATTTGATGTCATAAAAATCTGAGCAGAATGAAACTCTAAATGATTGTGAAACAGACTTACTCATTTTCACCATGTATCATCACACAAACCTTTGAACTACAGAAATACAAACATAATGCAATTTTTCAGAAATCAATAGATAGCAAATTCCCAGTAGATATAAAAAAACACTTAATTCTATTTTTCCACAGACCAAAACAACATTACATCCTGGATAGCACAAATATACATAGTACTGTAAGCACAACAGTGCAGCTCATCTAAATGTCCATATAGCAACCTTGTCCACGATTATTCTGCACAGAGAAAAATACACAGAATTTTGGGCGACCTGCGTTTAAATACAGGGGTTTTCATCGAGTCAATGGGGACCTAGATTTCTACACATGCTTCGAGGCCTACTAGCCTGCATGCTTAGAACAAAAGGGCAGAGTATTAGGTCAGAAGACTTTGGGTCTATGGGTCGAATACTGGGCGACGCACATGCCCTCGTGTTACATAACAGACATTAAGTCTAGGCATAGAAAATGTTTGTTTCTGGTTACATGCTCATTAACAACAAGGTAGGTAGAGAAGATTCTTGAAAATGTGCGAAAGGTAAAAAAGTGAGAAAGTTGAAGTTCCGTTTATCAGCCATAATAAAGTGTCCTGGGTAGTGAAGCCAAATTTGGGAAGGTCCAGTAACCAGAAACATCCTATCTTCTGACCAGAGGTATTTTTGTCCTCCACTGTTTATTTAAGTGATTTATGCCAAGAAGTTGTCAGGTTTTTTTGTGAAAACAAAAGTGATACATTACTGGTACAGTGTCAAGTAACACTGGATACATTAATTGCCAGTTGGTACATGCACGTAACTAAAACATTGGAATGTTATATACTAAATCAAAAATAAAATATGAGTTATCTTTAGACCCAAATAATAATGAAACACTGACATAAGATTGTGTGTATTAAACATGAAACACTGACATAAGATTGGGTGTATTAAACATGAAACACTGACATAAGATTGTGTGTATTAAGCATGATACACTGACATAAGATTGTGTGTATTAAACATGAAACACTGACATAAGATTGTGTGTATTAAAAATGAAACACTGACATAAGATTGTGTGTATTAAACATGAAACACTGACATAAGATTGTGTATATTAAACATGAAACACTGGCATAAGATTGTGTGTATTAAACATGAAACACTGACATAAAATTGTGTGTATTAAACATGAAACACTTACATAAATTGTGTGTATTAAAAATGAAACACTGACATAAGATTGTGTGTATTAAACATGAAACACTGACATAAGATTGTGTGTAAAGTGTTTTTGTCTAAAGAACTTTAAACAAACAATTCATATTGACAACTTAGGGGGCAGTGGGAGACTGATACAACTTTTAAGTGTTTCTTCAGTTCACTTAAGCTTAGTTGACGCTTACATACATCTTACACCACAACTAGTTACACAGTGGTACAAAATGCAGCCACAAGTACATATACGAGTATATGACTTGATGTCATATGAAGAATTAGTCATATCGTTCCTGTAATGTGGCTGAACACATAATTGTACAGAATTCTTGATTGTAAATGATTAGCACTTGACAGTATCGCTCGGTAGTTCATTACAGCAAAGAAAATATCTTGGCAAATTGGGTTAAAGGTTCAGTGTTAGATTACGTGACTTCTCAATGCTGTTAATTAACCCTTACAATGCAGGAACCGATACTGCAAAGTTTTTGCCACCAGGGTAATGTCATGCAAGCCTGCACACCGATGAAGTCTGACCTTGTTCTTTACAACTTCTAAATTTTCAGAATAATATCCCTTAAATTGATATTGGACTATTTCAGTATTGAACTTGGACAAGTCTATTAAGGAAATTCAGGGGTTTAAGGGTTAAACACAAATTCAGACATGTTTTGTAATCAGTTGACCTTGAACACTTAAAACCAACTTCGTGCTTGTCTACAGCAAACAACGGACAGGAGAACATGGTTATGATGCATTTCCAGGGACCCGAATATTTTCTTCACTAATATACATGTATATATTTGAAATAAATGTCTCTCGTTACAGACCCAATATATTCTGGTAACCCTGATTTATCCTATACTAGGTCACCATGTGACATCAAAACATCCAATGAAAAAAGTAGGCGTGTATTTTGTAGTAGGTGTGATATAAGTGACTATTTCACTACAGTACAACCTCTCCAGAGTGGCCCTCTCTTATGCAACACTCTCCCTGCAACAACAGCATGATTTTTTTCAACTGCATGTACAATTTATCTTTTATCCTCCCTAGAACAACAGCCTCTCAACAAAAACAAACATTTGTAATTTTATTACTCCCAAAGGGTGTTGCTTTGGAGAGGTTGTACTGTATAGCCAATACTTCCCTCCTTGTAACCAGGTTCGTACAGTAATGAAAGCATGCCTCCTTCAAAAGTTGATCTTAGCAGTCAGGGAACATGAGCTTATGAACTTTTTGGATGAAATCATGTTCAAGAATTTGAAGTGATTACCAATTTGAATGACATACTACATGTAGTTACTTCAGGAGGGCCTCCGTGGTATAATAGTTATGATCACTGACTAGCCCTTCACTCCTGTCAGTGACTTAGTGACCCTGTGAACCAGTTTTTGACCCTAAATAATCCATATAGGAAGTTGACCTAGATATCATGTAGATGCATCTTCTGACCAAGTTTGGTGAAGATCTGATGTACACTATTTGAATAAGTCAGTATATTGTGTTGAATGTTGAAAATGCACTAAGTGACCATATGACCTAGTTTTTGACCCGGCATAACCCATATCCGAACTTGGCCTAGATATCATCTAGATGCAACTACTGACCAAGTTGGGTGAAGATTGGATGAATGATATTTGAAATAGAGACCGGACAACATGTTGTATAAATAAGTTTTTTTTACCTAACAATGCCAATTTTTTTCAGTCTTAACTTATTCTCAGCACAGGGAGAAACGGCATCAATAACTACATGTAGATTTTTGAATACTGAACAATAATTAATCTTTTCATAGCCGCCATAAGCTCAACAAGCATGAATTTATATTCAGACCAAAGAACTACATTTTTCTGCATCCACCATGGAATTGTAAAAACTAGTTCCCATTCTATGTTGCAGTGAAAATCGTTTAAGTTCAGTTTCCCTCAGTACTTTGATTAACAATTGAATAATTCAAGCACTGTTGGGAACCCTTTAATACTGCTATGAGTTTTGTTTTACAAAATTGTGAAAAAACAACAACAAAAATTAAGTTTTGAATAAAGAACAGAATTTATAGTGCAGTTCATGTTAATCTGTTAAAACCAGGTATTTTCGTTTTTTGGTAAGATACTGCATGTATATATAAATACAATTGTTATGAAAACAAAGATGTACATTTATATTACATATACAAAATTAAGGAAAATACAATTTGAGATATTGTGCAATTTTAATAAATTGTCAAAATTGAATAATTTCACGGTCAATGCCTGCATCTATTTTTAGCTTCAGTGAGATTGTGAAGTACATTTGTATTTGATAATTATGTTATACCTAGCAAATGTCAAATGTACATGCAATTAATGATGCTCTACATATTACTATATAAACATGCGAATGGGAATGGTAAAATAAACATCAACTATCAACTGTGGTAAGCTAAAAATAACTTCATTTAGTGACCATGTAATTATTCAGCTTTGACAGTTTAATAAAATCACACTATAAACAAAAACAGAAATCTTGTTTACTGTGATTCATAATAAAACATGAATCTTTCGATTAAATGAAAACTTTCAATCCAGAAATTTATTTATACTGTTAAACCAACAATAGAAACACAGTCACACAGACACAGGTAACTGTCATACAACAAAACATTGCAAAACATTGCGTTCTACATAATATGGATAATAAATATATCTGAGTAATTTAACAAAATAATTATACAGTGCAAGTATAAGCTGGGTACCAGGTTATATATCACTTGAGACTGGTCCCCAATCTCAAATCTTGTACAATTTCTAAGTTAATTATGATCAGACAATAAATGATATTACTGATACATTGGTCTGTCAGTTGAATTGATCTGTACTTGACATTTAAACATTAATCAGCTCTATATTTACAACCATAATACTTTAAAAATGGAATAGAGATTTGATCTCAGAGACTGTTCTCAAGATTTATAACCTCTCGGCCTGTTGTATACATAGTATACATAAATCATTTACAAATATACACAGTATTTATATATAATTATTTGAAAGTACCGCCTTCAACACAGAAATTATCAAGAAAGAACCATCAAGGCACTTAATTGAAATATTTCGTACATGAATACAAATAATACTTATGTTAGAGCGCCGCAAGCGGTGCAAACACTCCTTTGTTCACCGCCTCAGTGAGATCTATCCACCTACGAATTTTCATGTTGCTACCTCTTATAGTTTCAGAGTTAAGAGCTACATCAAAGTTTTTGCACAGACACGAACGACACAGACAGACACAGTGATCACAATAGCTAGACTTTTCTTCCAAACAGTCGAGCTAATAAATTAAATTAAACAGATGTTCTTCAGTCATAAACTCATTGCTCACATTTTCCATAAACTTGTGTTTTAATCAAATGGACTTGTATAAAACAGGAGTGTGAAAGGTCAGTACTTAATTATGTGGGTTACCACATGGAATATGGCCAGTATACATTCTTAGCACAGAACACAAGGATGGTGACATGATCAGTGATTTTACTGGCAATCATAATGCAGAAACATTAGGTCAACACGTATTGCGGGGGGCGCACCCGGCCATGCTTCTCCAACAGTCTCTGACCATAGACAGAAATGAAATATCTGCACCCCCATTGCCAACTTTCCTAAATATTACAACCCCTCTCATGATATCCTGGATCCGCAATTTTCTTAACAGATGCACATGTTTTATTAACTTAACATGTACCCCAGGACCATACAATCTGTGGAAAAAACGGATAAAATATACACAAAACCAAGGTGTTCAATGCATGTTTTGACTTGGGGGTGAAAAAGTTGAATCAATTAGTTTATCAATGCAAACACATAAAACAATATTTAATAAATAGGCAAAACTCTTTTGTATCAGTCTATTAACTTTTAAGCAACAGAAATTAATTTACAATAAGACCAACTGAGACCTGCTGTAAGTAGGAAGCAAACAGTGACTAGTGATTTCACCAACACATCAAGAAGTTTATACAACATTAGCACTGAATTACATAGAAAAAATCCACCAGAACAAGCAATGATTTAAGGAATGAGTGAATGCATATCCTTTACTGCCAACACATAAACACAACAACTAACTTGGAACAAATATAAAACGCTACATGGAAAAAAACATCATAAAATTCCATAAACAAGAATTCTATTCCAAGAATTGAGGTATTTCAATCAATAAAACTATGAATGGACCATATTGGGACAAAGCTCCTGTAGGCATAAAAGAAAATGTATAAGCTATTAAACAGCCTCAAATTTTTACATACAAAGCCATTTTGTAAGTCACAAAATTTATATAAATGTACAATATAAATGGTCAGTTCTTGCTGACGATAGGGACCAAACATTTTGTAATCATGAACTTCCAGCTAAATCAGAAACTGACATAAAATTCTATTGATCCAAACAAATCTGGATAGATAATACATTATTTTTCTTATCCTATCCGAAATGTTTCCATCCAAAGTTGAATAAGTTACTGTACAATTCGTAGGATAAAAACATCATATACATTCACTGGTGCAAATCGGTGTGGATAAGAAATATCTGATGTAAGTATAAAATAAATCCGCAGGTTGTGTGGAAATTAAACTTTCAAATAACTATGGATCCAATGGCAACTGATCCATCATTCCATGTACAGTGCAACCTCTCTAAAGCAACAACATTGATGAGTAGCAAAAATATGTGGTTGTAGACAGGTTGTTGCTCTAGAGAGGTTAAATCTATAGTTAAATCATGCAATGGGGAAACAATCATGCTGTTGTTGAAGGGAGGATTCCGCTCAAGAGAGGGCCACTCTGGAGAGGTTGTACTGTATACAAGAGAGGGCCACTCTGGAGAGGTTGTACTGTATATCAGACAAATGGAATTTGTTAAATATCTCAAACACAAGGCTAATTAGTTACTTTACAATGAAGGTAGAGTTTTTCAAGTTTCTACAAACTCGACAAAGCATCAGAAAGCTCCTGGGAGGCAGCAATAGAAAGACTAATAATATCAGAATTCTCTAAATCAGATTCTTCAGCAGTGGCTGGCATGGAATTCTCCAAGTCATCTTGGAAGTGAAAACCTTCAGTGACTGGGTTTATCAGTAGATATTCTTTATCTGTATCCACGAGTTGAGTGTAATCTGAACAGCGATCTGCACAATGAGGATCAGGGTTGGAAGAGTCAGTTATCATATCAGAACCACTATCTTCTATAATAGATTCAAACACACGCACTAATTCCATAGAATTTGAAACATCTTCAGCAGGCTGATTTTCTGATGATTGTTCAGCAAATGATATATTGATTTTATCTTTTGAAGAAGTATTTTGATAGATAGGAACACATCTAGCAGCAGTGTGGATATCTGTCATACTTCCAGCTATAGCGCTATCATTGTCTCCTTGAGGAATATAACTGTCTGAAGTAGGTACATCTTCAAGTGGTGTTAAGTTAGATTCTGACAGACTTGTCACCTCTCCGGATTCTTCTCCATCTTTAGCTATTACAGGATTTCCTATGAACTGTATAGGGACAGTAGTTATATTGTTGTCACTGGCGACTTCTGAATTTGGCAAAACAATGGGTGTTGTTATAAGTTGACTCGTCTGCTGGCCTGACGATGTATTTGTTATAATGCTTGTAAGGAGATAATGCTGCACCATTACTTTCTCTCCATCCACAGTCTGCACAGTTTCCATTTTACTATCACAAGAGATAGCCTGAGTGGCATCTCCAGAAATATTGTCAATATTTTGTATATCAACATCACCTTCCTCCATTTCTTGGTAGCTCGCATCCACATCATTAGTTAGAATAATATTATCAGAATGCATTGAAGTTGCGACATTATCGCTAACACATAACAAATTTGTAGTGTTTGAAGTTTCGTTCGGCAAGTCCAATTCCTGCTTTATATGTGTAACAATATCATCTGACATAGTGCTCTCAGTTAAGATGTCGTCTGCCTGACCTTCATGCACATTACTGGAATCATTAAGCACAGAAATGGTAGCTGTAGCTGTTCTAACAGGTTTCCGCACCGTTATCACATGAGGTATAGAAGGATCAGTCACTGTGTCTATAGCACTAACAGCATCCATCACCACATTCGACTGAACAGATGACTTTGATTTTAAACTACTATTATGTTGATTTTTTCTAATATTATTTCTCTGAACTTTCGGCACATTTCCTATAATTTTTACATTGTTTCTTTGACTGACGGAGGAATCTGACTTTGAGGATTGATTTTTCTTGTTACGATTTTTATTTGTTTTATTTTCCGAAATATCATTTTGCAGAGAAACATTCAGGACTGACTTGCTACCATCCAATTGTACACTTCCTGTTTCCTGAGTTTCAAGAGCATCAGCAGGAAATACTGAAAGAAAGAAACATAGAAAGTTTACATGAGGTACACAGTGTCACAAAGAATCTTTGGTCAGAATTCATAGGGGTGTACCATCACACTAACATTTTATGTGATTTGGTGACTTTTCAGTATTGTTTTTTTCAGTGGGTTTTATGCCCTTTTCAACAAGGTTTCAGTTATATATCTTGGTCAGTTCATCTTACCAGTTTTCTTGGACTGTGTTCTAACCAGTACTAGCTTACCCTTTCATATTAAGGAGACGGCAACTTTTCATCAAAATATTCATACAAGGGTATGACCTGCCACAACCTGGATTCGAACCCATTTTGCCAGGTTACAAGTCCAGTCCAGCGCATTAACCACTGGACCACGGCTGGGGGCCTTTCAGCTTTAATGGTCGAGTATGGCCCCAGGTGTATACCTACATAGAATCACTGAACTTCTGCAAACAAGCTGAATAGTTTAAGACAGACAAACGTAATATATTTACACGTTCAGTACTGGCTCTAAACTAGATTTTAATACAGTAAAGTTATTGATTATCCAAAAACAGGAAGGACGCACAGACAGATGATACAACAAGAGGGCCACATTGGCCCTTTATCGCTCACCTGAGAACAAAGGCCAATAATCAATGACCAGGTAATATAGTTTCCATCTCGTAAAACTCATTTTTTACGTAGATTTTGAGATCAAAACCAACAATGAAGGTATAATACTGTTAAACAAGCTAAAATATAGCAAATTTGCTAAGTCAAGGGCCCATAACTCTTGAAGATGTGGTCCGATTCCGCCCATAATCGAACTTGTTCGAGATCTTTTGGTTATACTCATTTACTGAAAATATTATTAGGATCGGTGTATAAATGAAGGCGCTAGTGTGTAAACAAGCTAAAATATAGCAAATTTTCAAAATCAAGGGCCCATAACTCTTGAAGTTTGGGTCCGATTCCGTCCATAATTGAACTTGTCCAAGATCTTTTGGTTATACACATTTACTGAAAATATTATTAGGATCGGTGAATAAATGTAGGTGCTAGAGTGTAAACAAGCTAAAATATAGCAAATTTTCAAAGTCAAGGGCCCATAACTCTTGAAGTTCTGGTCCGATTTTGCCCATAATCGAACTTGTCTAAGATCTCTTGGTTATACACATTTACTGAAAATATGATTAGGATCTGTGAATAAATGAATTCGCTAGAGTGTAAACAAACTCAAATATAGCAAATTTTCTAAGTCAAGGGCCCATAACTCTAGAAGTTATTATCAGATTTTGCCCATAATCGAACTTAGCTGAGACATTGTGGCCATATACATTGTGAGCAAGTTTAATCAAGATTCGTAAAGAGCTGCGGTTGCTAGAGTGTAAACAAACTAATTGTGGACGGACGACGGACGCCGGACATTCACCGATCCTAAAAGCTCACCTGATGAATCAGGTGAGCTAAAAATCTACAATACATTTGGCCATCCTTAAAAAAATATTTGTTTGTGGTAACCCTAGAGAACTTTCAGTGGGTAGGTACTGCAGGTAGGAAATATTTTTATTTTACAATATACTTCGTAGAATGAACCCTGAGAGGCCAAAAAAGTTGGGTAGGTGCTGTTTTTGGTGAGTAGGTAGCGTTACGTCAAACAAAATATTTTGCCTTTGTGGTTACAAATATTCATACTGGCGGGTTATTTCAACCTTCAGTAGTCAAACATACATAGAAAATAATATTCTAAGACATACACCTGAGGTCTACCTACATTTTTAAAACAGGTAAAGTCACCCAAGGGACCCTGGCTATTGGTGTAATGTTAAATCCCAGAGAACAAAGATTCAGTGTAAGTTCTAGCAAGTTAAATTCCACCGTACCATTCATTAGTAGCTTGCAGTGTTTTCAATAAGAGGCAACCACAGGTCATATTGATTGCTTAGAATCGAAAATGGGCCACCTAGAAATCCCAAATATATCATTTACGATGTTGGAAATGAGCATGGAAAGCCTCCTTCAATCAAGGTTTGGCCTCATACAGGAATTTTTTATGAAAACCCTGGGCATGCAGTATATACTTACATGTTATAGTATTATTATCAACAGAACTAGGATCTATACTACATAGAGTATCCCAAAATTCTTCAGCGTCAGTAGCATCAGATTCCTAAAATAAAAAGAACATTCAATCATATTCAATTATGCAGTATAAAATGAACAACATTAAAAATAACAAAAAATACTCAAGACAAAAGTGATGATACCAGGTAAGGTTAAAAATGAATTCTACAGCATGCACAGATATACTAGAAAATGTAGATCTCTAGGTATCTACAAACCAACATTCTAGAACTTTATGTATAGTGTTGGTTGGTTGTGTTACATTGTGTAGAGTGTGTTGTTGTTGGACTTTAGAGTATATTTCAACAATATGTATGTTTTGTATGTCAGTGAACCTAAACAGTGCCCATAATATAACAAACAGAACTAACCAGTCCCCAAAAGCATAAAACATCAACTTAAATGAAAGAATATACATTTGTACCTAAATGCATCAGTTTCTTTAATTGTGAATATAACATTAATTTACTTTGAAGTAACACATATCAAAATATATACAAATTACTTAATACAACAAAATATTTACCTCCATTTCCTTACTTATATTTTTTACACTCTGAAATAAAAAAATCAAATAATATTACTTGTTTTATACACGAGTCTTTCAAACATACAATATGCATTATGAGTTTGTCAGTTTGATAATAAAGTCAAGCAGCCCTTTTTTTATTGTTTTGGGGAACAAGGGTCAAATCCCTTGGATGGGGGGGGGGGGGGGGTATTGAAACACCAAATCTGGGAATTTTCAAAGACTAACCTATTTCCTTTAGATAGCATCTCCAATGATATTTCTAATTATGGGGAATTTTTAGTTGCAGGGGGGGAAATATACACTTTTTACTTGGAGAACTGGGGAGAATAACAGACCCAAAAATGGCATAAAAAAGGCCTGATTTCCCATGCTGTCCAGGCAGTAATATATTGATAATACTAATCATTATCACTAAACACACAAAACATTAGCCATGTTTAGTAAGGTCGTTTCTTAGAATAATAAAATCAAATCATACAAGCAGTCATTGCAAAATAACCTTAACTGATTTAAGTAAGAATAGCAATGCACAGATGGCTTACTACATACAACAGACAAGAAAACAATTGAGAGTACTTATCACATGTCCTCATTGTCATTATAGTCAAACCTGTGTAAGTGGCCACCTTCGAATAAAGGCCAATTTGTGAACATAGGCCATTCTTTTAAAAACCATCATTAATCATTAAGAACAAAATGACCTCCAAATATGGGCTACCTGTCAATAAAGACCATATTTTGTCTTTTCCTCAGGGTGGCCTTTGTTTACAGGTTTCACTGTATTTTGACTGACACAAATAAATCCTACTTACTTGTTTGAGTTCACGTTTATTATGTCTATTTATATGATTCTTCAAACTATGAGATGTTGTAAATCCTTTATTTTCACACTGATTGCATTGAAATGGCCGTTCACCTAGAAACAAATGTAAGATCATCAATACAGAGCAAGTCTAGGAGTCTATAGCACATAACTTTTTTATACTTCATTTCCACAGCAATCTGAATAATTTCTTTAATCTGATCTGTGCAAAGAGCTAACAAATGTGGCAAACAAAAAAATTGTTTCCGATTAATTTACCCTAATTTTTTCCTGCTACCCTCCCAAGGAACAGAGTATCTATTTACTCCCTTTTTTCATACCTATTTGTTTTGTTTGTTTACATCCAGTTTTACGCCCCTTTTCAACAGTCAGAGTCATATGAGGCGGACAGTTCACCTAAGCATTGTTCCGGGGAAGAACCAGTACTAGATTCCCATCCTCCGTAAGCAACTGCCTACTTTCTCACATAAAGAGTCATGGTCAGTAGCTGGGCTCGAACCCACGACCCTCTATCAATGAGAGGTTACATTGATTTGAAGTCAGCGACATTAACCACTCGACCACGGAGGCAGGTTCTTTTCAACCCTAAATATTGTTCGGCACCAATAAGAGTGGGTTGGGTTACATGACTGATTTTTCTCTGGCTAAATTATTGTTATGTTTCACAAAGTTTACCTGTGTGAATTCTCTTGTGCGTCTTAAGATGATGACTAGCAGTAAATGCCTTTCCACATCCGTCCTGCTCACATCTACATTATAAAATTTGTACATCATTATGTAAATACCATAGAATATGTAGATACACCAAGTTTCATAATGGGAGACAATGGGAGAACCTGACACAGACAGTTAATACTTCACTACAGGCCTTGGTGAGCTGACAATGTCCACTTTCACCGGGTCCTTAATTATACTGGTAATATTATAAAGAGTCTTCTTTATGTTCACTCTGGTACTCATGTACATGATATGGTATTTCTGTATTATATTTCTAAGATCATTTTTATTGAAACTGAACAACAGTTGAGCTTAGCATAGCTGTCCCCACTTGGTCCACATGAATGTACTATATTTTCTACATCCATCATGCAATGGTGAAACAAGTTCTCTTTGGTGTTGCAAGTCTAAACAAGTAAAGTTTCCATGAGTACTTTCAGTACTTTGATTTTCACTGTGTTCTGTCATGTTACAACTGATATGATTTCATTTATGAAAGTGACAAAAAAATTCCTTCTATCATAGTCTAACGAAGAAGACACAACATAAAAGGTAAAGGTTTTGTTTATTATAGTGTCACCCCAAGTTGGCTTATGAGACACCTATCTTATGTTCACACAGTACCTTTTGCATGCCTTCTCCTTTTGCCGGGTGCCTGGCTGAGATGGGCCTACGGTAGCCATTATTTTACTAGCTGGTGGCTCACCAACCTACCACATCAGTTCTAACCCAGTCTCCACTGGGGTTCAAACCTTCCATCTCCCACTCTGAAGGTGGACACCCTTACCACCAGGCCAGGGTAACTTACCTATAGGGTTTTTCCCCGGTGTGTGTACGTATATGTTTCCTCAAATCACTCAATGTTGTAAAAAATCTTGTACATCCATCTTCATTACAGTTAAATGTAAGACCAGTATGTAATCTTTGGTGAGCTCGTAACCTAGCAACATAAAATGGGTTATAAATTCATAACCTATTAAATTATCATGTTCCATGTACAGTACAACTCCTGAAAAAACGGACTCCAAGAAAACCAAACTTCTCTGAAAATCAAATAATATTTCAAGTCCCATTTTTCTAAAGGAGTTTATCAAAGCCTCTCCCAAAAACTGAATTCTCAGAAAACTGGACTTTTGGCCCAGTCCGGAAGGGTTCTTGTTTTTTTAGGGGTTTTATCTATTTACACTAGTAAAAACACCAATACATCCTGACTAACTTAGGTCATCATTTACTTTCTTCAGGTACTGAGAAGACAATAAGCTGGAACAGGTAATAACACAGATCAGATTTTAACAGGATCAAACTTACTAAGAATAATGCTAAACTTTTCTCAGAAATAAGAGAAATAGTTCCACTTCCTAACAATCTGATTATATATACATGCATGTAAGCTCAGAAGAATCAATTTTGTTCCAGCTGTTGATATAATGTTCGACTTATGAAATAAAAGAAATCTCAAGATGATTTTTGATAAATCTTTTCTTTACACTATTATAAGACTAAAGTCTCAAACCAACCTGTAGACAGTTGTGAATGTTTTTTCACATCCTGATACCTCACATTCAAAGGGTTTCTCCTTGGTGTGTACACGTACATGGATTCTTAAAGCGTACGATGTCAGAAAATGCTTACCACAGGCAGGTTGATTACAGATGAAAGTGTACTCTCCTACAAAATAAATGTGGAAACATAGTTTCTATTAAATAGATGAAGACTCAAAACGTCTATCATAAGATTGAGGGGGATAACTCATAATGATGGAGAATTTTCCAACTTAATAGAACAATTCAAATAATGTCACCATAAAACAAGCAAAATATTTAAATTATAAATATGAGGGAGATAACATTTAAAGAAGCTTCATTCCCTGACAATAACCAATATTAAATTTAAAGAAGAACTGTCAAATGGATAGAGTATCAATTTATCAAATTATACCAAATCATATATGTGTAACTATAACAGTTTAGACCTAATACTAGTCATGATTTAATATTCTCCAGGAAATGATTTGGTTGGATTAAGAGCATCATCTTTAGCTTCCATGTCTTACCTTTGTGTGTTTTCTGGTGGGTTTTCAGGTTTCCAGGTGTACTGTAGGTCTTCGGACATCCAGCATAATCACATTTAAACCTGAAATACATACAAACATGTTGGTCTTTGATGTAAACTACTGCCATATAAACAACTATTTAATTATGTAGGTCTTGCATATGAAGTATATAAACAACCATATATGTAGGTCTTGCATGTGAAGTATATAAACAACCATATATGTAGGTCTTGCATGTGAAGTAACCATGTATGTAGGCTTTGCATATGAAGTATATAAACAACCATGTATGTAGGTCTTATATATGAAGTATATAAACAACCATATATGTAGGTCTTGCATATAAAGTATATAAACAACCATATATGTAGGTCTTGCATATGAAGTATATATACAACCATATATGTAGGCCTTGCATATAAAGTATATAAACAACCATATATGTAGGTCTTGCATATGAAGTATATATACAACCATATATGTAGGCCTTGCATGTGAAGTAACCATGTATGTAGGCTTTGCATATGAAGTATATAAACAACCATGTATGTAGGTCTTATATATGAAGTATATAAACAACCATGTATGTAGGCTTTGTTTATGAAGTATATAAACAACCATGTATGTAGGTTTTGCATATGAAGTATATAAACAACAATGTATGTAGGTTTTGCATGTGAAGTATATAAACGATCATGTATGTAGGTCTTGCATGTGAAGTATATAAACAACCATGTATGTAGGTTTTGCATGTAAAGTATATAAACAACCATGTATGTAGGTCTTGCATATGAAGTATATAAACAACCATGTATGTAGGTCTTGCATATGAAGTATATAAACAACCATGTATGTAGGTTTTGCATATGAAGTATATAAACAACCATGTATGTAGGTTTTGCATGTGAAGTATATAAACAACCATGTATGTAGGTCTTGCATGTGAAGTATATAAACAACCATGTATGTAGGTCTTGCATGTGAAGTATATAAACAACCATGTATGTAGGTCTTGCATATGAAGTATATAAACAATCATTAATCTAAGGTTTTAATGTAAAGTACTGTATGAAGTGACAGTACATATAGATATCATATACAATGCAACCTCTCCAAAAGCAACACCCTTTGGAAGTAACAAAATTAAGTTGTTATTGAGAGGTTGTTGTTTATAGTTAAATTGTGCAGTGGGAAAAAATCATACTGTAGTTGAAAAGAGTTTGTTGCTTAAGAGAGGGCTGCTCAGTAGAGGTTGTACTGTATATACAAATATTTAAAACATTAATTTTATTAATGTCTGAACATTACAATTCACTTAGAATCAAATATTATTAGTTTCAACAAAACAGCAAGTTGACTATTACAATGAATCAAAACTGTGTGATAATAGATGCAACAAGAGCGCCACAAGCGGTGCCAACGCTTGTCTATTCAGCTCCTCGGTGAGATCTATCCACCTATGAAATTTCATGTAGCTACCACTTATAGTATCTAACTTATGAGCTACATAACACAAGTTTTTGCATGACACAGACACTGACACTGCAGTGATCACAATAGCTCCAATTTTTCTTTGAAAACTGACAAGTAAAAAATGAAACATTAATAAATGACTATTACCTTTTAATTTCTTTATTCTTTGTATCCGGGTTCTGGCTCTCAATTGTCAATGTGATATGAGAGGGATTCTCTGGCATTTGATGTTCACCAGGATTTATCAACATGTAAATCTGATTATCTGACAGTGTGTTCTGTATATATCTGAAATATATACAATCATACAAGTGTAAAAACTTACTAGAATATTTACTCATGATTTATGTAGCGAAATAGATAAAAGGTTAAAGGAACTGGACTCTTAACATATCATTTTTGAAATCTGTCAACAGTTGTTGTTCTGCAGTAATTACATTTGAATATATAAACTATAAGTCAGTAATTTAAATGCTGTATTTATTTTCTGATACCATTGAATGGTTTATAGGACTTAACTTGTCCCTTAGTCAACTTGAACCTGAATTTTTTAATCACACACTGTATTTTTTTGTATTTGTTTTGGTATTTTTAAATTATGCAGTTTCTTTGTGATTTTTTGCTCACTCATTTCAACAAGAAAGTGTAATAATGAATCCGATTGTTGTAGTTTCTTTTAACCTGGATGTATACTTACTGCAGAAGTATGTTTAAATTAAGCATAATAAGTTCCATTGTTCATGAATACAAAAATATACATGTATATATGAAAAAGTATTTGTTAAATATATTTATTTACAGTATTTTAGTGCATTATGTTTTTTATATATTGAGTGCCCAGATTCTTAGAGTTTCAAACCCAGGAATTGCGTACACGTTCAGTAGGTAGGAATGGTAAACAAAGGACTTTTCTGATGAAGGCGTCGGTAGCCTTCCTTTTTATATTCATCATATGATCCTTAAACCTTAATTTATTCAGAAATAGGGAAACAAAAAAATACATCCATTTCCACAGGAGGCTATTTGACATGACTTTATTCTTTTGTTAATTGTCTATCTTCCAACAATGGCAATAACTCTTACAAAATATTCAAAATGTATCTAGGGCAATTATCAATACACTTAATACAATAAACACCAACCCTATAACTGGGCTGTAACTCAATATATACAGTAAGATATACTAATTTTCCTTGGGCCTACCTTGGCTAATTGATTGGTAACAAAAGATATACGAAATATTTACAAACGACTGGATGGAACTTAAACTAAACATACATTGTATTTACACGGGACCAGACTTCAAATTAATACCATCCAACACAGACTGTTGGATACCAGCCTATACCTACTGTATAGAACCATATACCCTCAAATAGACAATCAACTACAGTCTAAATGAGTCAGAGCGCAATAAGATTTGCGCTACAACTTGTATACTACAAACCCGTAGTTAACAATACAAGTTCCAACTCAGCTGTATCTTTCAACGACGACCTGGTATCTAGACTAGCTTATCTGCCACTCTCTCACAATAGCTAAGCTTTCTATGAGAACCCGAGTAGACAGATTTTGTAGTTGTAATACGGACAAAGCCCCCGTCAATCGAAACAGTGATGTTGCTTTCACGTGAGTATAAACGATACTAAAGCATTTCTCCTGCGACAATGGTTTATATACCACCTGCAGCGATTTCATTGGCTAATACCTTTCGGTAACTACCGCCAATCCTCGTATTTCTCCGTGACATATGCAAGCGCCTACCTTGCACAACTTTTATTAATAAGCGTTCAATAACCGAAATTCTGTGTACGAGTTTTCCATCACCCGTACGCTATAATATTATCAGCCTACGTCGAATCATTAAGTGATTGTAAATATATCTAGCCATATATATACTTTTGGAGGTTCTAAAACAAGGTCTGAATAGTTTAACTTCAATCTATTTCGATACGAATAACAAATGCTAATTTGACATAAAGGGAAGTAACTGAATATGAGATATGAAAAAGTATGTTCCGGCCGTCAGCGTCAAACTTCAAATAAAACATTGTTCTTTATAATATAAATATAAAATTTATCATCATAATTACCAATCAGCATGACAAATTGGGAAAAATCTGTGACATTTGACCCAAATTGGGATTTTTTGTATTACATTGGGAATTTTTAAAATCCATTGACCGATATTATAATTATTATCAACTGCTCTTCTTTTGAAATTGTTTTTATTTCAGCACTGAATGCTGCATTAAAGATGAAAATAACTTTTTTTTTTAATTTGAAAGAAGGAAGAAAATCTCTTCCAATTTTTAATATTTCATCAATTTCATGTCACAATAATTAAAAATGATGATCTAGACAAGTTGACTAAATTTTCAGAACAAGTTGACCAAGTTAAATACAAGTTGACCAAGTCATCAGAGATGTAGAAATATCAATTGTGTTTTTGTTATGCCTGTTTCCATTGTTTTAAAATATATACATGTACCAATGAATGGACAGAACTAGTCTAACCAGTTTTCCAGGATTCTGTACTAATATTATTTTCTGCAGAGTTAACTGTGTTTTCACTTTTCCGCATGAATGAATAATTGATAAATGGCCAATGTAGACTAGATCCATGTTTTTAAATACATCGTCTTCATCCTTATAAAAGGAGAACATGTGCAGCATCCCTGGTATGAATTCAAGATCTGTAGACCAATACTGTCCAATAGAGCTATAAGCAGGACTGGTGGGAGCAACTCAAAGTGGTCTCAGTTTCACAGTGTTCAAACTAATATTTTTAAAGCACTAGCCCGAACTATATGTGGACTATTGAAAATAAAAAATTTCCCACTAGCCCGAATACACAAATTCTAGAAAATGCACTAGCCCGACAAGAAATTTACAAGCCCCGTGATGTGGGCTAGTGGGTTAGTGTGAAGACTGGTTTCAACTCACAAGGGATTAAATGTTTATTAATTAACTTACTATCTAATATTAGAGAAGAACTAGACTCTCCGTCTCACAATAAGTAAAAAAAGTCAGCCAATACTGACAACGCAGGACTCCATGAATTCCCACTGGTTAAGAAACTCAACACTATATGGAAATATGAAATTTGGGCTTTTCAGGTGGTAATTGAAACTCGCCACAATACGGTTGAAGACATGAGAAAAGAAACTAATGGCTGCTTTTTTTTCACTAAACATTTCAAAATGAGCAGCACCTCAGTAACACTTGAATATTATTTTTTAAATCAAACAAGTATTAGAATTTAGACATACCTTAACTTAAAAATAAAATACTTATTAATAAGTGAAATTCATATTAGCCTAGTTGTGTGTCCCATAACTAAATTTCAGGGATTTTTGGGGGCAATTTTATAGCCGAAATTTGGTCATATTCCCAATGGAAAATAGAATCTTTTTTTCCCAATTCACAGACAAAAATTCCCAATCCCCCCCCCAAAAAAATTTTTTTTTATTCATTTTTTAAGTTCATTAACATCACTATTACTTAGTAGCAAATACCTTATACTGCTACTGTTCTATGGGAGAATAAGTAGATTAAGTTGAACATTGCAAAAATTTCCAATCCCAAGGGTATGGGTCATATTCCCAAAATACTGAAAAAAAACGATGAAATTGGTCTCTTTCATTTTGTGTTGACCATTTTTGTTATGGAATTCTCCTCTATCAAATCAACAGCTTAAGACGCTTGTTCATGCGTCTATTGAATCAAATCATTACACATGCTTTCCGGAATGCTATGTACAGACCTAATCCAAAGCATCAACGAGGTCAGGAAAATTTTGAAATTAAGGGTAGCATGAAACATCGGCAAAATATTCAATAACTTTTGTCAGTTGAAGGTATATTTTAGGTCATAATGATAGATTATGCTATAATTCATCGAATTGTACACAAATTTTCCAGAAATATGTGCGTTAAATAGGAAAATGAACGCGACTCAGATTGAGTCGTTTACCTGTTATTTTTTAAAGAACAAACTTGTGGCTTTGACGATGAACTGCAATGTAATGCGTACGTATCATCGTCAAAGACCTTCGACTAATATTAGCCAAGTTATTTATCCCCAGTCATCTGTATTGGTTTCTCCCTAACGAGCTCAAGCCAATACAGTGAACCTCGGACCAAATATTTAATAAGTAAATAACTTGGGCAGAATGAAGCCTGAATATGAAGGCTTGCTGAAAGTGATATGATAAAGGAAAAATTAACGACTTGAAAAAATTCAATTTCGGGCAATCAATACAAAAAATGAACAGAATATCATCTTATAACCATATATAGCCAATAACCATACCCAATGGTACATTCATCATCCTGGCCAACATTTCCGATACTTGTGAAGAGGGATTGGTTCGAAGAGTTTTCTCCCAGATTCTCGCCGTAATTCTCGCTGTTCTGTGAACTAAAGGGTTCACCAGAATTGTCAAATGACACGTGCGTAAAACACGAGCCATCATGTTCCCTACCCTCGTCACAATCTTCGTTAAAACTCATGACATTTGTGATTTGAGGTGTTTTCCACTCCGACACCGTGTGAAACTCATGTTTACTGTACGGATCAACTGTTGACAAAAAATCAGAAATTTTTTTTTTGTTACAAAAATATGTAAACGGTGATTATTCCTTCTAAAATGTATACATTGAAGTATGTTTGTGACAAATTTCAATTTAGATCAAATATTGGCCGTAAATGAAAATATTCATTAAAATCATGGTCTCCGTCAAATAAACATTAATATGTTTTCTCGTTGTTCTAAGCGTTAACAAATTTGGTACCCGCGTCACAAGACGATAATCTTAGGAATTCGCGCGAACGGAACTTGTTCCCGTTTCTACTTCCTTTTCCTCACCAATATTCCAACATGGTAGACAACTATCTATATTGCATTAAAAATCGTTTCGATCTTAGGCTGTAGCTGATTGATATTCATCTTACGTGTGCTTGCAATGTTTATTGATATATATTCCGTGTTCTATATATTGTATTATTCGCAGATATTGTAAAATAAGAAAGATATTCCTTTTTGAACATAGTAATAATAAGTAGGTTTTGATATGTTGATACGATGATCTTGATTTTGTGGTAAATGATCTGATGCTCTGTTTGCTAATACTTCTGGACGTTCTCTATTGTTTTAAAGTATTAGATATGTGAAGTGTGTTTATTGCACCGGCTTTCCTGAAGATACGATAGCGTCATATTTCGTATAATTGTGCAACTTCTACTGACTGGTTTTGTAAATTGTATGTGCCGAGAATGTTTTCATACAAGTATCCATATTTTGAAGGAATGCGTTTGTATTTTTTGTGAAATGTTATTAGTTTGTCGTGTCAATAACATAAGTTACTAGTATTAACGAAGTTATTTTTTGTGTAGGGATACAGAGGTCGTCGTAAGCATTTGAAGCGGTGTGTCGCTCCCAAGGCATGGATGTTGGACAAGATGGGTGGCAGCTTCGTAAGTTAGCTTTTACTATTCAATCTGAGGAATGAAGTGCAATTGATTTAATAATGGGACATAACTCATTAATTGTTATGCATTGTATTACTGTCTGTATTTACATGTCATCAATGTGATTCAATGAAATTAAATTACTCATAAGCCATGGCAATGTGGTAATGCCCATAATAACAAATTTAATTGTTACACTACATCATACAGAAGACGTTTGTTTCATTTTTATCTATTTTCATTTAATTCTCATTTTAGGCCCCGAAGCCAGCCACTGGTCCCCACAAGTCCAGGGAATGCTTGCCTCTGGTGGTTTTCATGCGTAATCGACTGAAGTATGCCCTTACTGCCGATGAAGTAAAGAAGATCGTTAAACAGAGACTGATCAAGATTGACGGTAAAGTCAGGACTGAAACCAGATACCCAACAGGTTTCATGGGTAAGCATGCAATGAGTTTTATACCACCTGATGATGTACCATTGTCAAATCATTTTATTCAAAGACTGTTCCCAAGCCAAATTTTGTAATAACGAATTTCCCATTTCCATTCTGTTCGGAAAGCTTATTGTTTCCAGTCTGCAAAATTAGTCCTGATGGCCAGGACAACCAATTTTTCATTCGGACAATCAAAATTTTGGTTCGGACAACCAAATTTTCATTAATATATCAAAGCAAAAGCAGCTTAAATTTCTGTTTCGGGCAACTACATTTCACAGACTGTGTTTCTTGGATATATACTGCAGAATATCGAATTGTACATATTTGGCATTTATCGAAGCAGGTTACATTTCTGGTAAAGTACCCTGTCAAAATAATGCCTAAAGAAATTCTGCTGACGGTCGCTGCTTGATTTTTGTAGTCATGTAGCATTACCAACAGTTGAAACAGCCCTGTCTGTTAAAATTTCACTTTGGGAGTGGCAAAATTTTGCTTAAAATCCATGTTTTCTTGTCAAGTCTGATTACCAGGGCTATTCTTTTGCTAAATGTGACACTGATAGTCAGCATCTTCCCCTCAGATAGTAAGGTATATTTTTCCTCATAACAATCTATTTCCCCTATTTGCATCATAAATTTACCTAAAATTTGTCTTGATGTAATTTTCCCCTTTTATCAGTGCCCAGCCAGTGAGTTTTATTTCAAGACTATCTTACTCATTTGGGGGGGGGACAAAGATAGTATTTCTAGGCATTTATCGAAGCAGAGTCTTGTTTTTGCTTAACTTTGTCAAAGTAATGCCTAAATAAAAGTTCTGCTGACGGTCGCTGTATGATTTTTTAGTCTTTCAGCAATACCAACAGTTGATACATATTTTCAGTATAGATAACTGTTTTCATTCATTCTTATTTGCAAAGTTTAATTGTATAGAATTCCAGTCCAAGAGTCAGCTGTAAAACTTCCGAGAGTCAATTATGTGTCATACGCTTTACAAGTCATTTAGCAAGAAAAAAAAACATTGAAAATGTGAAAAGCACATTAATCTAAGACAATTAATTAAATTTGCATGAACAACTCGTTGCAATACACTAACTGTTTAGGGATACAGAGGTCGTCTATTTTTGGACTGACTTCGCCTCAAAACCATTAGCACTAATCAGCAACGAGTATTCTGACCTCAATATTTCACTGATTTTGATAATCAGTCAGACATTCCCGATTGAATGATGCGCAACTGGAATTATACCAGGTTCAAAGTTGAAGCATGGAGTATTTACATCGCAGGTCAAACAAGCGTATTTTGAAATGTTTGTGTGTCAAAACCCGGGACCTCAGGTCAAAGGAGAGCCCTGATTTGTAGGCATTTATCGAAGCAGAGTCTTGTTTTTTTGCTGAACTTTGTCAAAGTAATGCCTAAATAAAAGTTCTGCTGACGGTCGCTGTATGATTTTTTAGTCTTTCAGCAATACCAACAGTTGATACATATTTTCAGTATAGATAACTGTTTTCATTCATTCTTATTTGCAAAGTTTAATTGTATAGAATTCCAGTCCAAGAGTCAGCTGTAAAACTTCCGAGAGTCAATTATGTGTCATACGCTTTACAAGTCATTTAGCAAGAAAAAAAAACATTGAAAATGTGAAAAGCACATTAATCTAAGACAATTAATTAAATTTGCATGAACAATTCGTTGCAATACACTAACTGTTTAGGGATACAGAGGTCGTCTATTTTTGGACTGACTTCGCCTCAAAACCATTAGCACTAATCAGCAACGAGTATTCTGACCTCAATATTTCACTGATTTTGATAATCAGTCAGACATTCCCGATTGAATGATGCGCGTCTGGAATTATACCAGGTTCAAAGTTGAAGCATGGAGTATTTACATCGCAGGTCAAACAAGCGTATTTTGAAATGTTTGTGTGTCAAAACCCTGGACCTCGGGTCAAAGGAGAGCCCTGATTTGTAGGCATTTATCGAAGCAGAGTCTTGTTTTTTTGCTGAACTTTGTCAAAGTAATGCCAAAATAAAAGTTCTGCTGACGGTCGCTGTATGATTTTTTTAGTCTTTCAGCAATACCAACAGTTGATACATATTTTCAGTATAGATAACTGTTTTCATTCATTCTTATGTACAGGCCAGTTGTTCAGGATTTCTCTAATGCCATATGTTCTTGTTTCAATAGGAAATTTATTTTGTCAATGTCATTATTATGAAATCAGCTTATGCTTTCTTCACCCTATGATTTTATATCAAGTGATAAATCATAATTATTACTTAGTTTAAATATATCAACTATGTGAACAGTAGTGTAATTCATCAATTCTGATTATTTCAGATGTTATCTCCATTGAGAGGACTGGTGAGAACTTCCGTCTGTTGTACGATGTTAAAGGTAGATTCACAGTTCACAGGATCAAGCCAGAAGAGGCTAAGGTAGGATTTATCCTAGTCCCTGTGGCAGCTTACGCTAAATAAAAATATCAACTTGTGTTGAAGCTTATACCGTCTAATCCAGTTATCATTTTATCCTGGTCATCCTTTTACTGAAGAGAATGTACAGTCCTGACTCTCATGTTTGTTTACTTCTACTTACTTGCTTACTGTATCTTATCTTTGCTCTCTCTGGGGTGGCTCAGAAATGACCATATCCGTCGAATGGGTAGTAAAACCAGTGATTTTTTTTTGCTATATTTACTGCCGAATATGGGCAGTTTCTTCTAGTAAAATTTCCTTCATTTTTCCCCTAAAATGGCCAGAATGTATGATGATCATGTAAAAAGAAGAAAAATACAACAGTTTTCTTACCATTGTCACCAATTACAGTGTAGTAATATTTATATTAATGATATTCCATAGTAATAAATAATATTATATATTCCCATTTTGAAATTTGTTGCGCTAAATTTCCCCTTTTGATGGGCATGGGTTGTGAGAAAAATTTGGGGGAAAATCATTGAAAACAACAGATAAATTAATGTTTTTGCACATACGGCTGCCAACAGAGACCACAGATGTAGCCTATCTTTCACCCATGTCTGTACTTGGCGACCTTGGTCCACATTTAGGCCTTCATTTCTTTGTCAACTGATCTCCATTTTTCTTCTGGTCTCTCCTATCCCTTCTCCCAACTGATGTCCATCTTACTTCTGGTTGAATATGGAACAATGCAATGATTTGACAGTAATAGAGGTTGGTTTGATTGAAGAAATGACTAAATAAAAATTTACTATTCAGGATTAATTAAAGTGTTATTGTTTGACTTTCTGTCAGATGATTCATATGATTATCTATAATTTCAGTACAAGCTTTGTCGTGTCAGGAAGCAAGAAGTCGGACCAAAGGGTGTACCATACGTGACAACCAGTGATGGTAGAACTATCAGATACCCAGATCCTCTTGTAAAGGTTCACGATACTGTTATGGTAGACATTGCCAGTGGCAAAATCAAGGATTACATCAAATTTGATAGTGGTATGTTGTAGTGTATTGGTGATAAGCTACCTTCTTAAAACATAATAAATCAATTTATACCAGACATGTCAGGTGACCCATTTATATTAAGGGAACTTCAATTGATTAATGTTAAGAATTCAGAAGCAGTAATTGTAATATTTACCTTAATCTGATTAGAAACTTTATAAAGTTAAAGGCTCTCAAGAGGTGTGTGTTTGGTTGAAATCAAAATTTCTCTTGGACAATTTTGTCTGAAGACTTAGTACCTAAATGTTTATTTCATCCAATTATCAGTTAACATAGTGGTATATTTAAGGCTCATAGCACGACAAGTTTGTATTGGTTCATATCCTTTTAGAATCAAAGGTATGGTGTATTCATCATATAATGTTGATGATTTAACAGTTATATGGGGGCCGAGTGCTTATATACTCTGAAAAGAAATCATTAGCCCTGCCCCTCACCACTGTGAGTTTGAATCCCACCTGGGATCAGACAAATTTCACATGCGATGAAGCCATCCAGTTAGCTTACAGAAAGTCAATTGTGCTTCCTGGATGCATGCTGGAGGACTTCCTCAATGTTGAAGCTGGATTAGTTGTCAAGGGACCCTGGCTGTTGGTGTTACATCAAACCCCTGTGTATAAACAATTCTGTATATATTTGTGTGTTTTATGTTTCAGGTAACTTATGTATGATCACAGGAGGTCATAACTTGGGACGTGTTGGTGTCATCCAGCACAGAGATAGACATCCAGGTGGATTTGATATCGTACAAGTAAAAGATGCTGTTGGTCACACATTTGCCACCAGGTATGAACATGATAGAAACATTAATGACTCATTGATGTATTGTCTGATTATTGTAATACTTGTGGTGTGATTGATCATGGTGGTAATTTTTTATGTGAAAATTCAAGGGTATAGGACCATTCTCACGAAAAGCTCCTTGAATTTATGTTCACAGTTGATAAATCACTTTTCAGTAGAACTACTGGAATTCGTATCAGTGCAATTGATTAGTTTTATTTCATAACACTCCATTCGTATTTCACAACTTGAGAAAAAGATTCCCTCCCATCTGATCAGTCCCCACCCCCTTTGTTTCTTAGTCTCTCTGAAGTGAATGATTTCATTCCTATATGATATAAACTAGACATGAAGGTTGATTGATTGTAATTTCTTTATGTGTATCTATGTTCTTCTCTGTGTGTTTATTGCTGATGATTGAAAGTGTCATTTTCTTAAGTGAAATATTTCGCCCCTATCTGAAGTAAACACCAGGCATTGTCACATTGACCTGCACATCTTGTAGGATTATCTTTTTGATTAGATCATTGGCTTTGAAACACATGTATTAAGTGCTCCAGTCTTGGTTTGACTAGAAGTATTCTTTAATTGTTTACTATATGATGATTGAATGTTGCACTCATAACTGAGTGAAATAATTCGCCCCTATCTGAAGTAAACACTGACATTTATCTGCACAACTTGTAGGATTATCTTTTGTTTCAATCATTAGTCTCTGAAATACATGTATTAAGTGCTCAAGCCTTGGTTTAACTCCTTGTATTCTTTTATAGTTTTACTGTATGATGATTGAATGTTGCACTCATAACTGAGTGAAATAATTCGCCCCTATCTGAAGTAAACACTGACATTTATCTGCACAACTTGTAGGATTATCTTTTGTTTCAATCATTAGTCTCTGAAATACATGTATTAAGTGCTCAAGCCTTGGTTTAACTCCTTGTATTCTTTTATAGTTTTACTGTATGATGATTGAATGTTGCACTCATTACTGAGTGAAATAATTCGCCCCTATCTGAAGTAAACATGATGGATTGAAAAATGTTAGAAGAATTATGATTGCATGTCAAGTGAATTTAAAACTACAGTACCATTTGTATTTTTTATACGCCCATTAAAGTCGGGACGTATTATGTGAAACCCCATGGCGGGCAGCGGCGACGGCTAGCACATTGTCCGGACTCTTATTCAAATAGTGTACATCAGATCTTCACCAAACTTGGTCAGTAGTTGCATCTAGATGATATCTAGGTCAAGTTCGAATATGGGTTATGTCGGGTCAAAAACTAGGTCAAAGGGGTCACTTAGTGCATTTTAAACATTCAACATGTTATCCGGACTCTAATTCAAATAGTATTCATCTGATCTTCACCAAACTTGGTCAGTAGTTGCATCTAGATGATATCTAGGTCAAGTTCGAATATGGGTTATGTCGGTTGAAAACTAGGTCACTATTTGCGTTTAAAACATTCAGCAATCATCTTCACCAAACTGTGTGAATATATTTCTGTGCACACGATATTGGTCAAGTTTGATAACCAGCATAATTTCCCTCTGCACTTGTCAGTTATGCCCCTTGATACATTGAAAATTGACTAAAAACGAAGTGTGCTGTAAGTGTTGATATTTCTCAGATCACAAGGCTGTCTGGATTTCGATGAAAAATGTGAATGGTGCTACATGTCGTGTTTATAAAATATTGCTTATTTTAAAAGAGATATATAATTTGCCACTCATGGTATCCAAACCTTTAGACGGCGTATTTTGTGAAATTTTGCACTCTTGTTTACTTAATTAATTCTTGCATAACCCTACACAGATGGGGAAGTTTTCTACAATTATAAAATCAGTTTTGCTGAAAAAAAAAAGGCTTTTCTTGCAAGGTTATCCTGGTTCTGGCCATGTCACTGAATTGTTTGATATTAAATTCATCAGTAAAATTAGAAAATCTTGATGTATTTCATGTTCTGTGATTATGTACAGAGATTATATCAGTAAACTTGTTTATTATATGATGATTGAAAGTTAGCTCTCTTTAATTGAGTGATATAATTTCGCCCCTATCTGAAGTAAACGGTTGACTGATATGTATATACATTGTTGTACATTGTCTATTAGATATTAATTGCTAGAGAATGTATGCTATATTTTGCTATGCCTTTAGTCATCGAGTTATCCTTCTGTTAGATAGTGTTGAATATTCTCATTTACTAAGTAACTGGTAAGGATAAGTTTGAAATTGTAAGTAGTAACCAAACTGTATAGATCAATGAGAGATAAGATGATACAGAGAATACAGGTACTTGATCAATACAATCCTCATAGTACCTTTGTAAACTTACTTGATTTGTCTACCAGTTTCTAACTGCAAATAGTGTCAACTGTAATTAAGAACATTCATCAGGAAGTCAATCTGGCAGACGAAAACAAAATTGTAATTATATTCTCTTGTTATTGACCATGTATAAATTTGCTGTAGTTAATACCAGTATATTCGAGAAACGAAAAATAAGACATGGAACTATACTAATTACTCAATACCTGTATGGTAACATAAAATATTGTATCTGAATGTTCTGTATTGATATATATCACGCCTACTACAAAATACTCGTCTGTCATTGGATGATTTGACGTCACGTGGTGACCTAATATATCCTATATTAGGTTAACAGAATATATTAGGTCTGTAATGGAGTCATTTATGTTTATATATTGGGTCTGTAATGGAGGCTTTTATTGGAAATGATGATGAGGAAGGTAGTCTGCGTGATATAATCATTACAGGGATAGTAACTGACCCGTATATCCTGTATCGTGTCAGTTACTAACCCTGTAACTATTAGTATCGTGTGATGACTGTACTGTCTCATCCCTTGGAAAGATTATATCAGTAAACTAGTTTATTATATGATGATTGAAAGTTAGCTCTCTTTAATTGAGTGATATAATTTCGCCCCTATCTGAAGTAAACTGTTGACTGTTGTTATATACATTGTTGTACATTTTGTGATAGATATTATTTATTTAGTCATGACTATCTTTCTATTAGATGGTGTTGAATATTTACCTAAGTACAGTTAAACCTGTAAACAAAGGTCACCCTCGGGAAAGACATAGCCTTTATTGACAGGTGGCCTTTATTAGGAGATCATTTTGTTCTAAATAAATACGAAAAGAATGGCCATTATTTACAGGGTGGCCTCTTCAGAGGGTGGTCACTAGCACAGGTTTGACTGTACATATTCATAAATTAGTTTGAAACTGAAAGTAGAAATAAAGCTTTGTACATTGATGAAATTGATTGCTAACATTTGTCTTTGTTTGTTTCAGATTGAGTTACGTTTTTGTGATCGGAAAGGGCAACAAGCCATGGGTATCATTGCCCCGTGGTAAGGGAATTAAACTCTCCATAGCGGAGGAGAGAGACAGGAGAATGGCAAGCAAGAGTCAGTGAAATCTTCTGTAAATTATTAAAGACATTAAAAAACCGCTGAAGAGAATCCATGTATTTGTTGTTTATGTTGTTCACGATAGTGTCTGAAGCACGAATATATGTTCAACAGAACTGAAGTGGACCTGTTTCATTTGATATCATCTTATGACTGATTGAAAACCAACTTGTCTGAGATATAATTACCTTGGGTCAATTTTTTATGGTAAAAGAAACCTTTAACATTTTCACCAGTCATTAACAGTTACACTTTAGTCTTACACATCTTTTTGGTATTTGATCACTAAGTCTATCACCATGTTCTTTATAATAATTTGTCTGTTCAGATATCAAAATGTTAATCATTAATTCCTAACAATCGGTGTACTGATAATCTTATCTTGATGATACCAATCATAAATAGTTGCAATGAAGTATTTTCTGCTAATGATCAGCAAATTAATTCTAAAGGTAACATTTACATGTCTTAATTGGTCAATTATGATGTGTCTTCTAGGTACGTTCAGTGACCCAACTTGGAGCTATGAACTGTATTGTAATAATCATGGATAGGATTTCATAAAATATCCTTTCTGACATGCATAAAAAGTACACAGTCAACCCCCATAACAAAATTGACAAACAAGCTATTGTGTATTTGTGAATTTAAAAAGTTTTCATGAACTTGAGGTTTATAAGGAAAAAGTTGTAAAACTACGAAGTTTCACTATTAGTAGTCCTAATTCAGTAGAAAAACTGCATGATAGCACAGGCCATAAAACTGGGAGTGATAATAGTATCATCTGAGCTTTATTTTAACTGATAGATTACTTGTTTGTGAAGAAAATTCTTCAAGGCTTAGTTACCTTCGTGTATAAGGAAATAGGGAGCCATGTAATTGACTTAACATTACCAAATTATGCGTATCAAGGTTTGTTAAATTTAGTTTTATTTCTTCATTTCGAAACAAAATGAAATGTCCTTTAATTGTACACAATAAAAACATTCACTCAATAATCACCGCAGAGCAGTGACCACTTACAAAAGCAATACGTGTGCTGAAGTTTGATATCCTTGATTAAAATCATCAGTTAACAATTGAGTTTAAAATTATACAGCAGTAAACAATTGAGTTATACCCCTTTAATGTGAATCACGAGACATTCGTTCAATTTTTAATTCAATTTGTTTACAAGTATGTAGGCCTACGGCCCATGCACGTATGTTAAAACATATCATCATACAATTACATAAAAATTGTACATTAAAAGCCATAACTCACATATATATACACACTTTTAAAAACATGTTGCATTTCACCTAAGTTTGGCAGAATTTAGTTATTTGCTATCAGGTAGTTGTGTATTACACAAAATACAACTATCTGCTGTTATAGACTGCATTGTGTAATCATATGGTTCAGAAAGAAAGCTGTGCTGTTTTCAAACTGTCGGCCACAGTAAAAAGTTGACAATTATTTCAATTACTATCTGAGCAACTTGGGACCTTTACCATTATAATCTCTTTCACAATGTTAAGGTATTGTTTGATCAATGTTAATGTATCGGTAGATTTTAACCGTGGCGTCTCCACCACCCACCCACAGGAATCCAGCTTTATCAACAGCTACAGATGTTGGTCCAAATATACCGTCTTCTTCTGTGAGCAGAAACATCAGGAACCGTCCATGTTTATCTAATAAATGAATCATATTGCTACTGTAGTCGGCCACTATTACATGACCATAGCTGTCACAGGTTATCCCCCTTGGATCGAAAGGAGGCAAACTTGGCATATATTCATTTTCTGAGTCTACATCTGTTACGCTGGCTACATCCATCTCTCCTGTCAAACCTCTTAGAGCTTTCATGTGAGCTGGTATGGATTTTTCAGGACTCTCTTTTTGTTTCGAAGTCGTTGCTATGGTAACGCTTGAAACGAAAGTGTCTTCATAACTGATATTCATCGGCGCAATGGCTTTTTCGGTAGATTTAAAAGTCTTCAAACTGTTGACTGGTGTCCGAGAACGGTCAAGAATAGACTTAGGCGTTTCCTCCAAAGGTCCATCTTGGTCCTTTCTGCTATCAGGCAGTTTGAAGCTTACTGCACCAGGGCGAGGCGTCGAAGCCGATGTTTTAGCTGTGGTCAGGTTAAAACGAGAAGGTGATTGGACAAGAGCTATTTGGTCGGTTTGTCTGTTGCCTGTGTAAGAAGATTTCAATTCCCCGTTCGCTCTAAGAAACATCACAGCATGTTTCAAATTGTCCGATACACATAACTCATCTGTTACGTTCACAGCGACACGAATTGGATACATAAAACATAAAGATGGATTCTTCAGTTCCTTCGATTCGTCTCCATCTGGTCCGAGCTTAAGAACTTTATTCTGATGACTGGACTCGTAATCAAAATAGGTCGTAGTTCGGTTAACGCAAATGACCAGCTTATTGTCATTTGTTGTAGCAATCCCGCGAGGATATTCAATGTTCAGAGTCGCCATACGTCGTCGGAAATTTCTGTCAAATCTTTTGACCGAGTGCTCTTCTCTGCAAGACACGTATGCGTTACCATCAGAATCTATGGCGAGACAGTCGACATCTCTTCCTACCTGTTTAGCTTTAATCTTTTTCCCGAACCGATCAAATAGCATTATTTCTGATTTCCATCCACACACAACCCAACAGTTGCCGTCTGGTGCAGGACATATGGCATTTATAACATCGGATGTGTTCTCCACCCGGAACGTAGAAACTTCCGTGACACTTATATAAGTTGGTGGTACGATATCGGTGGATAGACGTCCTATCAAGTATTTAAGACTTACATCAGCTTGCCTCATTGATGCGAACTCTACATTTAGTTTAATACCTGTAATACTTCGCGGAACGTCCTTCGTGGCTACGTCCATGCTTTCTAATATAGCACGTCTACTTCTGACAACATCTATATCAGAACCAAAATCAACCATCTCATTCGCTGTTGCAATTTTATTTGATAACGTCAACATATTCTGCTCAATCGAATTCTTGTCTTGCGAGACTCTCTCCTGTTCGAAGTTGACGTCTTTTTCTAACTGTTGTAACAAACAATCACAGTAAGCGTCAATAGTCTTATGAAATAGCTGTCTTCTTTGTAAAATAGATCTCTTGGCAATGTTCTTTTTCTCCGCCAAGTTTTCAATGTATTCACGCAGCTCTTCAATCTCATTCAACATATGGAATCTATTTCCTTTATTTTCATCCAGAGCAACTCTGAGATCTTTCCTAGTACGTGTCGCAAAGTCCACCAGATCTTCTGTTGTGTGGTCTTCGTGTACTGTAAGACGACATCTCATACATACGGGTACTTGACAGGTGCGACAGTAAAACGTGAGCTCTTCATTAGCATGTTTGTCGCAATACCCTGAAATAAATTAGGAACGAAATTTGTAATACGACTGAAAATATATGTACATTGTACATAATTATATATAAAATGAGACAATGTGATTAAAGGTATATACCCGATAATGTATTACGTTATTAAAATGGGAAATGCATTGACAAATATACAAATCATATGCATGTCAACCATTATAGGAGTGACCTTCAGTTAATATGTACAAATGTATATATGAAAGCAATTGCTGTAGAAGGGAAATAAATGCCCTTTTCTATTTCATGGTTAACAAATTGTAGAAGTATGCACATACATGTATGTGAAGGTCCTATCTACTCATTACAACATACACGTATTTTCTTTTTTCTAGCAACTAAATTTTAATTTAATGACCAATTCCCAAAAATTCATTGACTACTACATGTACATTTTTAACACCACGAGAAACCCGTGCAAATTTCCCGCCATCATCGCTGTATTGAACGCGTTCCGCAAAGACAAATATCGCTACGCGTAAAATTAATATTATATCTCTAAACGAATTTTGTGTCATATGCATGTAATTGAAATGGTTGTAATATTTTTTTGAGAATTTACTTGAAATCTAAATGATGATAAATCTCCTATGAGGGACCAATCGTATTCTTAATTCATATAGACTCCAGATAGTGTTTGCCATATACAGCAACATGTGTATATTTCATATATATCGTACATGTATAAGTGCTCGCCCCACTTTCTTATCCAATCACTGACAAGGAATTTCTTATCCAATCGGTGACTAGAATTTTCTTATCCAATCAGTGACTAGGATTTTCTTATCCAATCAGTGACTAGGATTTTTTTTCCGGATTTCTTATCTAAATAGAATATAAAACTTCTAACTTCTTAGTTTCAAAAAAGACTTAGTACACACTGCATATGTAGAGCAGTAAGACGGTTAGAGTGCATATTTGGGTGTTCTTCGTACAAATGTAATAAGAAAAGCTAGAATGACAATAAAGCGTAAGACATGTTTATTTCTGGTTAAATGCTCATTAAAAGGGTAGGTATAGGTGGTGATGTTTTATTATTCTTGAAATCGTTCGGAAAGGTACAAATGTGAGATTGTGAATGTACCTTATACTAGGGTCCAATAAAAAGTCAAGGGTCGCGGAGAGGAGTAAGAGTACAGGTAGATCGGGTAACCATAAACAAACATTTTTACGCCTTTACCTGTTGACATAAGATAGTGTTTGCCATCATCACTATCTAGTTTCACCAAAGTATGAGCTTTAGCGATGTTCAAACGTAAGTGAGCTTTACTGCAAGATGTACAGAAATTCTGTTCACAGTCTATACATCTCTGTACGGCTTCTTGTTTGTTCTCACATACCTAGATAATTATATGATTTTAACATCAATTGCAAAAAGGTAATGCGCAGTTACGAATTAACATGTATTAAAATCTAACAATAAAATATGATATATCCTGCAATTGTCTACATTTAATGTCCGACCGGAACCAATTGGTTTCCGATGATTATGTGCAAAGCAAACCATTTCCCAAAGTTTTTCTTATTTTGTAGTACATTGCATCTACCATGAAACTTTCAATAAACTGTGCAAGGTAATGATGCCACGCCATCGGTTCGACATGATAATCCTACTACAGTAAAACCTCGATTATCCGAACACCGATTATCCGAATACCCGGTATTATCCGAATAAAATCTACGGTCCCGATTACGTCTCTATATATTTCAAGTACAACGAACCCCGGTTATACGAATCGGATTTTACGAATACCTGGTGTAATCCGAATGCATTATTTGGTCCCTAAAGTTACAAATGCGCGTATTTTCACACCTATTATTCGAAGTCGTCAATTTAACAATGGCCGATTGAGAATCAAATGTCGTGTGACAAACAATGTGTCACATCAATTCATACACGAAGCGTGTCAACAGTTTAATTATCGTTAAGTTGACCATATTGTTTGTTACGCTTTTATACTAGTCGCGACGAATATTACACTATGATCTCGGGTATAATAAGTTAATATGCGTACGTACCTGCATGGTGATCTGTATGAACTTATTTGCATTTCAGCGTCAATAAAAATTTAAAAACAGATTCGAATACAGTTAAACAAAGCTAACTAGAATATGATGAAAAAACGTACCAAACCTAAAATCAAAGACCTATACATACATGTATGTATAGGTCTTTGCTAAAATCATTACGTCTTCGATTCTTTAATTGTCTTAGAATGTTACGATAGCGATGCCTAGTCGATCGTTAGTAAGTGAAGTGAGAATGACATATTATTGTGTCGGATTGTGTTCTGCATAATCCATAAATGCGCGGGTATTTATTTAACAAGAATTATTGTTTCATTGGTTAACTCATATACATTCATGATAAATAAATGATAAATAGTAAGTGTTTGTTGTACATTTTATTTTATTCTTATTATCACTCAAATAAATAACGTTATGTTTGCATACGAGAGTTAACTCCCTTGCAATATACGGACAGTACGGAATTTATCGTTTCCAACCAATACATTATACTGAAATGAATTATTCGAAACCATGGATTATCCGAATGATTTTTCAGGTCCCAATGACATTCGAATAATCGGGGTTTTACTGTATAACGTTACAATTCTTCTTTTATAAAACCTCAAAAACCGCACGTGTATCAAGTCCTTTGATCGAAATGCTGGCATATTTTATTAATTACAAAAAGTGTTTTGTTTTTAATTTGTACGCGAAGTTTCATCATTATGTTTCTGTATTTAGGAACATTTCAGTGACATTTATAAGTAAAGCAATTTCAATAGAAATCATACCTCGCAAATTCGTGGTGAATTGTCCACTTTTACCAAGATTTGTTTCCCTTTGATAAAGAGATTATCATCAAAGTTGGTGATACCGCCGTCAGGTACACCAATCTCAATGTTACACACAGGACACGGAAAACTCCCCGAGTCCCGTCCATCTTTCAGTACGTACTCGTCCAGGCACGAGAAACATACGGTATCCAAGCACGGAAGTAGCTTCGGTTTCTTATAAGTATTAAAACACAACGGGCATTTATCCATTCTTGAAAACAATATATTTTTTTTTTACTTACAGTCAGTAGAAATAAAACAAAATAGTGTAAGCTAAGTATAGCTATTGACCGACATAGGTACGTTACAATACAATTAATGAAATAGTTAAGTTAGGCCTAGCTCTGAAAATTATTTCGCACGGCGAAAAATAATATAGTTTGTTTCTGGTTACATTGACTCATTAAAAAACATAGGGTAGGTAAGTCGGGGCTTTTTTGGCTCTCGGAAACGTGTGTATAGGTAACAATTAAAAAAGTGGGTGAACTCTTCCTCGGGACGAACAAAAAATCTAAGGTCATGGGGAAATATTGAGCAGATCGGGTGACCAGAAACAAATACTTTTTGTAACGCCTTAATAATTTCTCTAATTAGTCAATCTTTGTTTCAATATTCTATAACAGAACGTGTTTAATTGTGCGGATAGCTTGTATTCTAGTGACATTAAACTTGTTTAAGGCCTATCGATTCCTCTGATTTCACTACCACGGTCTTAGACTATCTTGTTTGTTTGAACTCATTGAAGTGGGTCTATCATACTTGAATCTGACATTGTGTATGTCATTGTTTTATGTTCACTTACATATATCACTGATATTTTTATATTGAGGTAATATCATATTCTATATGTTTAAAAAATATAACAATAACAATCGGACCCATTCGTATGAATGAAATCATTTTTATGAAGAAATCGTCTTTATATTGTCCCTGTTACAAATGGTCTTTAGGCAATCTAAGCGAGACAACTGCGTATAACCTGAAGTTATGTATTCTGACTTACCTCCCTTTCAATGTACTGTGGCAGTTGGGCTATTTTTCTAGCAATTCCTACATTTCTACAAAACTCTCATCTGTGTGGTCAATACTTATCACTCTTCGTAAATACATCATTCGGTTACTCCAATGAATTTGCTAACCTTCGGGACCGATGAAACTGTGATTAATATTTGTGCTATGGTCACGAATTAGATGTTCATCTGACCCGAGGGTATACCATTAATAATTGTTATCTGTCCTATTTTTAGATCCGACGTATTGGGACGAATCAAAGTATTATATGCATAATAAAACTGTGTATTAAACATGCAATGCTTTCTATGAGTAGCATTATAAAATGACGATATGGATGTATAAAGTAAAACAAACAGGGGACATATTTTGTAGAATGTGGTTTAATAAACATATTTTAATCTGAAAATTATTGCAACATTCGAAATCTAATCTAATTTATATACACGTGACTACATTGTGCGTTCATACATTGTTATATTAGTAATACATGACATGGTGTCGCTCCAAATATACTTAAGAGAAATTTAAATCCTTATAATTCCCTTCTTGTTTGATAAGAATGTGAGTTCTGTCGCGATAATTATACGATTTCTCACTCACTTACATCAGGGATGCTATATATCGCATGTAATAAAGCACCCCTGCTCACATCTAACAAACGCAATTGACACAACGGTGCTAGATAAGAACAAGACACTACTAGGTGTATATTATGTACAACACTTAGATATTATATCCTAAATAATACATGTGTCTTTTCATGTTTGTCTAATTTCTAATTATGCTATATGTGTGCGGATATAAAAATATATGACAGCAGGATTCAATGTTTGTATAGACATAATGAACCATTATCCTTGAATATCTTCACAGGAGGAAATTTCGTACAATGATCATTTATAGAAACGAAAGTTCAACTGGTCGCGGATCATACACAGCGGATGAATCTTTAATACAATTTGATGGGATAGGTAAAGTTTTTCACATTTTGTTGGCTGATTTAACGTTAAATTCTCCCGAATTCTGTCGAGCGACCGTTAATAAACACACTAACAAAAATGCAAGAATCGAACATCCACACATGATAGTTAGTGTCAGTATGACGTTCTCAGCTACACGTGCTTTTAAATTAAACCACAGACTCGAGTCTGATTCTCTGTCAGCACAGTTACATGATGGTACATCCTCTCCAGTATCTTCAGTCATTTGAAGAAGCGATGGAACGATGTTCGTCCAGAAAGTCATTTGAGGCTCACGGAAATATTGATTGGCTGATATGTGGTCATGTGATATGTCCAAATATGGCGATGTTTTATCATTGTATGGTTGCCAGTCAGGAACATCCGGATCAAGATTACCTGGAATGTTTGGATTTCTGAAAAAAATATATGAATATAAAATATATAGTAGAACCATGAAAACGGTAATGTTACGATACATTTATAATACGGAATCGATACACATGAAGATATAATCATATTGAGTTAAAGGAATTCGACTGACGAACATCTTTAAAATACACATACCTATAGCTTTCTGTTTCTTCTAAATACTTAATGAACCTTTGTACGACTTAAAAGTAAGTTTCATGTTATTTCTACACATAAATATAAATGTAAACGTTTACTTCAAGGCAAGAAATCGATTACAATTCCTTTCGGTGGAGTCACTGAAATGTTTTATTTTTGGCACACTTATATCAAGTTGCCTGCAAAACGACGACCTGATTGTAGCAAATTAAAACATGTCATATTTTCCGCAAATATCCTTAGTTTGTTATGCATAAGTCTACTGAAATGATGGTCCATGACGTGTATATAAAATTTATGATTTTATTTAATCTGACGGTACATTATTATATCTAAACTTAGTGCTCAGTCAAGCTTTGTTGAAATGCCTGCGCATAATCATAATAATATCATTATATAGACTCATTAGCGATAGATGTATAGATGATCATGTTTGCTACACTTGATTATACCGTATGTGTTCAACATTATATTTGTAATCTAGATACAGTACAACCGGTCCAAGGCAACGCCTTATGGGAGCAGCAAAATTACGTTGTTGTTGAGAGGTTGTTGCTCTAGAGAAGATAAATTAATAGTTACACAGTGGGAAAAAATCATGATGTTGCTGAAGGGGGGTTGTTGCTCAAGAGAGGGTCGCTCTGTCTGGAGAGGTCGTACTGTATTTAATAAATGGACGGATTATGTGGAATTACAGAATTAGGTTCGCGATTAAATAATCCATCTATATATGTGTCTTGAATGCTTCAAACAATATGATAAGAGGACCCATGTAAGGTTGAATGAACATGACTGTCAGTATGAACTCGTATAGTTTGTGCCAAGGTCTGGTCCTTTCATTCATAAATGTAAGTTAATGCTCGAGTTATCAGGCCTGGTCCCGATTTCACGAACAATTATGGACGCTAGTGTTTTATCCGTCTAGAAATAGTGTGTCTTTCACCAGAATGTTACCATTTATTTACATATATGATAAGAACATGTTCAGTCACAAAACTACCTTTTTCATTTGGGTCAAAAATCGAATTCACAATAACAGACTCATATCATTTTTATTGAATTATACCATATTAAGAGATTATGGTTAGGTTGAAACTGTTGGAACCAGTTATTAAACCATCTTTGTACGTTCTCCCGTATTGTGTTCAATAATTAATCAGTAAGTTGAGTTTGAGCAAGAATTTATTTTTTTCGTGAAATTAACAATTGAAATGATGCTATATTACAAATGTCTAGCACTATCACAATACATTATAAACATAATATGTATTTATCTATGAATGGAAATTGCCTGATAATGATCTATCGACACTATATAATCATAAGCCACGTAAGGTATGGATATTTGTCATCATTCAGTTGTCTTTAAAAACTCGATACTTCCAATTTGTATCGATAACAAGACTACCTGCATATAAAGATCAATTTAACACCTCGGGCCTCAAGGTGGCCTTTAAATCAAGGTTAGACTTTATATTAAGTGCTTCTTTTATGTATGTACATTGTATATTTAAACAGCATAAACACATAAGTAATGCTAAGTACTTCAGGATTAAACGTATCAACAACAAAAAAACATGTGTGTGTTGTATGAGAGTCACCGAGAAAACGCATGAATGATAATTCTGATAATTATACCATATCACGTATCGGTGAATGATTCGGTGATTTTATTAGGTTTAAGTACGTGAGTTACCATGTTCTGAATGTTTCGATTTAGGCATTAAAAGTGAAAATCTCAACATTTTGTTTAATTTATAAGTACACGTATAGTTTGAACAGTGCAACATCTCCAAATCAACACCCTTATAATATACAGGGAGAAACAAAATTATGTTGTTGTTGACAGCTCTAGATAGGTTAAATAAGTGCAGTGGGAAAAAATCATGCTGTTGTTAAAGGCGGGTTTGTCAAGAGAGGGTCTCTCTGGAGAGGTTGTACTGTATATATAAAAGAATGACTTCAAATTGGGATATTGTTTGAGTTATGTAACTTATTGTAAGTTGATCATTTCGCATACATCTCAAAGCTCTGGTATGATTGATAACACGCTTCAACACATAATTTATTAAATAAAAGTAACACAGGGTTTGTCAAACATTCCAATGTGTGTATCGTAACATTACAATCGTTATTAAATACATATTTGTTCTGAGTTTCTTCGACTTAGGACAGCCCCTATGCTCTGACGAAGTGGTGGCTTAGTAACGAATCTGGAGTCCGTTTGATAAATTCTTACAAATTCTTGCTACCATTTTGTAAAAAAAGTTTTATCTGAATTATTGTTTCGGTGATGCTTTGTCAGCTGTAACAGGTAAATTAAAAAAAGAAATGTTTACAATTAGAAAGATTTTATTTTTAAAAACTGCTATCTAAGCTAAGCTATGTCTATGACACGGACCCCGGTCAATAAACAATGGGTTTCAGCGCGTATACTAATTTAGTTGACACCAAACTAGCATAATTACCATATTTAGCATATTGTAACACTTAAAAAATTGTGTAATTACTTATATATGTAAACATTGATAACATAATTCATTCTGTTACATTTTAGAAGCTGGAAATTACCACACTTGTAATAATATGATGTATGATGTAGTTTCATTCGGGTCGTTGATCTTATAAACACTTATATAAGTCAACATAATTAGTTAAGGATGACGTACTTTTCACTAAGCCAGTATTGGACCAACCTTTAAAAATGTTTGTTTACGGTAGCACTACGGGTAGGTCGGTAGAAAATATTTCTTTTTACAATTTATTTTTTATATTGAACCCGAAATACACGTTAGGATGCTATTTTCTGTCTAAATATATTTTACCAGACTGAGGCCAAAAATACAGTTGGATAGGGGCCTTTTTGGTGAGTGGGTAGAGTTATAGCAAACAAAACATTTTTAAGGATGGCATAAGATTATGTCAATAAGACGTGGTTAGAGTAATTGTATTAAGCGAAATGAACCCTGTAAAAACTGAAATGTATTAACACGCATTATAAATATATATCTTACCCAGATTTTACGAAATTCGATATTAATCTCATCATCTTGACAGACGTGGTTCTTTCCAACTGTGTTGGTACGTATCCTGAGGAATGCGTCCATGCTTCCATGTTTCGTTCGCTCAAACCAAGCATGAAGTTGACCTCGGTGCCATGGTTAGCACCCTCGAGCCAATCCGGAGTCAGCACTGTATCAAGACTATAATTAGCAGAAAATTGGTATAAGTAAGTATTCTTGGTGCTTATATCATGATGAAACTTGGCTGTTTTTATAATCGGCGTAGCAACATCAATGTCCGTTGATAGATCAACAACACCTTGCCTCAACTTTATGACATTTTCCGGATCCTTTAAATCACTGTATTGGTACACAACGTTTTGTAGTACAGCTTCTGGGACATTTTTCCCGAAAATAATATCCATAGCAGTAGGCACAACAGTGTCTGCGAACTCGGTTTTGTTTAATCCAAATGCATTAGCTGCTTTATTTAGTATATTTGACCACATAAGAACAATATGCACACCTCCCTCCATGTTACTTAGTCCTGACATTAGGTTCACAGAACCGAAGGTTTCTTTAGCTGCTGTAAGGTTGCTATCACTACCTGTTAGTATTGTATATGGTTCAGCAATCACAAAATCTCCGTCAACAACCGGAGTGAAGGACATGGAATAAGGTAAAGATCCGAGACCAGCGTACAGGTCGCTCAATGATTTCCTCCTCATACATTCAACAATTTCCTGGGAACTGTCTGATTTACAACCAACGCTCTCAATAAATTCCATCCCATTTGGCTTTTTAACGAAGTTACTGGTTTTGTGAGTCGGAAAAGGCGTACCACCAAGGGCAATAACTCCTTTTATAATTCCCTTATTGTCTGGATGCAACGCTTGCAGTATGGCATTGGACCCACCCATTGAAAACCCTGCGAGGGTAATACGGTTTTTATCACCGTCGAAGTTTGATATGTGGTCATGTACCCAGTGTAGTGCCATCTTTTCATCCCAGAGTCCAAAGTTACCGGGAACTTCTTCATCTCCAGTACTGAAATACCCAATCATATCGGTACGTGTGTTTATTACAACGACAATCACATCGCCATAAGCACTAAGAGCGTCACCAACAAACCCTTGTGAGCCTCCTGAAGCCCCAAATAGGAACATCAAGACTGGATATGGACCTTGCTCAGTGATAGTTCCGATCGGCGTGTAGATATCCAATGTCAGACAGTCCTCAGACATATCACCTTCCTTGATAGCTATGGAGCCGGTTAGGATACTGGGTGACTGGACACACATTGGTCGATGAAACGTTCCGTTGTGGGGAATACTCCATGGTGTTTTTGCTACGGGCTTTCTAAACCGTCGGTCATCGGTTGGCGGCTCCGCGTAAGGTATACCTAAATACTGAACGTACCTCTTAGTTGTAGAATTACCGTGTTCATCGTGAACAAGAACATCCTCAATAGATCCAGTTATCTTTCCAAGTTCCGTTGTCACCTCATTGGAAGCAGAAAACACGAATTGAACAAAGTTGGCGATTGTCAAGCTGATCCAAACAAATCCAACACACCTTATAGAAACACGTGTAACCATTTTGACAGTTTCTTTTTTACGAATATGACCATGTGTAACAATATGACGCGTTTCTCCTTCTTTCTGTGTATTGATGTTTACCTTCCACTGGTTTTAACAATTATATCGACGTAAATACCACGGGAGTCACGCAGTTTTGAAACTGTCGATTAAAACAAAATCTATATTCGCGGTATGTGTTTATTATCCAACACTCGCAACTGCTATCAATTATGTATATAATTTTGTAAGATACCGCTCTGTCAGACGAGGTTTTTTAGTTTTAAAGGCGCGACGAAGCGTACTATATATGTTAATATTTTCAAACTACAACCATCGTATTTTTACGTTTTTATGAAGGGTGTGAGACAATAAACTAATACTTAACCCACAGATATGGTCTGATTGGTAAATTAGCATCAACTAAGAGCGGTCAATCGGAACATTTCACGCACCAACCGTACGTGGTGGTCTTTCCTACACTACAGTAACAACAAAAACAACTTTGTATAATGCATGACCAGACGGGATACGTTTATTTTAGAGCAAACAAGTCGCCGGAATACAAGCATACAATGTATGGTAACAGGTCAAATACAAATTAATTATCATACTGAAAATGAATACATATAAGTAGTATCATTAATAGTACGTACATAGTACGCTTCTAACATAAATTCTGGTTTGTTTCAATACATTGAAGATAGTACACTACAAAATACTTAATGATTCTATTTAACAGAAACCAACTGAAACATTTCTGCAAATTTTCGATTCGACTCGCCCAGGAAAAACCAGAGATAAAAAACTTATTTTATAAGCAAAAACAACTCTGGAAACCTGTGTCCGTTTGTCAAATACAAATGAATAAACAAATGTGTGTCGAATCGATGAATGTCGGACCTCATTCTCAAACATGATGATTATAACAATGATATAAACTCTCCAGTGCCTTGTTAAAAACTGACTGCTTATATACACTACTAATGAAGAGGGCATATATATACGTAATATAAATAAATAAACAACAGAGACCAACGACTGCTATTCCAATTATTGATGCTAAAAAGAACTTAAGGATATTCAACTTGTAATCTTGTATATAGACTTATAATAAATGAATATGTGACATAAAAGTATCAATGATAATAATTGATCATTACATGTAACATAATAAAGTATCATCAAGGTGATTATCATTATTTCGATTCTCATATATTCAAATAAAAAAGAAAATCGAGATGTGAACTGCTCTAAAACGTCTGGTAGAATGACCAACACACACATTCTTTCATATTTAACAACTCCTATACTCACGAAAAACACGAGAATCCATCGACCAACGTATCACTGTAGTGAATACGTTACGCAAAGACAAACATTTAACGCTATTCTTAGCGAAACGCGTAAAATTAAAATTATATACGCGCCATTATTTTCTTAAACTTTCATTAAAATTGGCAGTTAAACCAGCGTATAATGAGCTACTGAACGTTAAATTTGATATATTTTAGTACGTTTTTCGTTATATCTTGAACATCTACTTATCAGGGCGTGATATGTTATTTAAGGTTTACTGGTTAGATAAGACATTTGTGACGCTCACCAAGCTTTTGTGACCCGATTTCGAACAGCGAACAGGTTCTTCGCTACACTCCTGTTTCCTACTACTGCATATATCATATCAAAACTTGCAGTAAATCACATGTAAATATCAGTCCTTGCTGGTAAAAAACGAACACCGACACTGCTTTATTATAAGGATATGATTCACAGCTTTTGTGAAATGGATAAAAAAATAATTATCGTGCGAAATAATAAAAATCTAATACGCTGTCATTTGTTTGCAGTAAATGGGGAAAAATACCGAATGCAGCTAATTGCTTCAATTCTTCAATTTTGAGAGTTTTTGTCATTTTTTTGTTGTATGTTTTACATTTACATACACGCACGTGGCAAAGTTCCTTCTGTCAGATGCTTGACTATTAATGCATTAATTAATCAACGCTACGAACACTGACAGTGACGTATTTACGTTCGTGAAATGACCTTTTATCTTCACGTCTATGTTATCATATTACGAGTGGATTTTCAAAATTTAAAAGGACTTACAAAAAAGTTGATTCAATTTGAATGTCACATTATGCGCTTTTAATGCCCAAACGAGACTCACGCGCACGTTTCATTTGTCATAGAATTTAATTATTGGTTGGTAGTTGATAAGAAACGTTATTAAGATATTTTATTGCAACACTCTAATCTTATAGGTAAACTTATATGACGTCCACACCACAAGGCTTACCATACCAGTCCCACGATTTAAAATTACTGGACGCCACAACCAAAAGAACTACTCGACCACGGACTGTCAGGCGGACTGGTATGTTTTTTACCCATCTGTAAGAATCAATGAAGGGGCCGTCCATCAATAAATCATCACTCGCACCTGATTACTTAAGATTACATATTACAATAAAAGATTGCGAGTTTAGATCGATGTTAAATAATATACAGTACAACCTCTCTTCAGCAAAATCCTGCCTGAAACAATAGCATTATTTATCCCACAGAACGATTGATCTATAAATATAACCTCTACACAGCAACAACCTCTCAACAAGAACATAATCCCGCTTCTCCCAAATTGTGTTGCTTTAGAGAGGTTACGCTGTATATAATGTTCAAATTGACGGTAATTCATCAATGAGTTGGACGATGTGTTTGGACGTCGATTGTGTCGTTGATTTATTGGGTTAATATTTGAAAAGAATACAGAGTAACATTAAAGAAACATACAATTGTTTTATCCACTATGGACCCTTGTGGTCATCTTGGTCGGGAAAAAAGGTAATCATTTAAATATTGACTGGTTTAAAATCTGTGTGTGGTCGTCAAAACTTTAGTGAATTAAGCAATGTACATGTATGTATTAATGAGAACTAACCGTATATTAAGAATTAACAAAACAATTGTAGTTAGTTTCTGGTTTCTTAACTTTTTCAATTAAGCCTTCGATAATACAATGTACTATAATTGTGATTCTTAATGTTGTTATATACCTAGGTAACTAGTTAAATAGGTTAAGTAATTAGAAGTTCAAATTAATACCATTAACCTAGATTATCATGTAGATCAGGACCGTGCATTATTTTAAATCTGTTTCTAAAGATGAACATAGAATAATTTCAATCTATAAGTTGTACAGGGGCAAAAAACTGCACATACCTTCTCGCCACCTTGCAATAATTATCATTATTTATCTATTTCTGCTAATTGTTATTTACCTCATTAAGTTTTGAAGATGAAAGACATCAGATATGTATATAAAAACAACACACAGTCGTTAAAACCAAACACTGGTAACTTAATGAATGGGTATGTTATACATACATGTACAAATAAAGTACAAAATGAGGACTTGTCTTTGTTGACAATCTATAGAGTACATGTTATTGACATTAAGGAAATTTAACTGACGTAGTGTAAAAAGTCATTGTCAAGGATACTTCCTGGATTACACGATAGACAGGCCACAAAGCTTGTATAGCACAACCTCTCCCAAGCAGCCCTCTCTTGATAAACAACCTCCCTTTAACAACAGCGTAATTTTTCCCATTGCATGATTCAACAATAAATTTAACCTCTATAGAGCAACAACCTCACAACAAAATAAGTTTGCTATGCTATTCCCAAATCGTGTTAGTTTGGAGAGGTTATACTGTATTAACTAACCTGATCCCCCGCTTTCAGCAAAAAAACTAAATTTTTCACATGATGGTTGAATGAGAGGCTAGAGTTATCACAGAGAAACATTTGCCTTGGTAACAGTACCTTGATGATAATGTATTGCAGTAACATGAATCACCAATCTCATATACAGTGCAACCTCTCCAAGGCAACACCCTTTAAGAATAGTAAAATTAGGCTGTTGTTGAGAGGTTGTTGCTCTAAAATGGTTAAATTTATTGTTAAACTAACAGTTTACAGTTGGGAAAATATCATGCTGTCAATGAAGGAAGGTTGTTGATCAAAAGATGGTTATATATAATGCTATATTGAATATAATGGTCATAGTCCATTTAGTCTCTATGTGTACCTTGGTCTAAGAAACAAACGAATTACATGTGCAGTTTATTTGCAATAAAACAAATAGTTTACTACTGTGCTACATGTACTTCAAATAAAAATAAAAGACAAAGGTATGTATATATCATTGCTGAATGTTTAAAAGTTGATAAAATGAAAGAAAAAGTGTATTCTAGATTGCAAGAGATTTTTATTCCATATGGTACGTAAAAGATTTGCCATTTAATGTAATTTTAATAATAAGGGATCTAGTATCCTTCCTATTTTTCCGACAGCTCAATTTTCCTTGTAAAACATCACCTGTAGAGAAAAAGAACAAACAAATGACACAAAACACTTTAAATACATGACAAAAATGTACAATTGTAAATGTTATATAACAACACATAGTCATAGCAAAGGTCATTGGTGTTACTAAAACGTTTTTGTCTTCTACTATAAAATTGTAATAAAATCATTTTTAAAATTGTTAAAGCAAATACAAATCTAGTACAACGATACAGCATGTTATAAAATTTCCATTATCTTAAAAAATTGGCATCACTTGTTAATTATACATTTGGTTTGGTTTAAGGCCTGCCTGGTACACTCAGTGGTTTAAGGCCTGTCTGGTACATTCAGTGGTTTAAGGCCAGCCTGGTACACTCAGTGGTTTAAGGCCTGCCTGGTACACTCAATGGTTTCAGGCCTGTCTGGTACACTCAGTGGTTTAAGGCCTGCCTGGTACACTCAGTGGTTTAAGGCCTGTCTGGTACACTCAGTGGTTTTAGGCCTGTCTGGTACACTCAGTGGTTTTAGGCCTGTCTGGTACACTCAGTGGTTTTAGGCCTGTCTGGTACACTCAGTGGTTTTAGGCCTGTCTGGTACACTCAGTGGTTAGAACATTGGTCTACTAATCAAGGTTGTGAGTTTTGAACTCCGGGCAAGGCTAACACTGTCAATGACAAATTTGACTGAAGATATTACATCCTATGTTAAATTGTCCTCCACCTCTGAATTATGCAGGGTAGCTTGGCAGAAGTTTGCGGATAGAATGTGGTTAGTACTGGTTAAGGCCTAAATGAACTCCCGGGTAGCTGGCCGCCACTATATAACTGAAATAATGTTGAAAATGGCATTAAATCTGACGAAACAGATAAATAATTGATTTGGGCTTCTACATTTTTCAGCAACTATGAACTTACCTTCCTGACATTCCATTGGTGTATCTAACAAGAAGACTGATTGTTTCCAATGTGTAGGTGTACTTTGCGGACTAGTTGAGAAAAACACCTGTAAAATGGAACATTTATAAAGAACTAAACATTTAGTTACAGTATCTTACTATTCATTCATATTTGTACAAAATTGTTGCTATATTGGAAGAGCTAAGTACTGGTATGTTTGTACAAACTTTTTAGATTTTTTAAGAGTGTACAAACTATCTGATTAAGCAAACAAACATTCAATGATACATACTTGAGATCAGAACAAAATAAAATCAGAGCAGGGTGAAAGTTTTAAATCATAAATCCTTTGCTTTAGATTGAAAATAAAAATCAGTTGGTTTGGAGTGCTCCAACCAACTTATACTTTTTGGCTTTTTTTTACTAATATTACAGACACAAAATTCCTAGGTCGGAGCACTCCAAACAAAGTTATCTTTATTTTTAGCCTTACATAAATATCAAACAAGTCCATTTTGACACTATAATTTCTTCAGAAAGCAATGATATTCATTCCACTCAACTCACTTTTTGTGAACAGTTTTTCTCAAAGAAAATATCAAAATAACCAGCTAAGGCTGTAACTGGTCCAGTTTTACTGACAGTCAATGTAAAATCACTGGTGAACTGTAAGTCATCTACATGACAGGTACACACATCTAACTCCTGAAAATATACACACAAATACAGTCAAACCTGTTTTAGCGGTCACCTCCATATAAAGGCCACACTGAATAAAGGTCATTCTTTTAAAAATCATCATTGATTATTTAGAACAAAATGCTCTCCAAATAAAGGCCAACTGTCAATAAAAGTCACATTATATCTTTCTCTGATTACAGGGTTACAAATCCAGCCCACAAATGACTGGATCAGTCATGGCCCTCAACTCTAAACAAGAATGTGCTTTAGGACCAGAATGCATTATGTAAATTCAAATAAGTAACTGCTAGTTAGGACTATTTCAGAATTGACAGAAACAAAATTCATCTACTTACAAACATGGGTTACACATAAGTTACACAGAGACCTCGGTGTTGTTTCATAGATATGGCTCTACCATGATAAAACATTTTAAACATTATACTTTATTAGCTTTATATATTTCAGGCTTTCCATTTCTTTCAAATGGTAGGTATAACATCAAAGACAGATTGGTTGACTTACAATATTGCCTCATAAACATGGAATAGAACAGTTTTTTTAAGGTCTAAAATTACTAGGCTAAAATGTCTATACATGTAATGCAAAACCCTGATAGGTTAACATATAATAAAAGAATGAGTTTTGCAAGTTTTTTACATCAGAATATTCTATCAATCTAAGTAATTATATTCCATTTAAGACAAACTAAATTCCTTATACAAACATCACCTAAGCTATTAGATACAGTACTTGTTTGTCTTCTACTTATTTATTTATAATTGAATACAATACTTATGTAAATGTCTACCCTCTAAAATCAAGAAAAGGTACGCAATCATAAGGGACTTTATACAAACATTGTCCAGGATTATCTCCCTTTGTCATAAGACGTTTCAAGTCATAAAAAACATGGGATTGAGTTCTACACCAATGTAGTATACACACCCAAATTTTGGTCTTGATTTTGGATGAAAAAAAAGTGTGTCTTATACACGAGTGATTACGTTACCTTTATAACACAATCACTTGATGCAATCACATGTTTATTCAGTATCTCAACACTAGCTTCTCTGACCACACAAGTCTTCATACAGTTCATCTGGAATCCATAAACATCTCCCCAGTATGTAACATGTTTGTTGTAGAGATCCATGTCACTGATGGCAGATAGACTTATATTACATCTATCTGGGTACACTGGAATAACAAGAGTATACAGTAAGACATGGTTATAGTGAGCTCTGATATAATGAACAGGTGATGAATCCGGTACAGTAAGACATTGTTATAGTGAACTCTGTTACAAAGAATAATTGGATATATAGTTACTCTCCTTTACTTTATCATTGTAGATATATTGAAATATTGATGATAAAAGTTTATTATTCAGATCCCTGGAAGTAAAACTACAATGGTGTTCAACTGTATCATTGCATACCTGCAACAAATTAATGCATTTTAGCAGTGCACATGTACATCCATCGTTGCATTCAACAACATATGGTCTTCATTATGTGAGACAGTCAATTGTTGAAGACTTTAGACTGTATGTTGCATATCAACAATAAACGGGAAATAAAATCAACTACAGTGCATTTCAACGGTATGTGGGTAAATTCTTTCATTGAGTTTAACAAAATTTGAGGCAGTCAAAACCTAGGAGTTATCAGCTAATCCAGTAATAGTATAAACTTTAAAGATTAAAATATATCGACTGAGCATACCTGCCCCATCAGCTTTCAGAAACTTTGCCCTGGCAAATAAAACAGAATCCAACATTGACTCAAACAGAAGAAAATATCCCATCCATTCTGAGATAATAATATCCACCTGAAAATTTCATATAAATCCATGTATAAAATAATCAGTAAAAGCATTGTAATAACAAGAGGGCCATGATGGCCCTATAAATGCTCACCAGGAGAAAAGGTCATTTGGAGATGAACATTGTTGAAGTTTTCTATACGAGTCCAAGTAAGATCAAGTGACCCATCTGGGCCGTTTTTTATCCCATGGCCATTATATGAACAGATTTAAAAGAGGTCCATTAGACAAAGCTAGATACCAAATATCTTAGCTCTAGACCTTGTGGTTTCGGAGAAGAAGATTTTTCAAATTTTCCTATATAAAATAGAATAAACCCCAGGGCAGGGCCAATTTTGACCCCGGGGCCATAATTTGAACAAACTTGGTAGAGGTCCACTAGACAATGCCACATACAAAATATCTAAGCTCTAGGCCTTGCGGTTTTGGAGAAGAAGATTTTTTAAATTTTCCTATATAAGTCTATATAAATCAAGTGACCCCCGGGGGCGGGGCCAATTTTGACCCTAGGGCAATAATTTGAACAAACTTGGTAGAGGTCCACTAGACTATGCTACACACCAAATATCAAAGCTCTAGGCATTGTAGTTTTTGACAAAAAGATTTTTTTAATTTCCTATATAAGTCTATGTAAAATCAAGTTACCCCCGGGGCGGAGCCAATTTTGACCCCAGGGGAATAATTTGAACAAACTTTGTGGAGTTCCATTAGACAATGCTACATACCAAATATCTCAGCTCTAGGCCCTGTGGTTTCGGACAAGAAGATTTTTTAAGTTTTTTCTATTTGTTGCCATAGCAACCAGAGTTTTTAATGAAATTTAATTTTTTGAACAACTTTGAAAGGGGACCACCCAAGGATCATTCCAGCAAAGTTTGGTTGCAATCGGCATAGCGGTGTAGGAGGAGATGTTGTTTTAAGTAAACATGGACGCCACTTCACGACGAACGCAGGGCGATCACAAAAGCTCACCTTGAGCACATTCGTGCTCTGGTGAGCTAAAAACACTGGGTGTATTTTATTTACAGTGAAGCCTTGGCACTCTATAGCCATATATAAATGAGATTGTTGTAATAAGGTAGTCACTAAGAGAGATTTTTCAGTATTTAAATATATGAACAAAATAACTGAAACAGAACTATCCATAAACTAATCACACAACATCTCATACTATGTACAAGGTTCTTGACACATTGTTTTTCTCATGTTACAACTTATTAGTTTACATTTTCAGGTACATTTAATAACAAATTTGATTAATTTATTTTTATCTACACAAAACTGGTTCATGAATAAATAAGTACATATTTTCAAACAAACTGTTCATTATTAAACTTTACACAAAATCAGATATTAAATTACAGACACAGCACTGAATAGAATATCTATCTAATTTTGCCAATAAAAACCTGTAAAACAAGAATTAAGTGATGATACCTTTTTTACAGGTAAATCAATGTCCTCCAATTTCCCTTTGATAAATGTTATCTTGTCTGAAAGTTTGTTTTCCCTGAAATAAAACAATTACATTGCTATATGTATGTACCATAATACATAACTACAATAAATAGTTCAATGTTTAGAACAAATAGTAAGAATATTCATTTATCAAATGGGGATAAACTAATCCAAGTCAAACCTGTGTAACCAGCCACCTCTAGATAAACAAATAAGTGTGAATACAGTCTATTACTTAAAACAATGTCACTGATTAAAAACAAAATAACCTCTAAATAAAGGCCACCAGTCCTGTCAATTAAAATCACATTATGTCTTTTCCAAGGATGGCCTTTGTTTACAGGTTTAGGGTTTGGTGATTGGCTTGTGATTGCTAGTCAGAGAATTTAAGCATTTAACAATGAGTAGAGGAACAAGGTTGATGAGATCAAGTAAGATTCAACACAAATCTATCAACACAGCCCTTTTTTGCTGTTTTGGGGAACAGGTATCAGGTGACGTCCCATTGATGGGGTAAGTTTGCATTGTGAAACACTAAATTTTGGATTTTTCTTAAATTTTTCTCTCAGTGGGGAAAAATATTTTATACTTTTTTACCTGGGGAACAAGGGAGAATAGACTAGAATACTGGACACAAAAATGGTGTAAAAAAGGGGCTGCAACAAACAAACAAACCTGGCAATATCCATGGCCTGATAGATAATTTCAGCCATATCTACGGCATAAACATGTTTAGCCCCAGCTTGTGCAGCAAACATTGACAATATTCCTGTACCACAACCAACATCAAGAACTACTTTATCTTTAAATACTTCTGGATTTTTATACATAAAATCTCGGTAACTCTCAGTCCTCACTTTATCCTAGAAATAACATCAGAAATATATACTTATACATAATATTATAAAGCTAGCAACATGACTTTCATTTGAACAATTATAGATACATGTATGTTTCTGTGAAGACGCATCATGAGGTATAATAACTTGAACAGAGACAAGTATTAAAACTCTAAGTAGATGACAGTTTTTAAAGCTGTGAATAGTTTTTTATCAAATTGGAGAGAAGACGAGCATGACCAAGAAAGTCCTGGTCTGACTGTATCGAGGCTGACTCGAATACATGCAGCCTTGGAAATATCAGCCCATATAACAGAGACTCATGGCCCCGAGGTTATAAAACTTGAGTTCGGTCTCCAAGCTCAAAGCTCAATTCATTCTCAAAGTATAATGGTTAAAAAAATAGAGCTGATTAATGTTTAGATACATATAAAGACCAATTATGGCGTCAGACTAATGTATCAATAATATTATAATTGTCTAATCATAATTAACTTAGAAACATTAGAAGACAAAATATGAGATTTGAACTTGGAGACTGAACTCTAGTTTTATAACCTCGGAGCATGGAGATCAGGTATTAGACACTGTAGCTGCCTGCTGCCTACCCCAGTATCTGGGACACACACAGCAGCTGACAAACTCAGGATTAAGTAAGTAAGTAGTTTGTTTAAGTGGTGAATCGTCTTTTTATAATTCATAACTTTAAATCCAACTAAACAATCAGCCAGTAGTATTGATAATGGTAAACAATAAATGAATTTATAACTGGCACATTTCTAGAAGACAAATGACTCACTTTTAACATTTCTTCATGAATACCAAAATGACCATAGGAGCTAAAGTATGGGTCATCTTCCTCTTCTAGCATATTGTCTGTATGTTTTGTTTCATCCCCATCAGATTCAGTCCTACATACTATGTTACTTGGTTGTGACAACATAAGATCTCTAGTCACACTCCTAAAACAGACAATATTTTTACACAGTTAAATCAGTCATTAGTTTGAATGTGTTATAAAGTATATCTGCAGGGGTCTTCTCAAATATTCTTAAGAAAATGGTTTTCATAGAATTGTAAATGGATAAATTGAAAAATAACTTAAATCAGGCAAACCTTCCTCTTTTAATCTTGGGTCTACATAAATATGCAGCAATGCTGTTCATTGACTAACAGTAGTAAATAGTAGACTACATTCAAATATTTACATCATTCTATCAAGTATTTTATAGAACAATTACAAAAAGACACTTAACAGCCATTTCATATTAGAACATCTTAATTATTCCAACAGCTTATTTTCAGAAGGTTTTTACCAATTTTCAATATTTCCTCTTTATCTCAATATGATGTAGCAGTATGGACTATGGTGTTATAGTATTTGTATTTATAAATCATCTGTAATATTAACAGTCCAATTAGCTCAGTTGGTAGGGCATCATCAGACTTGCAAGTACGAGGTCGTGGGTTCAAGCTCCGAATTTTCTTCCTATTAAAATGAGACCACCTTAATATCGTGACTGAGTCTTTTTTGGCCCCCAAAAATGGTTTCAATTTCAAAGTTTTATGGAAACAATTGTGTACTAATTAACTCTAAATATCCTGAACTTATTACTTAGGGTACCTCATATTTTCCATATCTTCAAGGGCACGCTGTAAATTTTCCTCAACTTGTCTGGCTTTCTCTTCTGACTGTTGTAACTGTTTTATCAATGCCTCATATTCTACTCTTGTTACAGTAACAGAATGACTCTCAACACCATTTTTAAGTTTAGAGTTCTTATCAACAGAATTCTGTTCAGCATTGCACTCATTGCCAACATTGTCACTTATCTTAAGATCTTCAACATCATCAATGTCTGAAAAACACAAATTAAAAGATGTTGTTAATTCAATATACTTCAAGCTTGTACATTTAATTGTGTGCTTAGTAGTCAGTATTTTACTTTTCTCTTCCTTCATACTGGACAAACAAGAAGTCAGTGACTCTTAACTCTGACATTGATTAAATTGTGTTTCGTAAACAACATTTGACCAAATGTGAACAGCATGAAAAAGCTGATATAACCAACAAACACTCCCACAAAGGAACATGTTACTTCTAACTCTGATAAGATAATTCACGACAGAATTATGTGAACACTACATCACATTTTTCTAACAAGTCATTAGAAATTAAATTTACCGAATTGTAACATTGGATCTTCAGGATCAGCTGGGTGCATGAAGTCATCAGAATCCCACGGAGGCTTGTTGATATTTTCTGATGCTCTAAATACTTTCTCTGAAGGTTTCTGGAAGATACAATATTGAATTTAAACATTTCACAAAAAAAAACAATTTTGGTATTTATCCAACTGTTTAAAATAAAAGAAAACAAACCATGAAGAAATAAGCAGCATAATGTAGGTTTAAATAATGTGATTGTAGAAATGTTACAAATTATGTCCAAATAATTTCATCAGAAAATCACAGAACTGCTCACCAAACTCTTAAATTGTAAACTATTAGGCCACAAAAAATACTTTAGATTTTTGTCTTATTTTTGCTAAATTGGGATCAGATAGTACTTCTTATATTCAATCAAAGCTTTTGAAATGAATAGAACTGCAATAAAATAATTAAGTACCTGCATATTTAAAATATAGAGGATAATATTTTAAATAGATTAAAGATTTTACAGTACACATGAATCTAGTAAATGATTGCAGGGCCTTTTTTCCTTCTATAACAGAGGCCGAAATTCGGTGACTTCCCAATTGCATATAGGCTGTTTTCCCCAATTTGAGACAAGAAATTCCCAAAAATACAATGCTATTCTAACTCGGTTGCCTAACCTTATCAAAATTTGGCCAAATATCGCGCTTGAATTTCCCAAAATGGAAGGCTAAGGCCCCTTCCCAATATTTGGAAAAAAGGCTCTGAATTGTTGTGAGGTTAGTTAAAAAAGATCACAATTAATATATAAACAATAATTACCTGTTTTCGTATATAATTCACCATTTTGATGTATCCAAAACAATCCAAGTTCCATGCCTGACTAATTGTTTTAATGTTAAAGTCATGATCAGATGCACAATGTATGAACACTTCATCGGGATCTGCAAACTTGTTTCCACAGAACAAACATACAGTCATTATCTGTTCTTCTTCACCTTCTAACCAAGCATCATCATCACCATCATCATGGTCATCTTCATCATAATCATCCATACACTCTGTATACTGTTCTGATGCCATCTCAACAACAACTGATTAATCCTGAAATTATCAAGTATTGTATTGTCACAACTCTTTAGATCCATCAACTTAGCAAATTTTATTGCAACACAAAATATCATTTTTTCAAAAACTTGTATGTCATTTATCATTTATGTCTTACCTGTTACTTAATCAACCACATTTTTTAGATTATGAATACTCAATACATTAAATAAAACATTTGCCTTATCATAATCAGACATTGTGATGTAGCAATGTGGTATATAATATAGTATTTGTATACTATTTGTATACGGGCACTAGCTGTAATAAGCATACAAGGGAAATTGGCTGGGATATTCATCAGCCCGATTAGCTCAGTTGGTAGAGCATCTGACTTGCAAGCAGGAGATCACTGGATCGAGCCCCAACCGCATCGGGTACATTATTTTTCGGTAATATCCTGGTTTAAACCCGGGTGTTTAAACAGGATTAACCCTTGTACATGGCCGTCAGTGTATCAAGGAATGCAAGCGTATTTAGAGTATTTTTATGTTTTTTTACTTAAATGGTTCTATGATTGCATACTAGTACTGTCATGAATTTTAAGCTAAGTAAAGAGTTAGACTTGGGGTAATTTGCATGACCTGTATTATATTAGTAAGGACTTATATACATACATGGATTCGCAACTTCCGTATGAACAGTTTGAAGTAATCAAATCTGCGGTAGTCACACATGAATCAACGGGATTCCATCCTCTTGTTTACAAACAGGGTTTTTTCTCGGTATTTTGGGAATATGACCCATACCCTTGAGATTAGGAATTTTCGCGGTGTTTTAATCAAAATTGGGAAAATATGCATAACTACAATTTTTGCAATGTTCAACTTATTCTATTTATTCTCCCATAAAACAGAAGCAGACTAAGGTATTTACTACCAATAGTGATGTTAATGAACTTATAAAATTCAAAAAAAAATTGTGAATTTTTGTCTGTGACATTGGGAAAAAAAGATACTATTTTCCATTGGGAATATGACCGAATTTCAGGTATAACATCACCCCCAAAAAATCCCTGACAATAGCGAAAATACAAAAATATCCCTGATACTCAGAATGTTTACAACAGCGAAAATACCTGTGACATTCCGAATGTTTAATCCTGGAGACGAAAGGATAATAATTAATGCCCGCCATCTTGGAATTTAAAATGCTCGACTGATGCCTTTTTCAATGCATACTTATACAGTTGTAGCATTTAAGTGTATCTCAATATCTTTATGAAATTTTTCTGATCCCAACCAATTTCTCGTGCCCAATTGCCAGAGTTTTTTTAGTATATTTAAGTTCGAAAACACCTGATTACAGCCGTCGGACATTGCCGAGTATATAACGATGCATTGTGGGATCTTCTCCCGATATCGTAGAGGGGTATTTTTAGCAGTTGCGAATCCATGTATGTATATAAGTCCTTGATATTATATACCGTTCATTCCGTTATACTCCTGGTTAAATTTTAAAACCTAAACCAGGATAATCTGATATTGCCTTATTTTCCTCCTCCTATTACATTGATAACAATACATTACTCTAATAACTTTTGTCGCAACGACTTGTAACAATAAATGTCTTCCTGAAATAGTACAACCAGCAGCCATACTAGCCAGATTACAAAATGTAGGCTAGCTGTCATTGTCATTCAATCAGTTATTAAGACACAAATATACACAAAATAAGCAATGATAAAAAAGTATGTCAAATAATTGATTTCTACATTAAAATCAGTATTAAACATATCATAACCACGATTGATAACCAGACACACATTATTTTAGAAAAGAAAATATAAATTACCAAAAACACGTGTGTTTACTGTTGTTTACGGAAGTAGTAATTATCACGGAATGTAGAAAAAATGGGAACCGGATCACCTAGACGCACGTTGGACGTTCATGTAATTCGGATGAAAATCTAACCGAAATCATGAATATTTCAACATTTAGAACACTTGTAAGGAGTTTTCAGCAAGCAAAAGAGCTTAGTCGAGGTATGTGTTAACTAACTGTATTAATCAGTGTTTGACATCTTTGTAAATAGCTAATAGTTCCCCATGCAGACATTGTGTGGGTGGGGTACTGTACGTCTTATGTCAGTTGTCACTCTTGACTGAGACTCTTGTTAATCAGACAGTTCTTATTTTAAACTGTATCAGGTAATTAAGTTTGTTCCAAATATGAATAAAAATTGTGAAGGTCTGTTAAAATCCTTCAGTCTATGTGTCACTGATGTGACGTGAATGTGGAACTCCCTACCAGCATCTGTACTACTAGCTGTGGCTCCCTTTAAGACTAAGAAAGTAAGATGGAGTTATCCACGACAGCCCTTCAATTGGGGACTTCTTTTAGTTAAGGTAGCTCACATGACGAGACTTCTAAGCTGTTCCACTACGTGTCATAAACTACCTTTTATACTTCTATAATCTACAATGTATTTAATCACCAATGCATACTACAGGATCTTAAAATATCCATAAAAAACATAGTCCGAGCCTCGTTTATAGATCGATATGTATGACATACAGGTTTTCATAAAAAAACACAGCCACAAATATTAAAGGCTACAGTACAGGACACGTAAATAAACAGATTGCAATCGAAATTTAAGTCTTTAATACAATCCCATACTGAGGAAACTGCATATTGTTATAAATGTAAACTGTCAGCAAGAGCCCGGAGAGTTACTGTTCATGGCTTGGAGTTTACCTAAATTTTAGATCTTTGTTTTTATTTAATAAAAGATTATTTTATAAAGAAGATTGATGAGTAATAATTGACAAGATAAATGAAAAAAGAAAAATAATACCAACTCAATGACTTTTTACTCACCACTGAATTTTTTTTCAAATTTAAATAAAACAGTATTCACTTCCGAATTTCTTTGCTGTGATGTATGTTACCAAATGGTTAAGAATGACTGATTCAATTAATAGAAGTGGACAAAGTTGGTTTTTGACATAGAATAAAAATTATAACAAATCAAGAACTCAGTCGCTGTAACATATCTATTGTTTTTACAGGTATTCAGTCTCTCACACCTGCTGCTGGTTTCATTAGTCCAACGACATCTTCATCAGTGAATCATGTTCCACATCGTTGTATGCAGACTGTATGTAACAAATTAGTACAAACACAGCCTCTTATGGTTCAACAAGTGAGACATATAAGAAAGATATATCCAGATCCATTTGAACAAGATCCGGAGTATTTTATTCTGTAAGTATAGATTTTTCCTTAGTTATGTAATATGTTGTCATAGTATTAATTGGATTGGTCCTGATCTCAACAGATGGAATACGGTATTGCAAAATTGAAATTTATAGCATGTCTCCCTGTAACTATAGCAAATTTGCCTTCTTTTATGATATAAATGCTTTACATTTTTTTTTTTTTTTCTATTTGTAGACCAGAAGAGAAAACACATTTAGATTTAAACCATGTACCACAACTCGGCAACAATGGTCCAGGTATTATATTGTTTTTATTATCTTTGAGTTACTGAGTAAAAAAATAAAATTCACAATAACTTGTATGTATTTTCTGTAGAATTAAATCTTTTCTAGTTTCAATTCACTATAAAAAGAACATCAAGTTTTTAGCTCACATGTCACAAAGTGACAAAGTGAGCTATAAGGATCACTCTCCGTCCGGCATCCGGCTGTGTGCGTCATGCGTCGTCAAACTTTATGTTGTGACCACACTAAGGGCCACATTTTTAGCTCAATTTTAGCAAAACTGGGTCAGAACGTTAATATCAACAAAATCTCGGACCAAATAAGGGAAAACCTTGTGAACACTTTAGAAATCACTGTTTTGACTGGATCTTCATGAAATTTGTCAGAATGTTTATTTTAATAATATGTAGGTCAAGTTTGATAATGGGTCATTTCCGGTGAAAAACTAGGTCACTAGGGCAAATTGCTGGAAAACCTTGTGAACACTCTAGAAGTCACTGTTTTGATTGGATGATCATGAAACCTTGTCAGAATGTTTGTCTTCATAATTTCTTGGACGAGTTCGAACATGGGTCATCTTGGGTAAAAAACTAGGTCACTAGGTCAAATCTTATGAAAAACCATGTTAACACTGTAGATTTCACAGTTATTATTGGATCTTCACCAAACTTTGTCAAATCGTTTGTTTTAATGATATAACGGTCAAGTATAAATATGGGTCATCTAGGGTCAATAACTAGGTCACCAGGTCAAATCTTAGGAAAACTTTGTTAACACTGTAGATGTCACAGTTTTAATTGGATCTTCACCAAACCTTGTCAGAATGTTTGCCTCAATGATATGTGGGTCAAGGTTGAACATGGGTCAGCCGGGGTCAAATCTTAGGTAAAAATCTTGTAAAAGCTCTAAATGTCATGGTTTTAATTGGATCTTGGCCAAACCTTGTCAGATTGTTTGTCTTAATGATATTAAGGACAAGTTCAAATATGGGTCACCTAGGGTCAAAAACCAGGTCACAAGGTCAAATCTTAGGAAAACCTTATTAACACTGTAGATGTCAAATTTTGATCGTATCTTCACCAAACCTAGTCAGAATGTTTGTCTTAATGATATGTAAGACAAATTCAAGCATAGGTTGTCTGGGGTCAAAAACTAGGTCACGAGGTCAAATCAAAGTTTTAAAGAGTGAACAGTGATTGTCATGTGAGCGATATAGGGCCATCTTGGCCCTCTTGTTCTGTTCTTGAAGTTATAAAGGTATTATGTTTTTCATGGTTATACATCATTATCGTACAAAAATCCTACAGTCATAACAATGTTAAGGGATGTACTTGTCAATATAGTTATTATCTGACAGATAAAATCTTAAGTTACTTTGCTTTCTATTTATTTTGATTTTGGACAACTTTTGATTTACTATTTTTTGTTGCAGAATTAGCGAGGCAAGTACAAGAAGTTGCTCAGGGAAATAATTTAGGTAGACTGTTTGCTATCATACACATCAATGGGGAACAAAGAAAGATAACTACAGAAGATTTAGTCTTAGTGAATGGATTCTTTCCACCACAGATTGGTGACCAACTCAGATTAGAAAAGGTAATTATAGATGTTCTCAGAGATGAATTTTCTGAAAGTTTTGATATAGATACAGAATGTTTCCATGGACTGTTTTAAATTTGCTGCACCGACAGAGCTCAGTCTGTTTGTAATAATATTTCAGTTTAAACTTAATGCAGGGGTGTGTTAAATTCTTAGAACTGTTGCTTGCCTATGTGGATTCATGTTATTGTTTTATATCTGCAGGTTTTGTTGGTCGGTAGTAAAGACTTCACATTGTTTGGTCGTCCAATTCTTGAGTAAGTGTCATACCAAAATCTATTAAAAATATTGGTGTTTTAACATTTCTCTTTCTTCTGATAATAGTTTGTTATAAAAGTAAATGTATAAGTTTTATAAGTTTAATAAATTGACCTGAATTGATAGAATCTATAAGTAAATGACTTAAACTAGTAAAAATGATCACCAAATAACTTGGTTCTGGTAACTGTTTATTAGCTTGTCTGTTTTCTAAGGAAGTCAAGCTCCTGTGATCAGTGTGACGTCTGTGCAAAAACTTTAATGTAGCTCATAACACAGGCACTTTAAGAGGTAGCAACATGAAACTTAATAGGTGGATAGATCTCACTGAGGTGATGAATAAGCGAGCATTGGTACAACTTGTGGCGGTCTTGTTTGGGGTTTTAAATCACACTCTCACTCAAACATTTGGCAACTTTTCCAGCTTTAATAGTGGGGAAAGACTCAAGGTGAAGTGTACATTTGGTAAAGGGCTGGTGATAAGTTGTCTGAGGCCACAACCACTCAACCATGGAAGCCCATCTTAACTGTTCCAGCTCATTTTATAGACATAGCTTATCACAACATATTAAAGCCATATCTTCTTACAATATTATGTTGTACTACTGAGATTCCTTTTTTAGCTCACCAGAGCACGAATGTGCTCAGGGTGAGCTTTTGTGATCGCCCTGCGTCCATCGTGCGTCGTTACGAATACATGGCGTCCATGTTTACTTAAAACAACATCTCCTCCTACACCGCTATGCCAATTGCAACCAAACTTGGCTGGAATGATCCTTGGCTGGTCCCCTTTCAAAGTTGTTCAAAAAATTAAATTTCATTAAAAATTCTGGTTGCTATGGCAACAAATTGAAAAAAATTAAAAAATCTTCTTGTCTGAAACCACAGGGCCTAGAGCTGAGATATTTGGTATGTAGCATTGTCTAATGGAACTCTACAAAGATTGTTCAAATTATTCCCCTAGGGTCAAAATTGGCTCCGCCCCGGGGGTAACTTGATTTTACATAGACTTATATAGGAAATTTAAAAAATCTTCTTGTCAAAAACTACAATGCCTAGAGCTTTGATATTTGGTGTGTAGCATAGTCTAGTGGACCTCTACGAAGTTTGTTCAAATTATTGCCCTAGGGTCAAAATTGGCCCCGCCCCGGGGGTCACTTGATTTATATAGACTTATATAGGAAAATTTAAAAAATCTTCTTCTCCGAAACCGCAAGGCCTAGAGCTTAGATATTTTGTATGTAGCATTGTCTAGTGGACCTCTACCAAGTTTGTTGAAATTATGGCCCCGGGGTCAAAATTGGCCCTGCCCTGGGGTTTATTCTATTTTATATAGGAAAATTTAAAAAATCTTCTTCTCCAAAACCACAAGGCCTAGAGCTAAGATATTTGGTATGTAGCATTGTCTAGTGGACCTCTACCAAGTTTGTTCAAATTATTGGCCTAGGGTCAAAATTGGCCCCGCCCCGAGGGTCACTTGATTTATATAGACTTATATAGGAAAATTTAAAAATTCTTCTTCTCCAAAACCACAAGGCCTAGAGCTAAGATATTTGGTATGTAGCATTATCTAGTGGACCTCTACTAAGTTTGTTCAAATAATTGCCCTAGGGTCAAAATTGGCCCTGCCCTGGGGTTTATTCTATTTTATATAGGAAAATTTAAAAAATCTTCTGCTCCGAAACCGCAAGGCCTAGAGCTTAGATATTTTGTATGTGGCATTGTGTAGTGGACCTCTACCAAGTTTGTTCAAATTATGGCCCCGGGGTCAAAATTAGCCTTGCCCTGGGGTTTATTCTATTTTATATAGGAAAATTTTTTAAAATCTTCTTCTCCGAAACCACAAGGCCTAGAGCTAAGATATTTGGTATCTAGCTTTGTCTAATGGACCTCTTTAAAATCTGTTCATATAATGGCCATGGGATAAAAAACAGCCCAGATGGGTCACTTGATCTTACTTAGACTCGTATAGAAAACTTCAACAATGTTAATCTCCAAATGACCTTTTCTCCTGGTGAGCATTTATAGGGCCATCATGGCCCTCTTGTTTAGGTCATGGCGAGTTTATTCAGGTACCATATTTACGTATATTATTATACACAGTCAAACTTGAGAAAGTGGCCACCTTCAAATAAAGGCCACCATGTGAATAAATGCCGTTCTTTTAAAACCCATAATTGATTATTTAGAACAAAATGGCCTCCCAATGAAGGCCACCTGTCATTGAAAGCCAGATTTCGTCTTTCCCATGGGTGACCTATGTTGACTGGTTTGACTGTATATTATAGGTTACCTTAATGAATCTTTTCTGTTACTTTTCAGTCGAAATCTTGTCAGAATAGAAGCTACTGTAATAGAGAAGACATTGTCACATGTCAGAGTACATTATACTAAAATGAAGAGATTTCAGAGATTAAAATGTGAGTTATCTTTACAAATACAACATATGTTTGTGATCATGGCTGAGATCCAATCCTTCGTCACCATGGTGACAAGGTCATTGACTAGTCACTGAGTGAGCCAGTTTCAGCAAAAACATGACTGATGGTATGAAATGACCATGACTGTATTTACAATGTTGTTTGATATATTTATCCATTTAACTTCTAAAAATTCTTGTATTTGATGGAATGGCAGTTTAGCAAATCAATAAACTTACTTTCCATTGAATACATTAATATTTTATGATTAATTTCTTGATACCAACTGTTTGTTATCAGAGAATTTGACTACAGTCTGTTTTGAATTGGCCCATATCTCTTTTTTTGTGTGTAAATATGTAAGATGTGTATTTTGTACATTCAAAGATTGATAAGAAAAGTTGCTCCAATATTTTTTCGTTTTAATATATGTTTTTTTTGTCTTTCAGTGCACCAGAATCCTCAAACTGTATTAGTTATCAACAGTATAGAAGTAGATCCAGCCGCGCTGACACAGTCATAGCATGTTAATGTAATAATGATAAAATTAAATAAACTTTGTATGGGATGATTAAGAGAAACAAAATTTGAAAATTCCTTTTGATTGAGAGAAAGGTTTCTCATGACATTTGTGTTTATGGAGTTTCAAATTTGGATAATTCAAGTTGTGTAATATAAGGATCATGTACTGTGCTGAAAAAAGTGATAAAATACTGAGTGGTAAGGAAGGTAGAAATAGTCTCTGTGTTCAAAGCCTTTATGAGAAACCTGTGATTTCTTTGGAATATAAATTTCTGTTACTAAGGGTCACAGATTTATGTATTAATTTCTGTGGAAGTGGTATTTGTACAAACGTAGTTATGGCATTATAACTAATAAATATTTTGCAGTTACCAAAGCATCACATAGATGTACCTTATTTTATTCAGCAATGCTCACAAGAGACAAGAATAGCATTTGGTATATTGTTTCATTTTATTACAGAGAAGTTTGTAGAAAAAAGGTCATAGTATACTCATAACAATGACTGTATTAAGACAGTTTTGTAGATATATCAATATCAATAACTGAATCTCTGTGAGTTTAAAGTTCTTGGATTTAATGAGATATAATACAATACAAACAAGATGGCTATTAGTCTGTTAGATACTAGTTTATTCTATAAAGTAAGTTGTGCTGTTTTAACTCTGTATTAGTATTATTGACAATAAAATGACCTTTTGTTAATATGCTTGTATTTTGTCTCATCAGTAGTTCGGCCAAAATCAATTTAACATTTATATTTACGTGCATAGTGACTCCCTATATGTTGTTCTAATGGTTCTACGTGGCTGTTAATTAGATAGTTCTGCTAATTTCTTACATAAAAATCTAAAGCAGAGTACTGATTTCAATAATGATCTTTTGTAGAAACTCTCCCTAGTCAAACAGTATCTTCTGATGTGATATCAAACCCTCACTGTTGTATCCTGGACTTTTGTGTGATATATAATACCATTCCATGTCGTATCATACCATAATAAGTACTCGTCTGATTTTCTAAAACATCATAACGTATTCTTACACATCATCACATATTCTTACACATCATAATGTATTCTAACACATCATAACATATTCTAACATATCATAACACATCATAAAGTATTCTAACACATCATAACATATCCTAACACATCATAAAGTATTCTAACACATCATAACATATCCTAACACATCATAAAGTATTCTAACACATCATAATGTATTCTAACACATCTTAACGTACTCTAACACATCATAACGTATTCTTACACATCATAACGTATTCTTACACATCAAAACATATTCTTACACATCACAATGTATTCTAACACATCATAGCATAGTCTCACACATCATAACGTATTCTAACACATCATAACGTACTCTAACACATCATAACGTATTCTAACACATCATAACATATTCTTACACATCATAACGTATTCTTACACATCAAAACATATTCTTACACATCACAATGTATTCTAACACATCATAGCATAGTCTCACACATCATAACGTATTCTAACACATCATAACGTACTCTAACACATCATAACGTATTCTTACACATCATAACGTATTCTTACACATCAAAACATATTCTTACACATCATAATGTATTCTAACACATCATAACATATTCTAACATATCATAACACATCATAACGTATTCTTACACATCATAACGTATTCTTACACATCAAAACATATTCTTACACATCACAATGTATTCTAACACATCATAACATACTCTCACACATCATAACGTATTCTAACACATCATAACGTACTCTCACACATCATAACGTATTCTTACACATCATAACGTATTCTTACACATCAAAACATATTCTTACACATCATAACGTATTCTAACACATCATAACATACTCTCACACATCATAACGTACTCGCACACATTATAATGTATTCTAACACATCATAATGTATTCTTACACATCATAACGTATTCTAACATATCATAACATACTCTCACACATCATAACGTACTCGCACACATTATAATGTATTCTAACACATCATAATGTATTCTTACACATCATAACGTATTCTTACACACCATAACCTATTCTAACACATCATAATGTATTCTAACACATCATAACGTATTCTTACACATCATAACCTATTCTAATATAATACATCATAACCTATTCTAACACATCATAATGTATTCTTACACATCATAACCCATTCTAACACATCATAATACATTCTAACACATCATAACCTATTCTAACACATCATAATGTATTCTAACACATCATAGCATAGTCTAACACATCATAATGTATTCTAACACATCATAATGTATTCTAACACATCATAGCATAGTCTAACACATCATAATGTATTCTAACACATCATAGCATAGTGTAACACATCATAATGTATTCTAATACATCATAGCATAGTCTAACACATCATAATGTATTCTAACACATCATAGCATAGTGTAACACATCATAATGTATTCTAACACATCATAGCATAGTGTAACACATCATAATGTATTCTAACACATCATAGCATAGTCTAACACATCATAATGTATTCTAACACATCATAATGTATTCTAACACATCATAGCATAGTGTAACACATCATAATGTATTCTAACACATCATAGCATAGTGTAACACATCATAAAGTATTCTTACACATCATAATGTATTCTAACACATCATAACCTATTCTAACACATCATAATGTATTCTTACACATCATAACCCATTCTAACACATCATAATACATTCTAACACATCATAACCTATTCTAACACATCATAATGTATTCTAACACATCATAACCTATTCTAACACATCATAATGTATTCTAACACATCATAGCATAGTCTAACACATCATAACCTATTATAACACATCATAACCTATTCTAACACATCATAATGTATTCTAACACATCATAACCTATTCTAACACATCATAATGTATTCTAACACATCATAGCATAGTCTAACACACCATAATGTATTCTTACACATCATAATGTATTCTAACACATCATAACCTATTCTAACACATCATAATGTATTCTAACACATCATAGCATAGTCTAACACACCATAATGTATTCTTACACATCATAATGTATTCTAACACATCATAACCTAGTCTAACACATCATAATGTATTCTAACACATCATAACCTATTCTAACACACCATAATGTATTCTAACACATCATAACCTAGTCTAACACATCATAATGTATTCTAACATATCATAGCATAGTCTAACACACCATAATGTATTCTTACACATCATAATGTATTCTAACACATCATAACCTATTCTAACACATCATAATGTATTCTTACACATCATAACGTATTCTTACACATCATAATATATTCTCACACATCATTATGTATTCTAACACATCATAGCATAGTCTAACACATCATAACGTATTCTAACACATCATAGCATAGTCTAACACATCATAACGTATTCTTACACATCATAGCATAGTCTAACACATCATAATGTACTAACACATCATAGCATAGTCTAACACATCATAATGTATTCTAACACATCATAGCATAGTCTAACACATCATAACATAGTCTAACACATCATAATGTATTCTGACACATCATAGCATAGTCTAACACATCATAGCATAGTCTAACACATCATAATGTATTCCAACACGTCATAACATACTCTCACACATCATAACATATTCTTACACATCACAATGTATTCTAACACATCATAACATACTCTCACACATCATAACGTACTCGCACACATTATAACGTATTCTTACACATCATAATGTATTCTTACACATCATAACATACTCTCACACATCATAACGTACTCGCACACATTATAATGTATTCTAACACATCATAATGTATTCTTACACATCATAACGTATTCTAACATATCATAACATACTCTCACACATCATAACGTACTCGCACACATTATAATGTATTCTAACACATCATAATGTATTCTTACACATCATAACGTATTCTTACACACCATAACCTATTCTAACACATCATAATGTATTCTAACACATCATAACGTATTCTTACACATCATAACCTATTCTAATATAATACATCATAACCTATTCTAACACATCATAATGTATTCTTACACATCATAACCCATTCTAACACATCATAATACATTCTAACACATCATAACCTATTCTAACACATCATAATGTATTCTAACACATCATAGCATAGTCTAACACATCATAATGTATTCTAACACATCATAATGTATTCTAACACATCATAGCATAGTCTAACACATCATAATGTATTCTAACACATCATAGCATAGTGTAACACATCATAATGTATTCTAATACATCATAGCATAGACTAACACATCATAATGTATTCTAACACATCATAGCATAGTGTAACACATCATAATGTATTCTAACACATCATAGCATAGTGTAACACATCATAATGTATTCTAACACATCATAGCATAGTCTAACACATCATAATGTATTCTAACACATCATAATGTATTCTAACACATCATAGCATAGTGTAACACATCATAATGTATTCTAACACATCATAGCATAGTGTAACACATCATAAAGTATTCTTACACATCATAATGTATTCTAACACATCATAACCTATTCTAACACATCATAATGTATTCTTACACATCATAACCCATTCTAACACATCATAATACATTCTAACACATCATAACCTATTCTAACACATCATAATGTATTCTAACACATCATAACCTATTCTAACACATCATAATGTATTCTAACACATCATAGCATAGTCTAACACATCATAACCTATTATAACACATCATAACCTATTCTAACACATCATAATGTATTCTAACACATCATAACCTATTCTAACACATCATAATGTATTCTAACACATCATAGCATAGTCTAACACACCATAATGTATTCTTACACATCATAATGTATTCTAACACATCATAACCTATTCTAACACATCATAATGTATTCTAACACATCATAGCATAGTCTAACACACCATAATGTATTCTTACACATCATAATGTATTCTAACACATCATAACCTAGTCTAACACATCATAATGTATTCTAACACATCATAACCTATTCTAACACATCATAATGTATTCTAACACATCATAGCATAGTCTAACACACCATAATGTATTCTAACACATCATAACCTAGTCTAACACATCATAATGTATTCTAACACATCATAGCATAGTCTAACACACCATAATGTATTCTTACACATCATAATGTATTCTAACACATCATAACCTATTCTAACACATCATAATGTATTCTTACACATCATAACGTATTCTTACACATCATAATATATTCTCACACATCATTATGTATTCTAACACATCATAGCATAGTCTAACACATCATAACGTATTCTAACACATCATAGCATAGTCTAACACATCATAACGTATTCTTACACATCATAGCATAGTCTAACACATCATAATGTACTAACACATCATAGCATAGTCTAACACATCATAATGTATTCTAACACATCATAGCATAGTCTAACACATCATAACATAGTCTAACACATCATAATGTATTCTGACACATCATAGCATAGTCTAACACATCATAGCATAGTCTAACACATCATAATGTATTCCAACACGTCATAACATACTCTCACACATCATAACATATTCTTACACATCACAATGTATTCTAACACATCATAACATACTCTCACACATCATAACGTACTCGCACACATTATAACGTATTCTTACACATCATAATGTATTCTTACACATCATAACGTATTCTTACACATCATAACCTATTCTAACACATCATAATGTATTCTAAAACATCATAACGTATTCTAACACATCATAATGTATTCTAAAACATCATAACGTATTCTAACACATCATAACGTATTCTTACACATCATAACGTATTCTAACACATCATAACGTAATCACGGTATCACGTCATAATGTATTCTAGCACATCATAACATAGTCTAACACATCATAATGTATTCTAACACATCACAACGTATTCTTACACATCATAACGTATTCTAACACATCATAATGTATTCTTACACATCACAATGTATTCTAACACATCATAACATATTCTTACACATCACAATGTATTCTTACACATCATAGCGTATTCTAACGCATCATAATGTATTCTAGCACATCATAACATAGTCTAACACATCACAATGTATTCTAACACATCATAACGTATTCTTACACATCATAATGTATTCTTACACATCATAACGTATTCTAACACATCATAATGTATTCTAAAACATCATAACGTATTCTAACACATCATAACGTATTCTTACACATCATAACGTATTCTAACACATCATAACGTAATCACGGTAGCACGTCATAATGTATTCTAGCACATCATAACATAGTCTAACACATCATAATGTATTCTAACACATCATAACGTATTCTTACACATCATAACGTATTCTAACACATCATAATGTATTCTTACACATCACAATGTATTCTAACACATCATAACATATTCTTACACATCACAATGTATTCTAACACATCATAACATATTCTTACACATCACAATGTATTCTAACACATCATAACATATTCTTACACATCACAATGTATTCTAACACATCATAACATATTCTTACACATCATAACGTATTCTTACACATCATAACATATTCTTACACATCACAATGTATTCTAACACATCATAACATATTCTTACACATCACAATGTATTCTAACACATCATAACATATTCTTACACATCATAACGTATTCTTACACATCATAACGTATTCTTACACATCATAACGTATTCTTACACATCATAACATATTCTTACACATCATAACGTATTCTTACACATCATAACATATTCTTACACATCACAATGTATTCTAACACATCATAACATATTCTTACACATCATAATGTATTCTTACACATCATAACGTATTCTAACACATCATAACGTATTCTAACACATCATAACATATTCTTACACATCATAACGTATTCTAACACATCATAACGTATTCTTACACATCATAACGTATTCTTACACATCATAACGTATTCTAACACATCATAACGTATTCACGGTAGCACGTCATAATGTATTCTAACACATCATAATGTATTCTAACACATCATAACATACTCTCACACATCATAACGTATTCTTACACATCATAACATATTCTTACACATCATAACGTATTCTTACACATCATAACGTATTCTAACACATCATAACATATTCTTACACATCACAATGTATTCTAACACATCATAACATATTCTTACACATCACAATGTATTCTAACACATCATAACGTATTCTTACACATCATAACGTATTCTAACACATCATAACGTATTCTTACACATCATAACGTATTCTAACACATCATAACGTATTCACGGTAGCACGTCATAATGTATTCTAACACATCATAATGTATTCTAACACATCATAACATACTCTTACACATCATAACGTATTCTTACACATCATAACATATTCTTACACATCATAACGTATTCTTACACATCATAACGTATTCTAACACATCATAACATATTCTTACACATCACAATGTATTCTAACACATCATAACATATTCTTACACATCACAATGTATTCTAACACATCATAACGTATTCTTACACATCATAACGTATTCTAACACATCATAACGTATTCTTACACATCATAACGTATTCTAACACATCATAACGTATTCACGGTAGCACGTCATAATGTATTCTAACACATCATAATGTATTCTAACACATCATAACATACTCTTACACATCATAGCATAGTCTAACACATCATAACATACTCTTACACATCATAACATATTCTTACACATCACAATGTATTCTAACACATCATAACATACTCTCACACATCATAACGTACTCGCACACATTATAATGTATTCTAACACATCATAACGTATTCTTACACATCATAACGTATTCTAACACATCATAACGTATTCTTACACATCATAACGTATTCTAACACATCATAACGTATTCACGGTAGCACGTCATAATGTATTCTAACACATCATAATGTATTCTAGCACATCATAACATAGTCTAACACATCATAATGTATTCTAACACATCATAACGTATTCTTACACATCATAACGTATTCTAACACATCATAATGTATTCTTACACATCACAATGTATTCTAACACATCATGACATATTCTTACACATCATGACGTATTCTTACACATCATAACATATTCTTACACATCACAATGTATTCTAACACATCATAACATATTCTTACACATCACAATGTATTCTAACACATCATAACATATTCTAACACATCATAACGTATTCTAACACATCATAACATATTCTTACACATCACAACATATTCTTACACATCATAACATATTCTTACACATCATAACATATTCTTACACATCATAACGTATTCTTACACATCATAACGTATTCTAACACATCATAACATATTCTTACACATCATAACGTATTCTTACACATCATAACGTATTCTAACACATAATAACGTATTCTTACACATCATAACGTATTCTAACACATCATAACATATTCTTACACATCACAACATATTCTTACACATCATAACATATTCTTACACATCATAACATATTCTTACACATCATAACGTATTCTTACACATCATAACGTATTCTAACACATCATAACATATTCTTACACATCACAACATATTCTTACACATCATAACATATTCTTACACATCATAACATATTCTTACACATCATAACGTATTCTTACACATCATAACGTATTCTTACACATCATAACATATTCTTACACATCATAACATATTCTTACACATCATAACATATTCTTACACATCATAACGTATTCTTACACATCATAACATATTCTTACACATCATAACATATTCTTACACATCATAACATATTCTTACACATCACAACATATTCTTACACATCATAACGTATTCTTACACATCATAACATATTCTTACACATCATAACGTATTCTTACACATCATAACATATTCTTACACATCATAACATATTCTTACACATCATAACGTATTCTTACACATCATAACATATTCTTACACATCATAACATATTCTTACACATCATAACATATTCTTACACATCATAACATATTCTTACACATCATAACGTATTCTTACACATCATAACATATTCTTACACATCATAACATATTCTAACACATCATAACATATTCTTACACATCACAACATATTCTTACACATCATAACATATTCTTACACATCATAACATATTCTTACACATCATAACGTATTCTTACACATCATAACGTATTCTAACACATCATAACATATTCTTACACATCACAACATATTCTTACACATCATAACATATTCTTACACATCATAACATATTCTTACACATCATAACGTATTCTTACACATCATAACGTATTCTAACACATCATAACATATTCTAACACATCATAACGTATTCTTACACATCATAACGTATTCTAACACATCATAACGTATTCTTACACATCATAACGTATTCTAACACATCATAACGTATTCACGGTAGCACGTCATAATGTATTCTAACACATCATAAAGTATTCTAACACATCATAACATACTCTTACACATCATAGCATAGTCTAACACATCATAACATACTCTTACACATCATAACATATTCTTACACATCACAATGTATTCTAACACATCATAACATACTCTCACACATCATAACGTACTCGCACACATTATAATGTATTCTAACACATCATAATGTATTCTTACACATCATAACGTATTCTTACACATCATAACCTATTCTAACACATCATAATGTATTCTAAAACATCATAACGTATTCTTACACAGCATAACGTATTCTAACACATCATAATGTATTCTAAAACATCATAACGTATTCTAACACATCATAACGTATTCTAACACATCATAATGTATTCTAACACATCATAACGTATTCTAACACATCATAATGTATTCTAACACATCATAACGTATTCTTACACATCATAACGTATTCTAACACATCATAATGTATTCTAAAACATCATAACGTATTCTAAAACATCATAACGTATTCTAACACATCATAACGTATTCCAACACCTCATAATGTATTCTAACACATCATAACGTAATCACGGTAGCACGTCATAATGTATTCTAGCACATCATAACGTCCTCTAACACATCATAACGTATTCTAACACATAACTTATTCTAACACATCATAATGTATTCTCGAACGTCATAATGTGCCGCCATTCGTTATATCATACCCTCACACGCCATATTGTACACTCGCCTATCTTTCTCTATCCCAAATATCTATTAATTAATATAAGTCTTTGCAAATTTGTACCCAAATCTAGATCAATGAAAACATGAGTATATACATGCATTGAATTTCCTCAATATAACTTCACGTTTTATCATGATTATACAGTTGAGGAAAATTAGTAAAACTAATACACCTGGTCGTCATTTTTCCGTTTTTCCGATTATGCATATACATGTACATGACGATTAATAATCATTATTCATTTGATGGACATGACTTAAACTATGTTATACTCACAAACATTTCACTTATCTTCACAAACATGTACCTTACTTTCACATATACGTACCTTACCTTCGCATAATGTGCATTACCTTCGCAAACATTTCACATACCTTCACATACATGTGCCTTACCCCTCACATACCCTACCTTCACATATATATGTACTTACCCTGACATACATTTCACTTACCTTCACAAACATGTACCTTAATGTACCTTCGCAGATACGTACATTACCTTCACATACATGTACCTTACCTTCGTATGCCATTTCGTATCGTACCCTCCAATGCCATATTGTACCATTATAGTTTATGACATACCAGTCGGAACTCCTCAGCGATTTGTCTAAAGAAAATGCCTCGGACATTATAGTCAGGCCGCCAAATTGTTTTTTGTTGTTTATGGGATACTTTACAACCTGGGAATCCATTGATGGAAACAACCTGATTCTCTTTTAGTGGGAACTTGATGCCATTTGCGAAGGATAAAAACGTTTGAAAGTCTGCCACTCTGAGAATTAATGCCTATATAGTGCTGAAAAAGTAGTGACCGGAAACCACGTTTGTAACCCTGCACTAATGTGCGAGGCGTATTTCCCAGTTATGGGAATGTCTGAGTAGTTTATTACGATTGGTAGTACAGGTATACAATTTATCGCGATTTAAACGCACTATACATAATGGCTCGTAAAAGATTCCGTACATGCATAACTGCTTGTCTTGATAAAAATATTATACGAGTAACTACAGCAGTCTAGACGATCGACATACATGCACATGTACCTTGGTTAGCGGGTTAAAAATGATTTCGCCAAAATCTGTGTTTATAACTGGAGCTAATAGAGGAATAGGTCTAGAGTTTGTTAGACAATTGATAAAATTACCAATAGCGCCTAATTATGTGTTTGCAGGATGTAGAAATCCAGATACATCGAAGGTATAGTAGTTTATTTTGTTCTGTTTTGTTAGCATTCTGTAAGTTTGCACAATTCAGCTGATTATTCTAACAGGGATTAATTTTGTCCCTGATTCAAAACCAGTCCTTCGTAATACATGTACATTCATTATAAAAGTACATCGTCTGATAACGTTATTTTGATATTTCAAAGACATTAACTCCCAGTGAAAATTACCGAATGGGAGGATTGTTGTATCAGCGAGATATCGACTGAATCATCTACATATAATGATCTGTATTTATTTAGCCTATATATTGATCATTCCACCATTTTGTTCTATATATTATGTTTTAAGTACTTAGTCTATCCGTCCATTCGACTTTATCCGTGTACCCATGAAATAGCGCACAAAACAAACATATAACAGAAAAAATGTTATCTATTAAGACTGATATGTTAGACATTGATTGATAAGAGTTATGCATCTGTTTAAGAGCTCCACAGTTTCCCAGCAGATCATGTATCATATATATGCATGCCACGGTGGCCTAACACATGTGATAATATGTACATTGTAAGTTTAAATATGATATCATAAAGAGACGATTGACTGCCAAGACTAAGAGATTCCATTCTTGAGTCAGTCGATCAACGAGTGACATTCATATTTAGATATACATGTACAAATACAGTCAAACAGTGAACAAAGGTCATCCTTGGGAAGGACATTATAATATGACCTTCATTCACAGGTGGCCTTTATTCGGGGGTCATTTTTGTTCAGTCAATTACCAATGACTGTTTTTAAAAGAATGGCATTTATTCGGAGAGTGGTCTTCATTAGGAGGTGCCCGCTAACCAAGCTTGACTGTACGTACCTTTTATAAACCACAAATTAAATAACTATCAATTATTAATATTTTTTTGTAATTGGATCATTAAGAATTCGGAAGACATAAATCTAACACGAATGTACATTAATTGATACTAGTAAACTTGCAGAAAAGCTTCTACATGTACAAAAATATGAAAATACATGTAGTACATTTTTGTACTAAACAACTGTAACGTATTTTCAGTCCAAGCGTTACATATATGTATTAAACGGGCTTTGAACTTACGATAATTTATCATGTATGAGCAGAAATGATGAACTAATAATTTTCCTCAAGCTTCCTCGCTTCTGATTGAAATAAATGAATAATATACTTATATATTCAAAAAACAACGACGAACAAAGCCCTATATCTTGATTAGTCAGTCCCAGAACAATAACTGCCGAAAAGGGTCTCAACTTGAAATGGTCAAAACACTCTCAGATATGGAGGTCCTGACGCCGAGATTACAACTGAGAAATGTCTGGAATATTGTTTGGCAGCATTAAATCTAATGCAAGGTGAAAAATGGTCCGGTATTCTATACGACTGTATCAACAAAACCGTAATGGGATGGTAGAACATATATAAAATGTACATGTATACAGTAATGCACAAAATTAAAATCATCAATTGGACAATAAACTGGAACAAACTCTTCTATGTCAGCTATTTTGTTTGATTTCATTGACATAGTTTTGTATTTTATACGTTTCTGTGTGTTGGGTAGTTTCGTGAGCTAGAGGTGATTTTTATGCCTCCACCATTCAAAATGACGTGCATAAAGTGTTACTCATGTCCGTCCGTCCGTTCAAATTTTGGTTTTCGAGCGATAACTCAAGAAATATTTCATTGATTGGTTTCATATTTAAATTGACGGTTTATAATTATAAAATACAGGTCAAGTCAGTAAGTATCGCGGTCTATTTTAGACAATACAGACTGGTTTAATACAATACATCTAGTTGATGACTGTTGACAAAACGCAAAAGCGCTTAAGGCGTAAATTTTCTTTTTCTTATGGTGGCATATTTCTGCATACACTTATTGAAATTATTTTAGCGAAAACTTTCTCTAGCGACCTAGGCTTTTTATTAGGCGAAAGGAACGGTACAATTACGGTACAATTACTTATTTTTCCTTACTGTTCTCGTTCTGGAGCAAAACAAAATCCCCTACCAATATAAATCTACTCTATTTTTTATGTGAGTATGTTACGAGAAACACCTTTTAGACCTAAGCTAGTGTTAGGATGCGTGGAATTGGTTGATGATTGACTCGTATGTATCTAACGTATCCTCACACACTATATAGCACCATCACACGTCATACGGTCCCCTCACATGTCATAACGTATCCTCACACACCATATAGCACCATCACACGTCATACGGTCCCCTCACATGTCATAACGTATCCTCACACATCATAACGTATCATCACACGGCATAACGCATTCTAACACGTCACACCTAACACATCATAACGTATTCTAACAATTCATAATGTATTCTAAAACGTCATAACGTATTCTAACGCGTCATAATGTATTCTAACACATTATAACGTATTCTAACACATAATAACATATTCTAGCACATCATAACGTATTCTAACACACCATAACGTATTCTAACACACCATAACGTATTTTAGCACATCATTATGTATTCTAGCACATCGTAACGTATTCTAACACATCATAATGTATTCTAACACATCATAACGTATTCTAACACATAATAACATATTCTAGCACATCATAACGTATTCTAACACACCATAACGTATTCTAACACACCATAACGTATTTTAGCACATCATTATGTATTCTAGCACATCGTAACGTATTCTAACACATCATAATGTATTCTAACACGGCATAACGATTTCTAACACGTCACATCTAACACGGCATAACGTATCTTGCACGTCATAATGTATTCTAGCACGTCTTAATGTAATATAATGCGTCATAATGTATCCTAACACGTCATAACCTATTTTAACGCGTCACAATATATCCCACATGTCGTAGATTAGCCTCACACGTAATATCTTACCCCCATACATACAGTACTATCGGCCTTAATGTACTACATGGCGAGACAGTACATTAGTACATGTCTCTAAGAAGAAGTCGTGATTGACTTTCCTGAACAAGTTATAATACGAGAAACTTTCAGTACTGTGAAAATTCTGTGTCGTCGTGATACTCGCAAGACGATCGATACATACTAGTGAAGAGAGAGAGAAGAAGAAAATGATTTCGCCAAAATCTGTGTTTATAACTGGTGCAAACAGAGGAATTGGTTTAGAGTTTGTTAAACAATTGGTAAAATTGCAAAAAGCACCCAATTATGTTTTTGCAGGATGTAGAAATCCAGATACAGCAAAGGTAGCGTAGTTTTTTTATCGTTGTGTTAAGTGTTTAGTTAGCGTCTGTAAATTTGCATAATTTAGCTGGTCATAATCTGTGAGCACTTCGAATCCAACGTGTCCATATCGGTACATCTTCCATGATGGTTTGACTTTTCACTTCTAAGTCCTTCCTTATATGTTGAAAAGTGAAACAACTGGATGTCAATTTATGTTTTAGAAGCAAGACATCAGTTCAGTTGTAACCATCTCAATATTTTGTAAAAAAATGTTAGTTAACGCCCGGATTAAATCAGTGATTTCAGTTGTAAACCAATCACAATGTTATCGTTATTTATTTCTAACGGGTCTTGTATTCCACAGACATTATTGTTTAGAATGTATGATATACCAACTGTTTGGATACAATGGTTAATTAAATTTACAGAAGGCGTTTTCTTTCTATACTCTGCAAGATTATTTTACACACAATTTTGGGGTAGAATGGAAGCGCTCGAAATTCATCGAGCAACATCATTTTTTGAAACACGAATAAGTTATATTCTATGGAGAATGACAATTCCATATCTCTAGCGCGACAAGAAATAGCTTTGCGCCTTTTTCTCGAAATTTATCGGATTTAGGACGAGCGAAGTAGGAACCTACTACACTAAACATGTTCTGTGATTATATAGTGGTCGTACTAAATCGCACTAAATCGATCAATGAATAGTAACTGTTACTTAGAAAAGGAATGTGTCCGCTTCCATACGAGTATCATATTGTTCCAGTTAAGAGTGCTCTAGAATTTGTCTAGGACCAGAATGTAAATTCAAAGTACTGAAAGTACGTACGGAAGATGAACTACACTAACTTGCACTACAAATGGAACAAGAACCTGTTTAACATGTACATGACGGATCGCCAGCTTCTAACAAACGTACATTTCGAGGGCCCAGCGCAACACTGTCGTAGCTTGTTCTTATTTCAATATGAGGTACGACACTGTTGCGTTGAACCCTCGATTTGTATGTGAGCTTGAAATGAAGTCATTAGCGTAGTAAAACAGTAATTTTCTCTGTATTTGAAATGGTGCTAGGTGTATATTGCAGGATATTGTACTTTTTCATTATATGAGTTTATGAACATAAGAGAATAAAGTTCTTCAACACTTTGTGTTTGTATACCTGGTTTGATCGGCTTCCGAGCGCATCTCTAAATTTGTTTTGTAATATTTCTATGTTGATTATGATCAGACAATGTAATATTATTGATACAAAATGTACATTATTCTGTCAACATAAATGATCTGAATATGTACTTAAATGATAATCAACTCGATCTTTTCAACCATGAAACTTTGAGGATTGAGTGGAGATTTGAGCTGGGATACTGTTCTCGAGTTTTAGAGGCCTAGAACATGTTTGTTCCTGGTTTATAGAGATTGTAGGTCTGTGCGTTTTATTTTGCTCTTGAAAGCGTGTGGAAAGGTAGAACTATAGTGGGAAAGTATTTTTTCCGTTCCTCAGGCTAGTAAAAAGTCTACTGTAGGGTTGCAGGGAAGAATTAGGGTAGGTCGGTTAACCAGAAAGAAACAATCCTTTACGCCTAACCTCGGGCTTGTACGTTAAAAAATACTGTTCACTGTTTTTAAGGATCTCCAAGAGGTTGCCAAGGCAAACAGTTCAGTGAAGATTGTCAAGCTAGGTAAGATTATAGCGATGTATGAATAATTTATGAAAACAATTTGACTTGATGTACCACCTTAAATCTTGTAAAATCGATATCTGTTTAAACATCATCAGATACGTGATGTATGTAGCGTAGTGGAGACAGCAACCATGGGTATCCGACGATGCTATATAAAACAAGGACTGTGAGTGAGTCAGTGATGATCAAAACTTAGCTATGTCTAAAATAGCTCTTCATTTTATTTACTTATTAGTTATTACTATCAACAGTATTCTTACATTTGATGACTAATACATGTAGTTCGCGATTCAAAATTTGGTATATAACTGCCTTGTGATTCGCCATGAGCTTTTGAGAATTTGCAGTTTTATTTTGTACCACGAAATTTAATTTGAACACTTGTTATATAATTGTTATATTAACTACCAACCAAATTCACAAAATTTGAAAACTTTGTGGACTATTTTAACACCTAGATGATAATAAGCCAGTTATTGATGCACACATGTACATTTTTATATACTAAGTGTACATTTGTTAGATGTGACTGATCAAGACACCGTAGATAAAGCTTACGAGTATGTTAAATCTCTTGTTGATGACGATGGACTCACAATGCTGATTAACAATGCTGTGCATGCATCATTGGTTGAACTTCCTGAAGTTACCAGAGAAATGATGAAGATAAACTTTGACGTGAATACAGTCGGACCATTAATGATGTCGAAGGTTTGTAATCACGTGACATTGTTTGTTCTGTAAATGATGGCTGTGTAACTGTAATCTATAAATGTTTGTCTTCCTTCAAATTTGTTCCTACAAGCTAGAAATGTTTCCTAATGACACATATATGCAGGTGCCCCCGCTCTATTTCTCTGGTCATGTTACACTATGTGTGACACAAGATTTTTATATATATACCAAAATACTAATTCAGGGGCAGATAACTCCAGAGTCTTCTGGCTTTCACACAGTTAAAACCCTTTATGCACAACTTATATACTGATAAACATGTTCCTAATATTCTCCGAGATATACGTGACACAAGATTTTCGGATGGACGGACCAGGGTTAACCTATATGCTCAAAAAACGCTTGTGAAGAGGTTAGAGATGTGCACACAAGCAGTCTATTCGATATGTTGACCTAGTTTTAGGCGTCTGGTCGTACGTATTTGAACACAATGTGGTCTAAAACCTGAAAGAGATCAGGTACTTACGACAAACCAAAAACAAACATAGAAAAAATACAATAACTCACCTGTATCATTGTGTTTCCATGAGATGACTTGGTTTTTAAGGTACGGTGAAATGATTCTTCTATATTCATCATTGTTCTTGTTTCAGACATTTCTTCCTTTACTGAAACAAGCAGCGAGTCTACAACCAGATGCTGAGTTATCGTGCAGTAAATCAGCCATCATCAACATCTCATCTGACTCGGGTTCAATATCAGATAACTATGAAGGCATTTATCACGGTGGAATGTATCCTTATAAAGCTTCTAAAGTAAGTCTTTGTACAGTCACACCTGTGAACAAAGACCACCCTTTGGAGAGACAAAGTGAGGCCTTTATTGGCAGGTGGTCTTTATTCAGAGGTTATTTTGTTCTGAATAATCAAATATATTCACAAGGTGGCCTTTATTTGGATGTGGCCGCAAACACAGGCTTGACTGTACAACAAATAGTTGATGTCATTTGACAACTAAATTGTGTAATGATATCTTGATACTTTTTCTGTTGTTTTCGGTGCGGTTCAGTGTCGCAAGAAACAAACTTAAGCCGAGGCGTCCTGGAAAGGTCCAGGAGTCATTCAATGGGAGTCCGGGGCATGGATCCACGGAACCTTTTTTACCTAGAACATCTCTGATGCGTTTTTGATGTCACACAAATCATGTTTTAACCCAAATTTTTCGGAATCATGGGCGTTACATATGAATAAAGTTATATTTTACCTGCAATAATTAAGCGATCTACAACAAGCGATAGGATCGAGGAACCTAGCTGATGCTCGTGTAATGTTTGTAAGAATGTTTGTAATATGGAATTAGTTGAACAAATTATTTTTATTGCTCCGCAAATTTTAATCGGCGTTCCTCAGCGTGACTGAAGGAGTTTGCATTTTTATCTTAAAATAAAATAACACAACTATTGCTGTACATATTTTGTTCAATGATAACTAGCATATTTTAATATACGGTAGATTTTCCTTAAAAGAGCCCTTGGTACCCCTGTCCTTAGGGACCTCCCGCCCAGGGACCTCCCCCTTAGGGCCCCTAGGGAACTCCACCCAGCGCATTCCCCAAGGGGTATCACTTCCCCTCAAGGGCACACACCAGGGAATCCCCCATCCAAGGAATCTGCAGGGAACCTCTCTACCAGGGACCCAAAGGGAAGGGAAACCTCCCCAGGGAACCATTTCCCAGGGTTTTATTCCTCACCCAAGGCCTAGGCACCCTATGTTTTCTGTCTGCTTACCCTATATTGTTAACTTACAGATGCAAACAGACAAAAAGTAACTTATGGACGGAAACAAACAGAAGTCCAAGTGATATTACGTAACATGGAGTAATAGCCAAAAGTATATGAATATTAATCTGAATGCATATAGGCGTAAAATTATATGGGGTGCCAAAAGACACAGACAATAGTTATAAGGAATATTCCTTGACAGGGGAGCTTTGCATGACCGTGCGACCACATACACGCATCATACGGGTTTTCCATCCCTCGACAACGAGGGACGGAAGAAAAATAGACGTTGCGTCTGATGATGACGGCCCGTAAAGGCCATACATGGTCCATTTCAACAAAATAGCCACCTTTTATACGAACGCGATAACACAGGCAAAGTTGGCAAAATGTGAATAACAATAGGCTTCGAGCGTATTTGCATGTCTAGTAATTTCACTCAGGCGCGTAGCTAGCCGTCCATTGATGTGGATTCAGGATTAAGCTCGGGGGGTCCGGGGGCATGCTCGCCCGGAAAATTTTGAGAATAATGGTGCATTCTAGGCGATTTCAGGGTCATTAATGTAGTTCTCAAGAAGTCAGTTTTGGTACCATAAAGAATATGGACAAATAGAATTCATTAAGGCTACAAGGGTTTATACATTAATGAAGTAGATTTTTGTGATTTTAAAAAATTCCTGATTTTTTTTTTTGTCAGAATCATGTGGATTCAGCCGCGTACTCGTGTATAGGCAGCTACGCGCCTGTCACTGTAACACCATATCAATTCTAATTTCCAATGGCGCTTCGCATTGTATGATTGTAATATACAATATGTTGGTGAAGTTTGGTAATATTTGAAACGTCAATTAAGGCCATTATAAATTAATTGCTTGATTATCATCCAAATTTTTCTCAAAAAGGGGGCGGGGGTACAATTTTATTTTTTAATTTTTCAAAAACCTTATTGAGACCGGAGTATATATGGGAAATACAAAACAAAAGACTGATAACTGTCCTTCCGTTTACTAAAGTGAGGTTCAGCATTTCTGACATGATAAATAGAAATATTATGCATTCTGTTGACTTTTCTATCTGTACCCAGGGTAAATCCTAACAACCACAAACATGTCTACGTCTTTGAAAACATTCCCCTTTTTGGAACCAGAGGCTTCTTCTCAATTAGACACATCATAAATGGGATTTTTAGCCCGGAGTCGAGTTTGGTTGTCACAAAATCGTAATATAAATACTAGTTCTGGGTCCCATAACTAAATTGGTCTTTTTTATTTCGTCTTGTTGACCATTTTAGTTATGGAATTGTCCTCTTACAAAGTCAACAGCTTAAGACGCTTGTTCATGCGTCTATTGAATCAGATCAATTTACATGCTTTCCGGAATGCTACGGACTTAATCCAAAGCATTTACGAGGAAAAGTTTGAAATTATGGGTAGTATGAAACATCGGCAAAATATTTGATAACTTTCGTCTGTTGAAGGTATATTTTTGGTCATATTGATAGATTATACTATTATTCATCGAATTGTACACAAGTTTTACGGAAATTTGTGCGTTATATAGGAAAACGAACGCGACTCAGATTGAGTCGTTTACCTGTTAGCTTTTAAAGAACAAGAGGCTTTGACGATGAACTGCAATGCAAACGTATCATCGTCAAAGCCCCTTCGACTATATAAATACAAGTCAAACAATGACGATACGTCGCTATACTAGTAATTACATGCGAACCAGTCTTTTTCCACCTTTAATAGGCCGTCATAAACGGCAACAATCAGAAAGAACATGTTTTTATTTTCAAGATTTCGGCTGCACAAAAATCAGCTGTTAGACGGATATACTCTTCAACGCGGAGAACACGACAAGTTTACTATGCGACGACAATATATAGCATACACTTACACGGCACATTTTACTAATATGCGGCACCCATTGACGGATAGGTTTCCTCGCGATTTTTTTTTCAAAATAAAATTTGTCGGGGCGGCACTAAAAATAGGGGGCGGGCGGGGATGATAATCAAACAATTAATTTATAATGGCCTAAAGTAATATTTATAAATATTTGCAATTTTAGGTCTTGTTTTAACCTCTACGTGGTCAATACGTGTACCTCCGGGCTTGATATAATTATACACTCTATACAAATCCAAGTCTTCACACCTCGCTTCGGTCAACGTGTTCATCGCATACTAGTATGAAATAGTGCGTGGCTACGACGCTGCGGTTGAAATAAATAATTTTGATAACAGTTTTTTAACTGTTTTCAATGTTGTTCCTCGGAATGAGCGGCCGTAATAACGTCGCTTGAGATATAATGTATACCCTACCTGTTCGGCTATGCTGTTTTATTTGGCACATTAACCATTTTCCTTTTTGTCTCACAGATTATTCTAAATTTTAACATGATTTTGTAGTTCAGTACTCCTTTCAAATCATTAATAACAATTTATTTTCAATTGCCAAAGGCAGAGGGATATACGTTTGGATGTCTGTCCGTCCGTAACAATATTTGAAACTTGCAATAACTTTAAGACTTTTGAAGGTTTTTGTTTGAAACTTAAACATAGGTAGAGCGTGATAAATAAATCAAGAACCATAACTCTGTCGTGCATTTTGACTAAATTATCCCCCTTTCTAACTTAAAAAAATGCCACTTTCTCTGTAACTTACAATAACTGGGAAAGAACCAAAGGGAACCGCATGAAACTTGATCTATTTGTAGAGCGTGATGAGTGGAAGAGTACTGATCAAGAACAATAACTCTATCATGCAGTTTGACTAAATCATCCCCCTTTCGGAATTGGAAAACTGGAGACTTTTACTGTTACTTACAATTACTTTAGAAGTACCAAAGAGAACAGAATGAAATCTATGTAGAGTGCGATGAGCGAAAATGCAATGAGAAAGAATAAGAACCATATATTTCATTAGTCTTTTAGGACTAAGGCAAATTGTCACTTTTACTGTTATTTATAAAAGAATATACAGTTACCTAATATAATTACTTCAAAAGTACCAAAAAGAAACTGCATGGAACTCCTGCTTTAAACAACTGAAATTTCAATTCGACAAATTTGCTTGTTTAATTTGTAACACTCATTTTATGGACTTCTATGTTTCAGGCTGGGCTTAACATGATTACGTCATGTCTAAGTTTGGACCTGAAGAAAGATGGCATCCTGTGCTCGGCAATACATCCTGGTTGGGTGATTACAGAGAGTGGAGGACCTGACGCCGAGATTACAACCGAGAAATGTCTGGAATATTGTTTGGCAGCATTAAATCTAATGCAAGGTGAAAAATGGTCCGGTATTCTATACGACTGTATCAACAAAACTGTAATGGGATGGTAGAACACAGAACCATAGTGTAGGGCTGTCACATTTGTAACACGGGTCAACGAAACTAACTTTTACGAGCTTTGGATACTGCTTAAATGTCTTAGATACTGCAGACAACAATGTTTTAGTGTCGTCTTATCTTGAAACGTGGCGATTCAGTTAACATTTTTTAACTTTCTTATCTTATCCCGATTGACATCATGGAAACTACATGTATATGAAAACTGGAAGTTAAGAAGTATTAATGTATTTTTACACATCCTTCAAAAACTTGAGTACACTCAAAATTGTGTGTCCATCTCGACACTTTAAAACTTGCAGCCATCCTCTGTAGATTTTACCCCATACATTAGTTGGGAATATTGAGACAAAACACAACAATAAATGAAATTGTTTTGTTAATACCATGACAGGTAAATGTTTTAAAATGTGTAAATGTGACAGCCATATCATATCTTCTGGGAATTTCTGGGAAATATTTTGTAGTACATCGAACTGAATTCATAACCAAGATCAATAAAACTAGAACAATAATAATCTCTTTACTGCCTTTTTATAATGTCCCCACCATAGTGGCCATAAAGTGTTACCTCTGTCCGTCTGTTCAAATTTTGGTTTCCGAGCGATGGCTCAAGAAATATTTCATGGATTGGTTTCATATTTAATATAAAGGTGTATGATAATAAAATACAAGTCAAGTTCGATTTCCGTTAAAATCCTAACATTTTCATAGGAGATATGGCCCCTTATTGACTTAGCTGTCAATGGGTGCTCCGAACACAATTTTAGTTCAGTATCATACAAAATATCTAATCACATCACCCCACATCAGAAAACTATGAAATTAAATGAGGCTCTAATAAGTGCATACAAATAATCATAGGGCTTTGCTTAGTTTTTTTTCTGGATTTTAACAGGATCATTTGGTATCTTCTCTAGCTTTAATAGAGGAGAAAGGCTCCATACATACACTCTTCCTTTGGCATTGCCGCAAGCAGGACAGTTTTCTCACATGTGAATTTTTACTGATACAGGATTGGATTTAATATACATCTTTACATTGATCAGTTGAATAGATTGATCTAATTCATAGTTGATCATTACCATGGAGATGATGGTCCCGAGATGTCTTTATTTATACAATGTACTTACAATACTGAAGTGTTCATCGCATTTCGTTCTTTATACAGAAAAGTCCCTAAAGTCCGTACCCCTTCTAGACTGGGCCAAATCTGATTTTCACAGAGTTTTTGTTAAAAAATTCGAAAATGGGACTTGAAAAAATTGTCAGATTATCAGGGAATTCTGGTTTTCTAGGGTTTTTACTGTATAACTCAATATATATCAGGGCTTTCATTTGACCCTTAAAATGACATTTCGACTCATGAAATTTGCAAATTACAACTTTTTATCCCTTAGAATTTATACCAAAAGGGTCAAATTTACTATTAGACTAGGAAGTTTTGTTGACTCTTCGATTAATCAGTTAGGAGTCATTTTTACCCTCAACTTTTGATGTCTAGTGAGTATCCTGAATACAGTCAAACCTGTGTCAGCAGCCACATCCGAATAAAGGCCACACTGTGAATGACAGCCAATCTTTTAAAAACTGTCATTATTTAAAGCAAAATGACCTCTGAATAAAGGTCATCTGTCAATTAAGGCCACATACTGTCTTTCCCAAGGTTGGCCTTTGTTCACAGGTTTGAATGTATGCAGTTTAAGCTGATATTTCCATGTTTTAATTAAAACAAGACAAGAATTGTACACATGAAGTATAGCACAAATTTATTTATATGTCTCATAAATTATGCTTTATTTAAATACACATGCAATTATTATATATTTTTCTTCTTAAGCATAACTACCCAATGACTTACTTCTTGCAATAAAACAAAACAATTGACAACCTGCATGACATAATTCTGCACCAAAGGTGAGCCTTAATTGATGTCCAAGAACAAAATACAAAATTTTGAAATAAACAGGTACTAGTGCATGATTTGACAGACTTCAGAATGCTTTATACATAGGAAAAGACAATTTTATATAAACAAGCATAAAACACTATTTTTATAATGAATGAAAAATGTCCTTTCTCTAACCAGAAACTTTGATACTGAATTCTGGCAACAAAATTTACATAACTCAGCCGTTGTCCAAAGAACTGCACCAAAATGTCAACTTCTAATAAATCTATTATGTATTGCATTGTCCAATTAAATCAGATACTTCTTATCAAATATTCAATAGGTTAAACACACAAACACAAATCCTAAGAGTTATTCTATACACTTGTAACATGACAAAGATTATACACAGAACTGAACTATCATGCATAAAACTGCTTAACAGTACTTCATCAAATGAGTTTGTACAGTGTACAAAAACTGCTATCATGTATCACAAATAAGATAGCACAGTTATATAAATTGTACAGATCTACACTATAATACCATCACTTGTAGTCACATGCATTGTCATTTAGGCTAGAACATAGTCAGGTCTTGGGTTACTTGTTCCAAGAGCCTTTCAGTGAAAATATGATTTTAGTATTTGGAAACTTTTGGGTGAGCATAAAAATATAGTTGGTTGGGTACCATAAACCAAGCCATAATTATGGCTTATTAGTAACTATGGTAATCAACTAATAGATCCAGATGATCCGTGTCATCCACCAGTTTGATGTTTACCATGTTAATCAGCTAATAGAACCAGATGATCCGTGTCGTCCAGCAGTTTAATGTTTACCATGATAATCAGCTAATAGAACCAGATGATCCGTGTCGTCCAGCAGTTTGATGTTTACCATGATAATCAGCTAATAGAACCAGATGATCCGTGTCGTCCAGCAGTTTGATGTTTACCATATGGTAATCAGCTAATAGAACCAGATGATCTGTGTCATCCAGCAGTTTAATGTTTACCATATTGTATCAGCTAATAGAACCAGATGATCCGTGTCGTCCAGCAGTTTAATGTTTACCATATAGTATCAGCTAATAGAACCAGATGATCCGTGTCGTCCAGCAGTTTGATGTTTACCAGGAACATATCTTACATTCTCCGGTCTTGTCATTGTAAATGATGAAGTTGGCCATGAACAGGATGAACCTGAAAGTACAACTTATATTGATCATTTATATACTGAATGCCGTTTTCCAACAATTCTTCAGTAATATATAGTGGACAGTTAACCAGTTTTCCAGGACTGTATTCTAACCAGTACTAACTTACCCTTCCATAAGGAGCTGACAATTTCTCTACATGTGGAGGAAAATCGACATTTTTGCCTAATTTTCATAGAAGGGTAGTACCTGCTGCGACCAAGATTCCAATCTAGATGGTAGGTCACAAGTCCAGAACACTAACCATTGTATATCACTATCTTATAGATCTACCAGTATTTCATCTTGTATAACCAAAAAGGACATTCATTTGATACTAAAATCAACAAATACACTAATTTACAGAATTTGACTAAAAAGAGTTTCAATTTGTATCATGCTAAACAATATGAACACAATTTTCTAGTGACACAGATATCCGTATGTCATACTTGGTACATACAATAAACAACAGGTATTCATTTTTTACAAAAAATCAACATTGTAATTTTGTATGACATGTAATTAACACATTACTACATTGATATGTACCATTTTAACTGAAACCCGATTTATTTTTAAGTCTATTATGTTAATTAACTTAGGCCACAATATTATTGGATGTCTTTTTGCTGTCTCCCTATCCAATTAATGAAAAAGTGACGATATAAAGACAATCCTGTAAATGTGCTAGGTAAAATGTGTTATTGTTTTTATACAATAATTATGCACAATGTTTTCAACTGAAATTAAACTTATGCTAGATTTGTGCAGTCTAAATTTTTATGACAATTTTCTGAGACAGCAAACACCATGTCAACTGTGGCCTATATCATCTACCATAAAAACAAGCATAAACATATTTTAACCTGTACCAAAATACACGAGAGCCAAAAAAGCAATAATGAATATTGTATCTATGATTAAGTACAGAATTTATTTGTACTGTAAGGAATTTTTATTTTTGTTACATAATCTTTCAACAAGGAAAAACACACACAGGAGAACATCTACCTTTACCTAAGAAGCATAGATCACAGTACCATATAATATATATAATAAATCATTATACAGTTTGTATTATACAAGTGTATAGTTTAATGCAATACCCAACTATGTTAGACTTATCAACTACAGTGTGATTTTATTAAACAGTCAAAGCCAAATAATTACACATTCACTGAATGAGATTTTTAGCTTCATACCACAATCAATATTTTTCGTTATTTTACTGTTAGAAAATGTCCCATTTTGAATATTTATGCAATATTATGCAGTGTATCGTTAAGTATATGTTTGTACATTCAACAACTGGTATAACAAAAATTATCAAATAACTCATGAAAGTAAGCAAATCTCACCAAAGCTAAAAATAAATGCAAACATTGACTGTGAAATTATGCAGCTTTGACAGTTTAATAAAATGGCACAGTGCTTGACATTAACTTTATAATACAACATTTCATCATCTACAAATTTCTATATACATGTATCACACAAAATCACTGGAAGATTAAGTAAAGATTTGCAATTTAAGATGTTTCAGAAAACAATTGAAATTTCATATTCAAATAACAGTTGCTGGAAATAATACAATCAAATTTCAATTATCAACTTATATCAGTATTCTCCAGTAGATTCAAACCAGCAGGCTAAATTTAAATTGAAAGTGTTTTTATTTGCATATAATTCATTTTTTGGTTTGACAAAAAGTAGCCGGCATTAGATTTTCTAGGTGAAGGCAATATTGCTGGCTGCTGGGGTTTCTGGAGAACACTAGCTATTAAATACAGCTATATACCATAAAAGGTGGAGTGATTGTAGCAGGATACACTTCATATTATTATCAGGCATCATACATAATCACACTCATGTATGCTTCAGAAAAATGCAGATAGAAAAACCATCATGAAAGTTAAGGTTAGATTACTTGAAAAAAAATCTTAACATGCAATTTTAACACAATGTCCAACTGCATAAAGAGAATCATAAATACAAATGCTTAGGTCCCAAAAGGGTTGTGTTTCCCGTTACTTGACTAGAAAATAGGGTTGGTAGCTCACAAACTTTTCTGATTTATTTTCTAAGCACATCTTTTGTACTTTTAGGGCATTATTCTTTCCTAAATATTTTTGAAATACCACAACTGTTGACATTTTTTATTTTTATTTTTGCTTTAAGAAAATTTAGGGTCAACACCAAAAAGATAAGACGGGATAGGTAACTAAACACACAATTACTTCCCGGCCTAATTCATATAACACATAATGTGATGACATTTTATGTACAATGGTGAAATTTAATGAGTCAGTAATATTATATTTTGATATCAGTAAAACAATAACATGTATGTATATGTATGATATAGAAGGAAATTCACCAGGACCAACAAATAATTTTGATATTTCTGACTTTTCTTCCCAATTTGCAAATTAACTGTACATTAAAGTGTCATGGACCATGTTACAGTAGTAAAAAAAAACAGATGAAATATTTAAATGGTAAAAAAGCATTATATAAGATCCCATTCATAGCTTAAAACTATCTGACAATTATTTGGCAAAGCCTTTTTCAAAACAAGAAGCAAGGATTTCTAGCAACACCAAATATATGTCAGTGTCCCACATAGATTATATCATTCCCTCTCTAATGTCAGTATCCCACATTGGTTATATCATTCCCTCTCTAATGTCAGTGTCCCACATTGGTTATATCATTCCCTCTCTAATGTCAGTGTCCCACATTGGTTATATCATTCCCTCTCTAATGTCAGTGTCCCACATTGGTTATATAATTCCCTCTCTAATGTCAGTGTCCCACATAGGTTATATCATTCCCTCTCTAATGTCAGTGTCCCACATAGGTTATATCATTCCCTCTCTAATGTCAGTGTCCCACATTGGTTATATCATTCCCTCTCTAATGTCAGTGTCCCACATTGGTTATATCATTCCCTCTCTAATGTCAGTGTCCCACATTGGTTATATCATTCCCTCTCTAATGTCAGTGTCCCACATTGGTTATATCATTCCCTCTCTAATGTCAGTGTCCCACATTGGTTATATCATTCCCTCTCTAATGTCAGTGTCCCACATTGGTTATATCATTCCCTCTCTAATGTCAGTGTCCCACATTGGTTATATCATTCCCTCTCTAATGTCAGTGTCCAACATTGGTTATATCATTCCCTCTCTAATGTCAGTGTCCCACATTGGTTATATCATTCCCTCTCTAATGTCAGTGTCCCACATTGGTTATATCATTCCCTCTCTAATGTCAGTGTCCCACATAGGTTATATCATTCCCTCTCTAATCAGAACTATAGCTACCAACAACAAACAGTTAATAAAACAGTATTGAACAATTTGTTACCTAGTAATGTTTATCTAACCTGAAATATTATACATATTATATATAAATTATACCTACAAGCAATAAGCAAAGAATATGAGGTCTCTCTATAAATTTTCATGTCATTATCTTTTACTGTCTTCAAGTAACAATAAAAGTCACACAATTCTGGGACTACCCTCGTTAAGTACCATTTTATTGGGTTTGACACCAATTTTCAACAATATTGCAGTTATGTACAGCAGCAGCTGACTGCGAACTAACCACTGGACCTTGGCTTCACCTCAGTCAATATAGCATTCTGTCGGTGAATATTACATCATATTCAATGACTCACTGGTCACTAATTGTAAGATGATTGTGCTTATTTTAAAGTATAAGGTTTATCATTTAAATCTTAGAGTTCACAAATTCACAGTTCATACACAACGCACTCCTTTAAAAACAATCATCATTTCAGACAGATATCAACATAAGCAAGCTTTTGTTAAAGCAAACAGAAATTAACTAAATCAACTAAAGGAGAAATAAAGACACTATAAATAACTATCTATACGAGACACGCTGTCTTTGTTTATCTTAATTCTGTAATACATAACACTTAATTGTACAGTTTTAATTATAATTACCAGATTCAGAACTATGAGCTGATGTGTCATCTTGAGCAGCTTTCTCAGCACCAAGAGCTTCTAACTTCTCTGTATAAAATCCATTAAAGTCCAGTCTGAAAGTTTAAATAATCATTCAATTAATCAATCAATCAAGCAATTAATGCATCAATCAACTGATTGGTAACAGCTAAACACGGAATAGGCATAAGCTCATAAAAAATTATAATTTGAAGATGTAAATATCAACTATAAGGCTGATCATCTATTTACCAAACTGACAGTCATACATGGGCACAAGTTGAACACTTTTAAAAACCTCAAAATCTCAGCTGTGTGCTGTAAAGATATTTTCTGCAGTTACAATAAAAAACTGTTTGATCCAGATATGTGAATATCGAAAGGGACAGGAAAAAAAAGAAAAACATTTTGCATATGTCAGATAACTTCCAATCAGAAATATAAATAGAATAAAACACAAGAAGTAAGTCAATGATGTAACTTCCAGCTCAAGATATTGAATATTTTTTAAAACAAAATCTTCCAAAGTCGTGATAGGAAGTAATATTTTAGATAGAAATGGTATAAAATCTATTTTAACCTCAACATTAATATCAAACTTAACACCAACCTGTATACAATGTTCAAAAGTTTCACTTCAGAATTGTGATTGGCAAATGCCATAATTTTCTCGAGTAGTTCTATCAGAAGACGTTCAAAGTTGGCATCAAAGTTTCCTATTGTACGTTCAAAGTTCTCATTCCTCAATAATTCATCAACATGCTCAGAAATAATCTGAAATAAATAGAAAAATAATTTCACAAAATAAGAAATGAGTCCATAGGACACAGATGCCATCCATTCTATTATTCTGTTCATGGTACACTATGTGTGACACAAGATTTTCATACACATAAAATCAAAATACAAATTCAAGGGCAGACAACACCAGAGTCTTCAGCCTTTGACAGAGTAAAAACCCTTTTTGCACAACTTCATATGCTGATAAGTATTTCTGTGTAATTTTATAACTAAGCACCTACTACTTTTGGAGAATTGCATGACACATGATTTTCAGACAGACTAAGGATGGACAAGGATAAACAGATATCCCCCCCTTCCTTCAGAGTGAGGACATAAAAATTGCTTGATAAATGCCAAAATAAGGAGAGGAACAAACAATTGGAATACTGAGCACTCAAATACAGGTAGTAGTTAATGTTGAATACAGTTTTGGTTACATTGAGGATTGAAAACTTACCTTAGTTTTGAATTTGTTTCTGTCAGAACTTTTGTCTGTTCTACGAGTTTTTATGTCCATTATATCTTCCATCTGGACTTCTGTTGTATGTCCTAATCTCTGTAGACAGAATGTTTCATGTTTTTATGTACATAACAACACAGTTAGCAACTGATAAACAGCACAATTAATCAATAAACAATATGGTGTTTTCAATAAACACATATGCCCCCTGGTGGCATTTTGACTTAACCTTGTAAAGACGAACAAGGCAATCAAGACTAGACTGGAGGCATAAAAAGATCAACATCTTATTGAGAACACAAGGGTTTTCTCTGAAATTATTCTCCTAACATTACAATATCGCTAAGATGTGATTTTCATGCAATATCTGGCTACAGAAAGAATAATTGTCCACTTAGAACTAAGCACTGGGGAGGGGAGGCAAACGTCCTACCCACCTTTTCTACAGGGAAGCAAATGTCTGTATCCCGACACGTCTATTAAATTCTCTAATAAGCCTGTACTAAGGCATGCCTTAACAGAAAAGCCATGCAATAATTACTGCAGCACTGTGTGATCGCTCATATTCATTTTAAACTGAAAATTTCTTTAAATTTTCATAGGACAAATTAATATCAACCTTTTGTACCTGAATTAAGGATTAAACACGAGTAACAGTTTTATAAGTTGAATTTCATTCACACATACTTACCATAATAAAGTTGGAAAATGTTACACAGACCATCATGAGTTTATGTACAATCTTCAACAATTGTGGATTGGTTAACATACAATCATTGAGACAAGTGTTGAGAAAGTCAAAGTGGTATGCTAATACATCATCAACATTGGATACCTGAAAATACAATGATCTACAATAATCTTTATTTCTCTAGGGCTTAATGTTGCACCAACAGCTAGGAATTTTTGGCGACATTTCCAGCTTTGATGATGCAGTATGACACCAAGCGTACATCTGGGAAGAACAATGTACAGTGTAAACTCCATGAATGGTCGCCTCAGAACAACAGCCACCTCCTTGTTACAGCCAATATACTAGCAACCCAAATTGACATTTGACTCTATTATCACTCTCTCAGCAACAGCCTCGTCCATACAGCAACCATTTCTGTCCTTCCAACTGGTGGCTGTTGTGGAGAGGTTCTGTAGTTCCACAACAGTCTTTTTTTCTCATTTGGCTATTATTCTAGATTTTAGCAGTGAAGGATGACCCCAGGTGTACATATTGGTAGAACCACTGACCTTCAATAAGTCAGCTGGACTGCTTTCTCGTATGCGATTATTTCAGGTCTTGGTAGAACTCGTACCCGTGAGGGGCTGGAGATAACTAATCTGAGACCATAACCACTTGACCAAGCAGATCTCTTCACAATATTCAATTCTATAACAGTATGAAATAGATTTTTCCAACCCTGGCTGGTAAATTGGTAAAGGCTTTCAAACTTTCACAAAGATACCATGCATAAAATTAATAACATTCATCTTGAAAATTTATGTAAACATTTTCAATCAAGCATTGTTCTAAAACATGGGCATGAAACTATTTAGAATGTATTTGCAAAAAAAATACAAACTAAGCACTGAAAGTTCTCATTGAAACTGAACTTACATGGACTTGCACTACAACATGGAATGAGGACTAGTTGCATGGTGGATGTAGAAAAACATAGTACTTAGGTCCAAATAAAAATTCATGCACACCAAGTGAGTGACAGATATAGAATGCTAACTATTGTTCAGTTTCCAATCACAATCATTGCCACACAATAACAAAGAAACAGAAAATCAGGAGTAACTTACTGATAACATATTAGTTTGGAACACATGCCAGCTTGGCTCAACAACTTCAAACATCATATAATACTCAAAGTTTTGTACAAAGTTTAACATCCTCTGTCTGAGAGCAAATGCTGCTGAGTACCATCTACATGATTTAGGACTGTACAACTTAGCTGACTTGTTACCAACCCATACACTGTACAAACAAAATACAACATGGCATTATAATGAAGAGTACACCAGAATTAAGACATATGTATTGGTAATGTTCACAAGCTTGATTTTATATGTACAGCAAGCAACCAGTCCAGTTTTCAGGGTTTTACTGTATTAACCAAAGCTAATATCAAAATGAGTTGATTTAAAAAAAGATATCTTAAACTTTCAAATAGAAAACTTCTAACCTGCAGAGCTGCCTTTCTACATGTTTTGTATAAAACAAATGTCGGAACAACATCTGGTATCTAGTGAGAGCTTTTCTGTTCAGGACAAGAGATACAGGCCATTTCACAACATAATCAAATGAAAATGACTCAAGACCAGACAGATGAAGGTCTGTGGGATCACTGCGGTATTTCTTGTAATCTGTCACCAAGAATATAATAATTATCATAATTTATCAGTAATAAAATACATTCATAAAAATTCTATTCATTTTGATAAATATGTACAAAATTATTTCACGGACAGCACAAAATTGTCTCTATACGGTATTACAAATACATGACATGCAACAATAAAATGTAAAACTCACAGAACATATCAGACTGTTCCACTATTCTATCATTCTGATCTTAAGACAACATTTTTTTCGTTAAGTCAAAGTATTTTGTCAGCATTTAAATGAAGATTGTACAAACGTCAAAAACTCAAAAATCTAACTTCACTAGAAAGTTTGATGCAAGTTAAAAATGCACTATCAATCTAATGAATATAATATAATGTGAATTGAATCTTTGAAAACATTTTACTTCACAGTAAAGATACAGATACTATCTTACCATTTTCTAAACTTGTATCAATGGATAAAATCTTGAACATTTGTGTGATCAGATCAAATGGTAATAAGTCAACTCTGAAACAAGACACAGAACAATTTAGCTTTTTTTGTGCAACATGAAGACTTAAAAATGTGTCCATATTCATTGAATAAGTTTTATTATCTCTTAGTTAATATCTACAATCTTATCAATTATCTCACTGTGGAGGGAAGTGATGAAATTCGAGACTGTTTTTCATTGATTTGACTATGTCAATAAAGTCAAAATTCAGCTAGTCCAGTAGAAAATAAGTTCACTATCACACTGTAAAGATCACACCAGAATCTGTAAACTTGTCAGTTATTTTTCACGATCAAGTTTTTTTGTTTTATTTCACCTTAAATGTAACTAAGAAACAACAGACTAAATCACAGAAATACTGAATCTAAGTTGCTTAACATTGTAGATGCATGTATATGAATATGTTTAGATCTTACTATCCTAACTTGAAAAATAAACCATTGGGAAGGACATAAATGGCCTTTGTTGACAGGTGGCTTTTATTTGGTGGTCATTTTGTTCTTAATTTTCAAAGCAAGGCCTTTATTCACAAGGTGGCTTTTATTCAGAGGTGGCTGCTAACACAGGCTTGACTGTATATTACATCAAAATTTAAAAAAAAAAAAAAATTCTTGTGAGTCGGACAATCAAGATATGCCATGAACACTTGAAAGAAATCTTACTTTAGGTCATCTTTATATGGGTCAACATTCGCTGTACTGGTTCGTAATGCCAGTTCTAGAAGAGATTCCAGTCTTGTAGGCATAATATTCTCTATATCTTGTTTCATCTCATCCTCAGTCATATCCATAAACTGTACAATAAAATCTCCCTTGTCCAGTAGGAAATAATGTTTCATAGATCTATAAGGTGAGACAAGAAGGCAAGATGTTTTGTATGTTTTTTTTCATTTATCTAGGAATTCTCTTCCTATTCATATACAACACAGAACATACTACATATGCTATGCTATGGACTTTCATGATCAGTCTACAATAACATAGAGCATGAATAAATGATGATATGACTTTTTAAGGTATAATCAATACCTAGAATCTGTAGTTTGAAATTTTGAAATGGTATTGAGTTAACAATAATTTTATTATAACTTTACATACTTAACTATAACACATAGTTATCATTCAGATTCTGTACATTACAATTTATACTGAAGATACTCCATGTATATTATTTCTATATTAAACAATTTAAATGTATATTCGTATACCATTGAATCATATTTATACGATTAAGATTTAATAAAAGTTGAATTGACAAATTGTAAGTAACATAATGATACAATGTAGTTATCATTTCACCTTTTCAACATTGAAGTGAGTGACTTACCTGATTCTAGCCAATAATTCTTTCTCATCTATAAGAAGATCTAATAAAAGTTTACTGGCATAATTATAAGCTTTCTCTATTTGTTCAAAATATTTCTTTTCTTTGAGGGTATATACAACTTCAGCAGCATTAGGACACTTCACATCACGACCTGATAAATACAGTTGTACAATGTTACAAAAAGTTTAGAAAATATTCATACAGAAAATGTACCTTCAATGCCACATCAGTCTGGATATTTCTATATAATTATGAATATTTTTTCATTATTTGGTAGAAGTACATGACAGGTGTTTACAAAAGAAATAGAGAAATTCTATCAAATTGTTTCATAGGGTTTAACGACATTTTCAACATTATTTCAGTCATATCATGGTGGTCAGTTATGCTAACCAGCTTTCCTGGACTTCATTTAGACCTTAACCAGTACTAACCACATTCTATCCGCAAGCTTCTGCCAAGCTACCCCACATAATTCAGAGGTGGAGGACAATTTAACATAGCAAGTAATATCTTCAGTCAAAGTTGTCACTGACAGTGTGAGCCTCGCTCGGGGTTCGAACTCACAACCTCTCGATCAGTAGACAAACGCTCTAACCACTCATCTAGCTGGGCGGGCTTTCTATCAAATTGATACAATCATAAAATGTGTCTATCAAAATGCAACATTACAAATTTTGCACCACAGTAAAAACAAGCACTTGGCTTAGGTAACACAGTGGTTATGTATAAATCTTGGCCCAATTAAAATAAGAACAGGAAGAAAATGAACCAGACAGGCAAAAATATCCTTTACATTAGCAAAGTATTCTGAAGAAAATTGATGTAGCATTATAGGCATTCTATCTAAGCAGTAAGATACATACCACACTGTCTGACAACATTCAGATATTTTCCTGTATTTAGGATTTTTTCAGCTACTGTTTCTAGGAATACAGGTATACGCTCCCTACATACAGTATAGTGATGTTCCCAATAGATAAATGCTGTTAAGGATTATGATAGACATTATCAACTAAAACATATATACACACAAACACAGACTGTGACATATGTTGACAAACTGACCATGCTATATAAACCCTTAACTTGGGTTTACAATATTTCATTTTTCAACAATTTTTTAGTTATATATGAGGCCGATTCACCTAACCATTTTCCTGGATGGTATTCTAACAAGTACTATATTACCCTTCCACATGGACTGGCAACTTCTAAACACATGGAGTAAAATCAACATTGTTGTCATATTCTCATGAATGGGTATAACCTGCTGTGACCAGGAATTGAACCTGAATCATAGTTACAAATCCAGTGCACTAACCACTGGACCATGGTCGTGGCCTTAAGACACACCAAGGAACAACAGTATAGTAAAAATGTTACATCATTTACATTTGTGAGATTATTATTACGCAGCAAGTATTAGTCAAACAAACATTTATCATTATGCAATAAAAATGTACAGACTCAGTATCTAACATAAACTGGTCAATCTTATATAGTTATATAAAGGATATTCATGATTAAATTCTTCTTGAAGTTTCTCTCTGTCAATTGTTTGATTTTCTTCCACAAGAAACTGTAAAATAAATATACACATATATAATTGAACTATCACAGGACCTTACATATACACAGAATATTTTAAGTAAACTGGCTTTGTTAAAATGTGGAATTTGAAAGCAAGACAGTCTCCCATAAAACCTTTGGTTTAACTTCGTCAAGTTGTATATTTCAATATAGCTGACTTATAATACAATTAAAACTCTTCAGACAGGTAAAGTCTTAAAGTACACTCAATGTACAGTAAAACTCCCAGACAACCTGAAAACCGAAATTGCCCGAAAATCAGAATAATTTTTTAAAATCCCATTCTTTTTCAGTATTTATCAAGCTTTCTAAAAACCGGAATTTTCAAAAACTGGAATTTTGTTCCAGTCCGAAATGGGCCCAGTTTTCTGGAGACTTAACTGTACATAGTTAACTATTAGCACATCATTAACAACACAAATATGTATAATAAATACCTCAGCATAAGGATCACTAATAATTCCTTTATAAATCCACTTCTCTAGTATTTCAAAATAGGGAACACAGGCCTGTAAAATAAAACAAATACATAGACAGAAAATATCTTCTCACTGTAATATCCATCTGATTCATTTCCAGGTATATTTGAAACATTTTGATTTTACCACAATACATCATACAATACACAAATATAAGAAAATTCATAATTATTGCCCAAGTCGTTTCTAGCTTTATAGATTAGATTAAAATACCTTTTACAAAAATGAGTTTGAAAACTGTCACAGGTAATATATTCAAGTACAGTGCACCTCTTCAAGGCAACACACCAGGGGAGTAGCAAAATTATGTTGTTGTTGAGAGGTTGTTGTTCTAGAGAGGTTAAATTAATAAGTAAATTGTGCAGTGGGAAAAATCATGCTGTTGAAAAAGTGTTGGGGGGTTGATCAACAGAGTCGCTCTGGAGTGATTGTACTGAATAATATTACATGTAAATAAAACAGTTTACTCACAGATTGTGTAAGATACAGGCAGAGTTCTTGACCTTTTTCATCACTGCAGAATACAAAAACATACAAGCAATTAGAAATAATTTGAAATTCAGTCCACAATTAGTTCTTTAGAAGTTTAAACATAAAAGGTTAAAGTGAGGAAAATTAGAAAGAAAATCACTTACAGAAAAGAGAAAGTAACACTACTGGTAAACTAAAAGAATGAGGAATATTTAGGGTCACATGGCCCAAGAAATTAGGGTAGGTAGGTACAGTTGACTCCAGATGGCTAGCTCTCTACAAAACTGGAACTGATTTCATCAGTTCAGGCAAGTTCAACCCAACATGACTCCACAGTAGGTTGAACATTTTTGTTTCAAATTTTCAACTTAACAACCAAATACCTAAGAACTTTAAGAAAGTTCATCATCTGCAACAAAATAGTAGGGTTGGTTGGGTAAACATAAACAAGACTATTTTTTTACCTTGACAAAGTGAACTTACCCAATCAAACTTGTGGTCTTTTCATGAAGTAAACTCAGTACAGCACCACCAATACATTCTCCCTGAAATATTGTACATATATTAGCATCATCTGAGATAGGACTACATTGCAGAGATAGGACTCCGAATGTTCAACTTCTCCCCACTAATATTCATTAAAAAATTCTTTACATGTATAAAAGAGTAATTCCAAATTTGAAGTTAAAATTACAATTTACACAGTCGACAAAAAACAACAACAAGGCCCAAGTACAATTTGTAAGCCATTATTAAGCTGATATAAACGTAAACTATTTTGAGAAATGTAACATGAAACATTTTAAACTACATGTAGTTGGTGCAGGTTTCTCAAAGTAAGACAGATTCCACTGTACAGAATGTCATGACCCTCAGTAACACAACTATAGAGTTCACATTGTGAAATTAAACAGCTTTACAGTTTGACAAAATGTGTTACCCTGTTTAATAAGTTAGCTACAGTGGCCATAATCTCCATTGTTTTCATTGATGGTTGAACGTAGAACCATAACTTCTGTAGAGATAAACTTCCCTGTAGTTAAACAAAGAGATACAGTTAAATAAACAAAATACACACCATATACAACTAATAATAAAAGAAAGCTATGTCTTTTTCAAGTATCTGTTCACCACACCATTATATATTTTTAGTGATCACCTGCATGCCAATCATGATAATGCTTTAAAATAAACAATTCAATATTGGAAGTAATGCTACTGGCCAATACAGACATAGGTTCTGTGTAATGAAAGATTTTGTGTAAACTGTGAATATATGTACTGGTATACTTACCACTCTAAGTTGTGTCTCAAGCTGGGCAATGAGAACAAAGTAGTCCTGAAAGTAGATTGGATTACATATATACAATATATATAATGAAATGTGAAATTAATACCAAATCACATTAATGATTTTATGCCTACATATTCATAATGTATATTTACTTGCACACAAATACTGGGACATCTTCAATAGTCTTTGAATTAATTTTTGTGACAGGTTGTCTGACCGTATACTTTATAAGGAAACTCTCTAAAAACTAGGTTGTTCCCCATAAGACTTAAAGAAGGAAAAAAATCCCTTCGAGCAGGGGGCAACCCACTAATTCAAAGACTGTCAATATAATTTAAGTAAACAGTTCTGTCAGTTCATAATCCTATAAAATTGTGTTAAACTTTTACAATATACATTATGTATATTGAAAATGATATCTTATTTCATGAGGTTAAACATTTGGGTGAAAATATCTATGAGCACTATTCAATAAATATAATGAACATGGCATAATGTTACACTTCAAGTTCAAGTATGGTAGACAATGAACCAGTGTAGACGAGAGGACAGACACACTTGAAAACATAACAAGACCAGGCATATATATATACTTTGATTTAAGTCTTCACTAACATTAAAAAGAATTTTAATGAACATGAGAATCAGTAATTCCCTAAATATTTTCACACCTCATCTAAATGTTTACCACATGACTAGGACTGAGGTCAGACAATTTGATTAAAGCAATACAGTAACAAATATATACTACCTTGATCAGTGTCCTCATAGCAGCACTCAGTGCATGATTTACCATTCCATATTCGTAGGCAGACTTCTCTAAAATATCAGAATGTATCTTATGTTAAATATCAGTTACAAAATAATTAAAGTGGAGATTTATCTGTTGCTTAATGGCCCATTTGACAGCAATGGTCATTTCAGAGCCAGCTAGAGAGTGGGAAATAAGATACAGGAGAACCGGGCATTCATATCCATACTCTTTTGGAATATGTTTTCCTGGTTCTTTATCAAGCCCAGTTAAGTAGAGGTAATAACAATTGTTTATTTATTTCAATGGGTTTAACGCCATTTTTCAATGATATTTCCTTTATTTAGAATGGCCTACCATAACCTATATTCATGTTATAAGAAAGAATTCTAGTGGATCTTTAGTCTAAAACTAACATTGTCAAGCACTAGCTCAAGCTGTTATTGGGTTATGAAAATAATTTTGAGAAAGTTCACTAGCTTGAATAGAAATTTGCTAGCACTAGGCTCTGGACTCGAAGGTTACCGGTAGTCTGCAGACTAAACTGAAATCTCTTAACTACTATTTTGTAACAACTAGACATGAATATCACAAGTTCTTTTTTTTTACAACTTTAATTTTTCAAATTTTGGATATAGTGGTGCAAGGTGGTACTGTGATCAACAAATTTTGTATGAATTAAAACTTTAAGAACAAGTGATTTCAAAGAAATATCAATTTTCTGTCTTCGGTGCTAATTTCTAAATTGTATGCAGTATACAGATTTGTCTTCACAAAATGACTACATACATTGGATATTAAACATGTTAATAAATCAATAATAGATTCATAACCTGCAGATACAAATATTCCTTAACTATTATAAAGTGATATACTGTTTTACATACCTTCAATAAAACGGACCACTGTAGAATAGTGTGAAGCTAAAGGTAGAATTCTTCTTACCATCTCCATCAATGAAATATCTAAAAACAAACAATTATCTACAACGTTAAGAGATCAAAACATCCTGTCAAATAGCTCAAAGTTTTGATACAGCGCATGCAAAAGATAAATTCTAGCACTGGACAAATATGAAAACATTACAGGACTGACAAAATATTTGTGGCCAAAATTATTTATTAACTTAATAATTTGCAGATTTTTTTTTACAGAGGACTACGGTCAGACAGTATTCATGAAGACAAAAATGCATCACAATATGTTCTTGTAAGGTACAGACAAGCAGCAGATAGTTCTTTACATTGAGCAGTTTTACCATCTAAATTGTTTACATAGTTCATATATGTGATTATTTTTCAAACAGGCAGAAGAAAAAAGACAAGGTTTTACAATGACTGACAAGAATTTAGTTATAATATAAATACATATAAATCTGAAGTTTTATGACATACAACTCTAAAAGACATGTGACAAGTAAGGACTAGAAATGTGTCTGAAGGACATGAATATCCCTAAAAAAAGGGGCCATAATTCTTGTGAAAATGTTTGGATTTTAACGGAAATTTAAATTGACCTGTATTTTATCATTATACACCTTCATGTAAAATATGAAACCAATCTGTAAAATATTTGTTGAGTTATCGCTCGGACACCAAAAATTCCACGGATGGACAGGGGTTACACTCAATGCCATTCTGCCATTTTGAATGGTGGGGCATAAAAATAGATCAGAGAATAAGTCTAACAAAATATTTTCATCATGTTGAAGTACCGTATATACTCGGCCTTAAGTCGACCAAATATGGGTCCTGAAATTATCCATAATTATCTGACTTAGGCCGAGTAACCAAAAAACTATATTGTCTCTTGGACACTTGTTGAAGTATATGACTTTTTTGGTGTAGTATCCATGCATCAGCCCTTGCACTAAATTGTTTCAGAATCTGAATGAATACTGGTATAAAATATATACCCAGCAGAGTACTTCATACAAATACTTACCTAGGCTCTGATCTATCATAAATTCTCTAGCAGCATATCTATCAGTCAATGCTCTCGCAAGAATATATTTTCCTTCAATACCCTGAAATCAGGAACATATACAGTAAGTTTAACACAAAGAGGATGAACAAATTCAAACCACTGATGACTGTGTCTACCAGTGCTTTAGAACTGAGACCAAAGTTACTTCAGTATAACCTCTCCTGAACGGCCCTCTCTTGGGCAACAACCTCCCAACAACAACAACATGATTTTTCCCCACTGCATGATCTAACCATTAACTTTATCTCTCTAGAGCAACAACCTTTCAAAAACAAATATGTAGGGCATGTATATGTATACAATTCAAATTCAGAAAAATCAGAAGGTCTTGTGATTGAAATATATCATGAATCAATTAAATAGCCTTTATAACGTTCAATACTGTTTTGACTTGACTAGAATAATACAAACAAAAATTAACGAAACAAGATTATTCTGAAACACAAATTATTTCAACTTACACATATAAATGCATAACAATGTGTACAATTCAGAAGTTTGTCTACATCAATTCAAATATTTATGAAAGGGTTTACAAAATAGAACTTCACAAACATATAAATGGTCTAAAGATGCAAATTCGATGAAATTGTACGAACTCTCAATGGATGTCTACTAAGCATAGGGCTTGACACTAACTCTTTCAGGAGGTAGTCAGCAGGACTACCAGCATAGAAAATGAGATAGCCCTTGCAAAATATAGTCAGTCCTCATTCTAATAAATAGAAACATGTTTGTCATTTTATTTCAATGCCTATCAAGTGTACTTTATCAGAATACAAAACAAGTATGAAAGTCAGATTTTCACAAACGTATTGAACAAACTTATACAGGTTACATCACATCCGATCTTTATTTTCTAATTTACATTTGTACTTGAAGTTATAGAATTCATGTCACCCAAATATCAGGTAGCCTGATGGGATACCCAGCTTAGAAACCTAGGTAGTCTTGGAGAAAATAGGTAGCCTCGGCTAACAGACCATTGTTAGTGTCAAGCCCTGCTAAGCAACTATATTGCAATATCAAAACAAAGACTTCAAACTTCAAAACTGGCAATTTGACGACGGACAAGAACATGGGTGAAAGTTGAAAATTATTAAAAAAAAAAAATCTTAACCTTGGTGCTGAAGAAGCAATAAAAAAGCAATAAAATCAATAGAGTCCAGACCTGCAAAAAACGAAATTCCATCATATTTCAGAAAACTTACTCCACTGCAAGAATACACTTACCTGCATACAATACAACAGATCATCTAGGACAGCATGTTCTTGCATCATAGTGGGTAGATTACCAAGAGGTACAATATTCTAAAATATATATTATAACAATCAGTATAGAGATTACATAAATCTTTGAAAAAGCTAAGAATAGAAAAATAATCATATTACTAGTATACAGACAGTTATTGACTAGTGAGCCATTAAATATGATGTGATATTTACCGGCAGAATGTCATATTGACCATGGCGTTGTGTACATACAATTTTAAGTGCATCTATGTTCAATAAATGTGATGAAGAGCAGACAGAAATAATGATGAAATATTTACTTACAGCATCTGCTGGTCCATCCACTCCCACCATGAAGTCTCTCGTCAATGCTGGCCTTTGAAATAACCAGTCTGGCTGTGGTGGTACATTTACTGATAACAGAAATATTTAACAAATCTTAATTATGTTAAGCTAACAGTAAATAGATCCATACCGACACAAGTACTTATCTGCAATTAATTGATAAACATGATACTATGAATTCACTGAATATATACATGACAATAAGGCCAGAACAAATTAGTTGTGTCAACGCTTGCCTGACCAATCTGAATCTTTAACACTTAGCCTTGTTTCTTATGGCAAAATCTCAAGTTCTAAAATATAAAGGGATGAAATTGAACCTCATACTGTTGCGAATGTATTCTTAGAAAGAAAATTGAAAAAATCTTTTGGACCTTCCTGCATTAATTGTTTTGGTCAGGAAACCCTGAACATGACAAATGATTATCAGGTCCATTGTATCAGGTATACTCATTTCTGCTTTTGTTTAAACACTGATCAACTGAGATTCACAATTAAACAAAACTGATCATAAGAAATCATTTGACGGGTATTGTGCACACTAATGGGAGAAAAGTTTACCATTTCTTTGATCTTGTTTTTCTCTTAAAGCTTTTCTTAACATTTCTGATGATGTGATCTGTGAGACAGCAGGGCCTTCTTTAAGTTTCCTTAACTGCATTTGTACCTGACAGTAATAATAACAATAAATGATTCAATAATTTCTCCATAAAATACAAGAAATATATCTAAGACTACCTTAATAATCATAAATTTTACCAAGAAAAAGTATTGTTGAATCAAGCCTAAAAGATTTCTCTGGTCACGGAAGGAAATCTAAATAATGTTTCATACAATTTGCTACATCCTGACTAAATCGTCATGACAAACTGGCATAAGCTACAAATCTATAACAGATATAATACAATCAAATTGAATGATTCAAAGCTAAACACAATGGATATACAAAGTCAAATGTAAAGCATACCTATAGTAATCAGAACTGAGGGTGTTTTTGAAAGGTAACTAGAAATGTGCCTGGAGGACATGAATGCCCCGCTGAGAGCTAAGTAAAATAGGGGCCATAACTCCTGTGAAAATATTCTGAAATCAAACTTTTGCTCGGAAACCAAATTAGAACAGGACAAAACTTACATCGACCACTTCCTGTGGTGTATATTTCTGACCAGGATGAGGCATCTGTGGGATATCATGAGCTGTTGTGGTAGCACCCAGTGCCTCAGCTTTATTCTTGAAATTTCTTTCTAAAACCTCTTTAGTCTAAAAAGACATCAAAATGTTTTTCATGTTTAAATCATAAAGATTTATGACTTAGCGATATCATGAATAATGTGAACACAGATTTGTTTAAAAAAACAACATGTTAATGGTATTTAGCTTCAGCATAGCAATTAGTGTCAGTCAGCAACGAGTGTTCTGTCAATACTGACCTCCCTGTTTCACTGATTTTAATAATCAGCCAGATGATTAGAGACTGAATGATGCGTGTCAGGAAATACACATGTCAAAGGGGACGCATGGGGTATTTACTTGCGACTATCAATTATTTCTAATGCACTAATTATAGTCGGCAACTTCAACATTACAGCGCCAATTGTTTAATAGTCATGAACATTGTCAAATCACCATTAATTTCCCTGCAAAAAGAGTTTCAAGCACTACTGTTGTGAATTCAGATACAACATAACCGAGAAAAAGAAATGTTGTATGAATTTACAATAATCTGTTTTAATACATCACTCCACTAAGATTAAGAATATATTCTGATCCCGCGGTGGGTAGAACCTTTATTCTTAGTCTGTTAATGTAACAAAAACAAAACAAGTCAATGAACAAATCAAATCAATATAAATTTTTAACATACTTTAAATCTAACATACTTTAAATCTAACATACTGTAAATCTAACAATAATTAACAGAGAAACCAATACTTACCTGATCATCTTCACTAAGTTTGGACAACAGAAATGTCAGTGAGTCCAATTCCCTGACACTTAAATGAAAAAAAATCTTACTTTTATATTCATGAACAACAAAAACAGAAAAACGTAAACAAACTACCAATGTGTTAAATAATATTATCTTTGATTAATCAGTCAGGTCTTTTCACCAGAACACACCAAGTCAAAGGGCTTCCTCCCATACACCACCCAAAGGTAGCTCAAATTCTTATTTGCAACAAGCTTTCATACATTGCTGGCTAGAACCCTGAATAATATTATGAAAGGAAGACATTCTTTGAAAACAAACATACAACCTATTTATAGAATGTTTTCTATTCCATTAAAGTATATCTAAATCATACAGAAAATTAATATTAAACTAACCCTGTTGAATTAGGCAAAAGCTTTATATTAATTAGCAAATTTAATTGCATTTTTATCACAGGTACAGGGTAAAACATCCAATTGTTAACACATCTAAATTTCATCAGCATTACTATTAGTTGATAATGTTAACAGTTTTCCTAGTTTACATGCCATCATTATACCAAATTTAGAAAGACACATATTATTGTTTAGTGAATAGGTAAAATAGTCCTACTTCTTCGACTTCAGTTCATCATATTTTGCAAGAAACTCAATCGGAGTTTTTGATGATTCAGCAATTTTCCTTTTAGCTTGATTTGCTGATACCTGAAATAAAACATTTGTACTGAGTACCTTATAAAGTATCATATTTTTTTCAAGTTTACATTGATACCAACCTATTGCTTACCGGTAGTTGTTTGAAATTAGAATGAAATAAACATTCCAACATCAGGGGAGATCAATCTTCTCACTACAAGCAAGAATGGAATGATATCTAGACAATATCTCAAAATGATAAGTATATCACAAAATCTATATTAAAGGGGCATGCCCTGGAACTGAAGCGTCTCGAATTTAAATCAAATTGGTATCATTTGAATGCCAAAATCAATTAATGAAAGTCCTGTAAAATATTTACGAAATGTCCCGCTATTTGACTCAAAATACACATTTCAAGATTTACCAAACCTGCCGATTACGCCTTAGAAAATATTCGTCATTTTTATAACTCGACCCTTTCGGGATCTGTCAAAAGCGGAAAAAATGTCAACAAACTGTGAAATGGTAAGTATTGCTCATGTCATGTTCATTGTTTGCGACATAAAGCTTATCTATCGATCAATTATAGGTAAATATCATTGTTTTGCTGCTTGAAAGGCAGCGCGCACGCTAAGTTAAATTCTCAGACGAATCGGAAATATTGTTGTCGTCAATAAAAGGCTTATAAGCCTTTTATTTAAACCGGCATATAAATACCCACGCGTGCGTTATAGGGCCATTTTTGAAGGCACATTCTTCTTTGACTTTTCGGTAATAATTGTTTTTACAAGTGATAAACCCATTTTTGGTGTATAAAACCCAAGACACAGCAGTTCCTGGGCATGCCCCTTTAAATACAGTCAAACCTGTGTTAGCGGCCATCTGTGAATAAAGGCCATTCTCATATTTCAAAACCTACCATAGATTATTAAATAACTGACCTCTAAATAAAGGTCACCTGTCAATAAAGGCCACAGTTTGTCTTTCCTAAGGATGACCTTTGTTCACAGGCTTGACTGTAGATACAAAACATTAATGCTTTATTCAACCTAATTCAGTGTAGCAGTTCAATCAGTTTGCTGATAAAATTACCAACATTATTATATGTTACATAAGCAACATACATTTGTGGTCACATATGGTGTAGTATTCTTCAACAACATCTCAGTGTAGACTTCAGCACCAACAGTGTCTGTCCCTCTTACACTAAAATATAACATAAACAATCTCCAAAATACAAACATATCTTTACCAAGACTGCAGTTACAAATAAAGTACAACCTCTCCAGAGCGGCCCTCTCTTGAGCAACAACCTCCCTTTAACAACAGCATGATTTTTCTCACTCCATGATTTAACTATAAATTTAACCTCGTTAAAGCAACAACCTCTCAACAACAACATAATTTAGCTACTCCCAAAGGGTGTTGCTTCGGAGAGGTTGCACTGTATATTTGATAATTTAGTTCATGTATGTATAAATGTAAGAAATACAACTTGACTAAATGAATGCCAATAATAACAATTTAACAAAATAAATGACCTTGATAATGAGTTGATTATTAACTGTAAAAAAGGTTGACATCGTGAGAATGTGAAACATAAAGTAAAATGATATCAGGAAGAATATTATAAACCAGCATGAAGACATTTGATTATATAAATAGTAAAAAACAATGAAGATTTCTGTCAGCAGCAACAATACTTACTTCAGTTGATCCATTAAGGCACTAACGTGATGATGAACTTTGAACTCACTCATTTTGAATGATTATTGATTACTATCAGCATACAAAATACTGAAGTTCCTGAAATATGCAACTTTGTAAGACAGATTAAATGTTCACATAATTCATAAATGTTTAAAATCACAACTTTAGGCAAAAAACAAATACAGTACAACTTCTCCACAGTGGCCCTCTCTAGAGCACCAATCTCCCTTTAACAACAGCATGATTTTTCCACCTTTTGCCATTTAAGGGTCAAAGGAGAGCCCTGTGAAGACATCCATATCACTAAAAAAAAGAAACCCTATCAAAAATACCTATTCCATCCATGGCTTAACTCTCAATACAACTAAATAAGCTAAATATCTTGGTATCACAATATTGTCTGATCTTTCTTGGAAAACTCACATCGATAATATATATCACAATAAAGCCAATTCCTACCTACCCTTCATCAGACGCAACGTACGATCTAGCACCCCTAATGCAAAGCAAATGCATACAACACCCATGTTCAACCAACAGTGGAATACGCCTGTCTGGTCATCCATACACTGATCTCCAAATTTACCAACTGGAAATGGTCCAGAGGCAAGTTGCAGGATTTGTGAAGCATGATTATTCATGTACTAGCAGCGTCACTGTCATGTTATCAGACTTAAAATGCAAATTGTTTTGTAAAGAGGGGAAATTTTGTTTCCTAAACTTTTTCAACTTTGGTAAATCCACCAAAGTCAGTCCTGCCTGTTGCGCATACATGTGTAAATAGACTATATTGCGAGTATACTCCTTATGGAGGGATGCAATTAATTAAGATGATGATGAATTGTCAAGACATGTTGTAATTTGTATTTTCACTTTTCTAGAATGAGGAATGTGATGTTTTTGAAAACGGATGAAGTGAAAACACTTAGAATAACATGAAATGCAGAGCTTTATGTAGCCCTACTAATTTTGCTTTTCGGTTGGTCCATTTCGTAACTGACTTCGGAAGGGCCAGCCGAAAAAGTGTCTCACTGTCACAAACAGTCTAATTTAGTGATTAGTTGGACATAGCTTCATGATTTTTATGGCTTTTATGGGACTGGGGCATTGGGAATTTTCTCTCACAAGGACACAACAGCAGTCTGTGAAATTAAGGTTTGAAATGTGGTTGCCCGAAAATGAAAATTAACTGCTTTTTATTTTACATGTGTTTGATTTGTTAATGAAAAGTTTTGGTTGTCCGAATGAAAAATTGGTTGTCCCGGACAACAGGACAACTACTAATTTCGCAGACTGCAACAGTCAACCATTTGTAGGTCCAGGGCTAGTCCAACTAATTAGACTGTTTGTCACTTTAGTGACGACGAGATACTTCTTTTACTAGGCCCCGTCCCGCACAGTCTAACAAAGATCTGCATATTTGTGTGGGAAATCCCCAATTAAAACCTGTTGGGCAGGATTACTTCAACATCTGTGACCAAAGTGAACCGTTAGGTAGGTAGAAAACATGTTTCTATACTCATCTTTCAATGTTTTGTTTCTCCCGACTATTTCCCAACTAAATACGAAATCAGTGTAATGGCGGTTAAATGCCAGTGTCATCGTAAACATCGCCTATTCTCAAAAATGATAACCCGAGGTTCCCAGAATAAAAAGATCGATAAAGAATTAAACTGTCTGATGGTAGTTGTATACGGAGTGGAACTGGATGTGGCTAAAGTATGTTCGTACTGTTTGTTTCATGTAACGTAAAATTTTAAGTTTAATATTTAAGATTTGACATTTTACGTTTATTGTTATTTGTATCGATTTAAATAAGTTATACAGGTTACTGGCTTTAAGGTTATAAAACTTGAGAAAGTCTCTGAGCTCAAAGCTCTATACCAATTACCATTCTCCAAGTGTTACGGTTGAAAAGATAGAGCCGATTGATTTTTGAATACATGTTCAAATTATGCTGTCAGGTTTATATATCAATATCATTATTTCCTGATTGTAATTAACTCAGTGACATTAAAAAGCATGACATGAATTTTGAGCTCGGAGACCAATCTCAAGTTTTATAACCTCGGGACCTGAGGCATTTTTGGGTTATTTGAATTTCCGCACGTAAATGTATATGTAGAAGTTTGTAAGGGATGGTCCTTCCAAATTCGTTCATGATTGAAAATCGGCCAATCAAAAAGCCAAATTAGTAGGTCTATGGCATGACACTGGTAGATGGACCACCTTTTTAAAGCTACCAGATGAAATGACAAACACGTTAATAGCAGCAATAACTCGTCCTTGGCCGACTGAAAATCATTCTATCAGTAATGAGCGTCTGACCGACACAGATCAGGAAAAATGAAAACAAGACAGATCATTTCATGTCCAGTTGGCACAAATGCATTGCCTGTTTCCAAATCGAGTGATGAATGATATGTCAGTTACACAGTTGTATAAATGGTACATGGCTGTCAACTTACCAAGACAATGTATCAATAAATTAACACTGCTCACAGTCAAAACGAAAACATTTCCCCGCTGCTAAACGATCGGAAGACTTCGGTTGATATCGCTTCAGTAACATTAATTTTAATCTCTAAGAAAAATTATTTTGAACCATTTTATATAATAAATAATTGTATCATTTACCATTGACATTATCTATGATACTTAACTATTTCTGCAGTCTTATATGTTAGATTTTACCTATCGTCTCTTTTATATTTTAAAACCTTCGAATCCGTCTTAGAGACTATATCACCATTGTAAACAAATTTCTTGAGCGTGATGGAGCAAGTGTTAAAACAATTTAAAGTCCGTTTTGGACATAAATAAGTCTATTTTTATGACATGATCACTATATTTGGTAAGTCAAATTGAATCTTAATTTGATATTTCGATGAATGTTGGATTTATTACGTTTTTTACTCTAAACAAACCGTAAATAAATTCTCAACCGTGTTTCGCACCCAAATAATTTCGTACTCTGTCTTAGTATCGTATGTGTTAAACTGATTGCTGATACTGATGTCTCATAAGTTTTAATTCTGATAATTTATGATGTCAGATGCTTGCTAGTTATCAATAAGTTTAACATTATTTTCAGGGTAGTGGATTTATGATCATAACTTGAAAAAGAAAACAATTGGAAGGTGTCAAGATGTTAGTGGAACGATATCGACCGGTTCTGTACCTGCAGTACTTGTTACTACTGGTTGATTTATTTATGAACTCCTTTGTTGAACTGCTAAGATTTGAGAATGTTATACTTCTGGTGCTTTTAGTGTAAGTTACATTTTCTAGCTGTTTTTTAAGAAAAAGTTGAGCTATTAATACTATCATTTGTGATCACTGTGACTGTGTCATCTCACATTTGCGTTTTGCCTTAAATGTAGCTCATAACTCAGACACTATTAGAGGTAGCAACATGAATGGTGGATAGATCTCACTGAGGCGGTAACACTAAACAGATGAGCATTGGCACAGCTTGTGGCGCACTTGTTTTTTTTTATTCTGTTTCTTTTGTCTTACAACTTATACAAGTTACATTGCCAGAATTGACAATTTGTGTGTATATTTACCTAAAACTCACTGCAGATTCCTTTTTAGCCAACCAAACATGAGGTGATGAAAACACATAAACATATGTAATGTCATAAACTGTTTTGGTTAAGTTACCGATATGTTTTAATCTATCAATTATCAATAACTATATCTTCTACATGTATGTGATTTCTTACAGTATTTATTGAAATTGTGTGAAAAAAATAGTTCTTTTGATTTGTGTACATTGTATATTTTGTTCTGGGAACCCCAACTAGTATTTCTTTTTTCTGTCCTTCCTTGTTTTATGGGGTTATTTATATTGTAAAGTAACTGTTTTTTATTCATTACACAGCATTTTGCTTTCTATTATAATATATAAGACAGTACATTTTTATGACAATTATTATTTTCAGTGTCCAGGATTTGTGTATACTGTTTGCAGCGATTGTTGTCTTCCTGCTGTTTTTCAACACATACATTTTTCAAGCAGGTCTCGTCAACATCTTAGTCAACAAATTCAAACTGCCAATTACCATCATTTTTCTGTATTTCTCACTTTGTGTTGGTCTACATGTATGGTATATGGTATGTATATCTTTCATTTGCTTTATAATCCTAGCTACATGTGGCTTGGAAAAATGAAATATTTTCCTTATAGCCAACCGTATTTACTGTGATTAATATATGATTTTAAATTATGTCATCTGTACATTCAGCTACCAAACTTTCTCTTTTGTCTTTAATTATCATTTATTTTGAAAATTGATAAATTTGATGTTTAAATAATAGCTTTCTTTATGCCAAGTTGGTCTAATTATATGAGTATATTTGTTACATTAATTTTTATAGTAGATCACCTTATACAATTGATCAATTATCTTTTCAGACGTCTAGATGGGAGGATCCTAATGCCTATATATGGGATAATGCTGGTCTTAGAGTTCTATTTGTTATACAGAGAACAGGTAGCCTAGTTGTTTAATAAATTGATTCTCGTAATAATTATTAAGTATATACATACTTTTGTTGAGTCAGCTTGTGGTCAACTTGAATTAATCACCACAATGGCAGTTCCATGTCTGTAGGTTGGTTAGTTATAGTATCCATCTTGTCTGGACTGTATCTCCCTTGTACATTAACATGTTTGAAAATGACTTAGTATAATTGTGTGTCAAGAGCAAGACCTAGGTCCATAGTTCCAAGATGAAGGTCACACTTAGAGATAGGATGTATATTCCCTGTCCAGTCTGTTTCTTCCGTATGCATTGAAGGACTTTCGAAATAAATGGCCACATGTTTACTTCAATGAGATGAGGTGTCAAGAACATACTTGTAGTTCAAAGGTCAAGGTCACTTTCTTAACATCAGGCTCCGCATGTTACCCTTGGGCATCTTATTTGTTCTACTTGTGTTATATTGATAAGAGTAATTCTATTACATGTTGACAGGCAGGTAACTTGACCAGTGTTTACAGATTCTGTGCTTATACAAACATTGTTTTATGGAAGTAACTTCCAACAACTCCACATGAATTGCTCAAAAGGCATTAGGCATGCTGTCTTCAACCAAAATCATTAAAGAGACCATTGTGTCACGTGTCTTGGGTTTGAACTTGTGAATTTGAGGCTTGTGTACATAAAACTCTGCCTAATGAACTAAATGGACTGGCTGATAGATTTTAAATAATGCCACTATAAAAAAATAACATTCTATGTACTCACTTGGTTTTGATAAAGTCAATGATGTAAGGTTTTTCCATTCTTATTGAATTAATATTTTATGACAGGTATTAGAATAGATACCACATAAACCTGTTACTCATTTAGCTCTTGTTTTATTATTTCAGCTGCCATTCTCTACTATTACTTTTATAAAAGAACATTTCTTAAACTTGGCGATCCTAGGTTCTATCAAGATTCTGACTGGATTAAAAAGGAATTTGAGAAAAGACGATAGTGTTTGCTTTGTGGATGTAAATTCCTACAAGTGTTATATTTTCAAATGTATATCAAGGACTATAACAAATTGAAATGGTTATGCTTGAAAACCAGTATATCTAAATGTGTGAATAACTCACATAACTTCAAATTTTAGGATTTTTTTGTGTGAAATATTCAAAGTTTTATTTATAATTTGAACATGATTAAATGGTATCTACAATTAAATTTTCTATTTGCCAAGTTTATATACTATGATCCAAAGCTAATGATGCACTTAAACCTGTGATAGTGGCCACCTCTGAATAAAGGCTGCCCTCTGAATAAAGGTCACCCTTTGAATAAAGGTCACCCTGTGAATAAAGGCTGTCCTGTTAATGAAGGTGGTTCTGTGAATAAAGGCTGCCCAGTGAATAAAGGTCGCCCTGTGAATAAAGGCTGCCCTGTTAATGAAAGCGGTCCTGTAAATAAAGGCTGCCCTGTGAATAAAAGTCACCCTGTGAATAAAGGCTGCCCTGTTAATGAAGGCGGTCCTGTGAATAAAGGCTGTCCTGTGATTAAAGGCCATTATTTCAAAACAGTCAATGATTATTTAAACAAATTACCTCTGTATAAAGGCCACCTGTTGATAAAGGCTACATTATGTCTTTCCTCAGGGTGACCTTTGTTCACAGGTTTGACTGTAGTGTTTATATTTTTCTTTGAACTTTTTTATTTGACTCTAGATAATGTTGAGACATTAATTATAAGTATATTGGAGATGTGCCAACATTTATTGACCTCTGTTTGAGATCCTGAAAGACAAGCAGTCAAGACTCTGTTTGTAAATTCATGGTATTTAGATGGCATTAAGATATTTCTGTCTCATGTTTATTGTTAACTTAGCCATATTTATCATGTAGGATATAAACACAGGCCTGTGATAACATGTGATGTATGAATGAGATTGTTCTGTGTATACCATCATACCAGATATATTGTAGCATAAAACAGTCTATTTCCACAACTTTCACAGATTATGAAGGAATTGTTTATAAATTATGAAAGTAAATTACAGTCAAACCTGTGATAGCTGTCATCTCCGAATAAAGACCACCATGTGAATAAAGGCCATTTTTTAAAAACCTTCGTAGACTATTTAGAACAAAATGGCCTCCGAATAAGGGCCATGTCTTGTCTTTCCCAGGGGTGGCCTTTGTTCACAGGTTTGAATGTATTGATATAGTAAGGCATGAATAATGATTTAGATATTGTTATTTGTATAATTTATAGACGACCTTGATTTTTTTACCTCATTGTGGTTTGATTAGAATTATGTTCTGTTAAAATCAAATCAAAATGTAGTAGGACCTTTCACAGTTTCTACAAGAAATTTAGACTAAACAATCTATAGATCATAGTTTTTAATTTGTTATTTTATTAATTGAATGTCACCTGATTTAAAGCTTTTGTAATTACATTGTATATATTGTCACCTCAGGATTAAAAGGGTCTATCTGACAAATATGAAAGAGTAAGTTAGGTCCTTTTAGTTCTAAGGTGTCATTGTATCATATTTATTTTTTCTGTGAAGAATGTGTACAGATAAAGAAATCTTACATTTGGATTTCTATGAGTCTGAACCTTCTATTTGTGATAATTTCCGTCCAATTACACACTTTTGTGTCTTGAAATTGAATATACATTAATTCTGATATATGTTAGGTTTTAATTTGTTATCGGTCCAATTGAAGGATTTATTATAAGTAGACCTTTCTACATTATCTTTGAAGTACTTTGTAGTTAGCTAGTTCACATATGTTCATTTTGGTAATGTCATCTATAACAGAGTCTGTTTTTATGGGCCTTATTTTTCCTTAGTTTACACTTTTCCTAAGTAGGTTTTATGAAATTATTTCTTGAATATTTTCTTAAAATCAGTGGTGATTACTCGTAAATGAAACTTTAGGTATAAATGTTTTAGAAAGCCATGCATTTTCCTTTTCCATGTAACATCATAATAATATTAAATGTAAGATAATTCACTGGCACAGATAATAGACAATTATTTGTACTTTGATAAGCAGGTTTCTTGTGCAACAATCTGCTCCATGAAATTATACTGCCGTCTCATTCGTTCTAAAGGGAATTTGTGGCCTTTACTTCACAGAAGTCAATACTTTAGATCTGTCTGATTAAAATCTCAGAGGCTTAATTTGTAGCTGCATTATACAGAATCCATGGAAGCTGGTAGATAAAGCAATAAAATGGAGATATTTGATTCCTTGTCTGTCAAGGATAAGAATATATTATGATTCTTGACTTTCATCTCAAAACAAACAAATATTTGACCTCATAGAAAAATGGGAATTAGAAATGTGTTGAACTTTGGGCCAGGTTTAGATTTAACCATTAGACATTGCTGTCTTAGAAATTAGATCTGTATATTTATTTGAATACTTGTATTATTAGGTTTGTATATGTTGGTGAAATTCACCGTTATGTGTACATAGTGCAGTGTATAGTGATCCACTTATATTTATATGTAAAGATACAATAAAGAATTTAACAAGATGTAAAGTATTTATTTTATATCATAGTGGTCCAAGGTTACATAAGTTGAGGTAAGTCATAGGGGTAAAAATCTAATTGTTTTACTGTTAGTTATCATTCTGTCCATAGTCATGTTGTCATAGCAACATGTTCTACGTATTATATATGAAAAACCTTTTAAAACATTGTCTTGTGGTCCTCAACCAAGATGATACAAATGTTGCACCAGATGTCAAAATTTGCCCTGCACTGGAGGTGTTAAATCAAGAAAAAACGTTTGAGAATCTTCTGGATTAGAAACTCTCGGAGCTTAGTTTATTTAGGTATTTGCTGCAATATTGTCAAGTGATTCTCAAACATACTTAATCAAATTAGGCTTCTTTGTCTTAATTAAAGTTTTTAGAGTCTGTTGTTTACTAAGTTATCAATTCATCAGGTACGAGTAATTCAAGTGAGCGATATATAAGGTCATCATGGTCCTCTTGTTTTCATTTAGTGTTTCAAAGTTTATTATGACAAGGCTAGAAAATATATAGTTTTATTATTGGCCACTCAAACTAAAAACACTTAGGGTAGGTAAGTTGAAAACTTCTAATTTTTATATCTAAACACCAATCGTGAGAATACTGGTTATGGTTCATGTCTAAATAATTTTGTCATTGGTATCTTAAGGTTCGGTGCAAACATTGTTTAAGAGGGTTTACTATAATCACAACTATGGCTGCTGGTTTGGTAAATGTTTGTACGTCCCTCCATCCATACAGATTGAGACATTTAAGACACAGACTCTGAGCAATGAAAAAGGATGTTCACAAAAAAATGAGTCTTGAGTTTGTGTCTAAAAGTCTGAGTCAGATTTAGTAATACATGTTATTGAATACGTGCGCAGGTCAATTTCTAAGTTTTCTACTTTATTTTAGATAAATGAATATATCTTTATATTAGGCATTCATTCTAAGATTCATACAAATAGTGCCTTCGCCCATACAGAAATGTTGCACTCTTTTAACTCTCATTGTGGGGTGATATACAGATTTGTCTCCATAATTATGCCAGCAGGCCACATCCCACAAATGTTGCGGCGATCATTAATATACATGTAAACAAACAACAACCAGACACATACTATTTATTTTTGCAACTGATATCTCTTATGTAGCTACTATTTGTTTAGGTCAACTGATATCTCTTATGTACTACTATTTGTTTAGGTCAACTGATATCTCTTATGTACTACTGTTTGTTTAGGTCAACTGATATCTCTTATGTACTACTGTTTGTTTAGGTCAACTGATATCTCTTATGTAGCTACTATTTGTTTAGGTCAACTGCTATCTCCTATGTAGCTACTATTTGTTTAGGTCAACTGATATCTCTTATGTAACTACTATTTGTTTAGGTCAACTGATATCTCTTATGTACTACTATTTGTTTAGGTCAACTGATATCTCTTATGTACTACTATTTGTTTAGGTCAACTGATATCTCTTATGTACTACTATTTGTTTAGGTCAACTGATATCTCTTATGTACTACTATTTGTTTAGGTCAACTGATATCTCTGGTATACTTTCTACTGTTTTTCCATTGTTGTTGTATTGATCATTTTACAAATTTTAATCAAGTATTGTGTATTGATATAAAACCTAAAATGAATTGGTGTACATTTCAGTAGCCAAGAAATAATTTTAATATATTAAATTTAAATTGATGCTAAAATGGTTTTGTGAATTTTTAACTATTTGATTCCACCAACATGTAATGGAAAGAAGTAATGAGCCTTGTCAATAGTCATGTGTTAGTATGTTTAACAAAGAGTAGTGCCAGGTCACAAGATATGTCTGTCAAAGGGTTTGAGATAGTGTGAGTGGCAAATGATTTTTTTTTAAAAATCATTAATATTAAATTCTTTCAAAAATTCCGATTGTCAATGAGCATATTCAAAAAGTTTGCTGAAAATCGATAGAAAATTGTTCAATGTAAGAAAGCGGACGCTGAATATTTATTTATCAAGGTGCATAATTCAGAAGTCTCCGGTGCAATAATACTGGCACTTGACCGATATCTAATGCGGATAAACATTTTCACCGATATTGTCATATTGTCTAATGATGAGTCTACAAATGTACTCGATCAACACTCATTCAAAGATCATGACAATTTTTGACCTGACATGACAATGATGACAGCTCACAATTTGTATTTATAACTCTTTTGTTTTGGTTGTTGTCAAGAATATTTATAGATTTAGAAAACAATTCGTCCACACATTGATGAAAGTTTTAGTGAATTATGGCACTTTTTCAGCTCTTAGAAATCTGAATTTGTTGTTCTAGTTTCAAGAATTACTTAACCCTTTATTTATATATGGTTGAATATATTTTATTATACACTTATTTATCTTATAACTCTGTCAGCAAAAATCAGTCCACTGGAGGTAAATTTGACAGTTTTATTTTTTACATATTTTGAACCTACAACACTTCCAGATGATATCACGAAAATTTCAGCTCTACATTACGCGTTTGTTACATGTTAAGAGCCATTTCTATGTAAACACTGCTACTGAAAAAATTGGTAAAAATTATCTCATTATTGTAGATGAAACTGAAATTATAAATAATACAACAAACCATTTCTAATGTTTCTATATCAATTTATTTTGATTAACCTTTTATAACTGAACTGCCATTACACAAAACAATTTATTGTAACAATTAGTACAATCTCAATACAAGGGAAGTATCAGGTTAATGATATCTTAAGACAACAATAGGTATATCCAAAGAGTGTCTGCTTTCCTGGGGAACAGACATGCATAATTTGATCAGGAAACCTTTCAGACAATACCATTGATTATTGACCAAACCCATGGTCATGCGGACATTGACCAGCCACATAGACATATAGACATTGACTAGCCATGGTCATAGACATATAGTCATTGACCAAACCCATGGTCATACGGACATTGACCAGCCACATAGACATATAGACATTGACTAGCCATGGTCATAGACATATAGTCATTGACCAGCCATGGTCATACGGACATTGACCAGCCACATAGACATATAGTCATTGACTAGCCATGGTCATACGGACATTGACCAGCCACATAGACATATAGTCATTGACTAGCCATGGTCATACGGACATTGACCAGCCACATAGACATATAGTCATTGACTAGCCATGGTCATACGGACATTGACCAGCCACATAGACATATAGTCATTGACTAGCCATGGTCATACGGACATTGACCAGCCACATAGACATATAGACATTGACTAGCCATGGTCATACGGACATTGACCAGCCACATAGACATATAGTCATTGACTAGCCATGGTCATACGGACATTGACCAGCCACATAGACATATAGACATTGACTAGCCATGGTCATACGGACATTGACCAGCCACATAGACATATAGACATTGACTAGCCATGGTCATACGGACATTGACCAGCCACATAGACATATAGACATTGACTAGCCATGGTCATACGGACATTGACCAGCCACATAGACATATAGACATTGACTAGCCATGGTCATACGGACATTGACCAGCCACATAGACATATAGTCATTGACTAGCCATGGTCATACGGACATTGACCAGCCACATAGACATATAGACATTGACTAGCCATGGTCATACGGACATTGACCAGCCACATAGACATATAGACATTGACTAGCCATGGTCATACGGACATTGACCAGCCACATAGACATATAGACATTGACTAGCCATGGTCATACGGACATTGACCAGCCACATAGACATATAGTCATTGACTAGCCATGGTCATAGACATATAGTCATTGACTAGCCATGGTCATACGGACATTGACCAGCCACATAGACATATAGACATTGACTAGCCATGGTCATACGGACATTGACCAGCCACATAGACATATAGACATTGACTAGCCATGGTCATACGGACATTGACCAGCCACATAGACATATAGACATTGACTAGCCATGGTCATACGGACATTGACCAGCCACATAGACATATAGTCATTGACTAGCCATGGTCATACGGACATTGACCAGCCACATAGACATATAGACATTGACTAGCCATGGTCATACGGACATTGACCAGCCACATAGACATATAGACATTGACTAGCCATGGTCATACGGACATTGACCAGCCACATAGACATATAGACATTGACTAGCCATGGTCATACGGACATTGACCAGCCACATAGACATATAGACATTGACTAGCCATGGTCATACGGACATTGACCAGCCACATAGACATATAGACATTGACTAGCCATGGTCATACGGACATTGACCAGCCACATAGACATATAGACATTGACTAGCCATGGTCATACGGACATTGACCAGCCACATAGACATATAGTCATTGACTAGCCATGGTCATACGGACATTGACCAGCCACATAGACATATAGACATTGACTAGCCATGGTCATACGGACATTGACCAGCCACATAGACATATAGACATTGACTAGCCATGGTCATACGGACATTGACCAGCCACATAGACATATAGACATTGACTAGCCATGGTCATACGGACATTGACCAGCCACATAGACATATAGACATTGACTAGCCATGGTCATACGGACATTGACCAGCCACATAGACATATAGTCATTGACTAGCCATGGTCATACGGACATTGACCAGCCACATAGACATATAGACATTGACTAGCCATGGTCATACGGACATTGACCAGCCACATAGACATATAGACATTGACTAGCCATGGTCATACGGACATTGACCAGCCACATAGACATATAGTCATTGACTAGCCATGGTCATAGACATATAGTCATTGACTAGCCATGGTCATAGACATATAGTCATTGACTAGCCATGGTCATACGGACATTGACCAGCCACATAGACATATAGTCATTGACTAGCCATGGTCATACGGACATTGACCAGCCACATAGACATATAGTCATTGACTAGCCATGGTCATACGGACATTGACCAGCCACATAGACATATAGTCATTGACTAGCCATGGTCATACGGACATTGACCAGCCACATAGACATATAGACATTGACTAGCCATGGTCATAGACATATAGTCATTGACCAGCCACATAGACATATAGACATTGACCAGCCACATAGACATATAGTCATTGACCAGCCACATAGACATATAGTCATTGACCAGCCATGGTCATACGGACATTGACCAGCCACATAGACATATAGTCATTGACCAGCCACATAGACATATAGTCATTGACCAGCCATGGTCATACGGACATTGACCAGCCACATAGACATATAGTCATTGACCAGCCATGGTCATACGGACATTGACCAGCCACATAGACATATAGTCATTGACTAGCCATGGTCATAGACATATAGTCATTGACCAGCCACATAGACATATAGACATTGACTAGCCATGGTCATACGGACATTGACCAGCCACATAGACATATAGACATTGACTAGCCATGGTCATACGGACATTGACCAGCCATGGTCATACGGACATTGACCAGCCACATAGACATATAGACATTGACTAGCCATGGTCATAGACATATAGACATTGACTAGCCATGGTCATACGGACATTGACCAGCCACATAGACATATAGTCATTGACTAGCCATGGTCATAGACATATAGTCATTGACCAGCCACATAGACATATAGTCATTGACTAGCCATGGTCATACGGACATTGACCAGCCACATAGACATATAGACATTGACTAGCCATGGTCATACGGACATTGACCAGCCACATAGACATATAGACATTGACTAGCCATGGTCATACGGACATTGACCAGCCATGGTCATACGGACATTGACCAGCCACATAGACATATAGACATTGACTAGCCATGGTCATACGGACATTGACCAGCCACATAGACATATAGACATTGACTAGCCATGGTCATACGGACATTGACCAGCCACATAGACATATAGTCATTGACCAGCCATGGTCATACGGACATTGACCAGCCACATAGACATATAGTCATTGACTAGCCATGGTCATACGGACATTGACCAGCCACATAGACATATAGACATTGACCAGCCATGGTCATACGGACATTGACCAGCCACATAGACATATAGTCATTGACCAGCCATGGTCATACGGACATTGACTAGCCATGGTCATAGACATATAGACATTGACTAGCCATGGTCATACGGACATTGACCAGCCACATAGACATATAGTCATTGACCAGCCATGGTCATACGGACATTGACCAGCCACATAGACATATAGACATTGACCAGCCATGGTCATACGGACATTGACTAGCCATGGTCATAGACATATAGACATTGACTAGCCATGGTCATACGGACATTGACCAGCCACATAGACATATAGTCATTGACCAGCCATGGTCATACGGACATTGACCAGCCACATAGACATATAGTCATTGACTAGCCATGGTCATACGGACATTGACCAGCCACATAGACATATAGACATTGACCAGCCATGGTCATACGGACATTGACCAGCCACATAGACATATAGTCATTGACCAGCCATGGTCATACGGACATTGACTAGCCATGGTCATAGACATATAGACATTGACTAGCCATGGTCATACGGACATTGACCAGCCACATAGACATATAGACATTGACCAGCCATGGTCATACGGACATTGACCAGCCACATAGACATATAGTCATTGACTAGCCATGGTCATAGACATATAGACATTGACTAGCCATGGTCATACGGACATTGACCAGCCACATAGACATATAGACATTGACTAGCCATGGTCATACGGACATTGACCAGCCACATAGACATATAGACATTGACTAGCCATGGTCATACGGACATTGACCAGCCACATAGACATATAGACATTGACTAGCCATGGTCATACGGACATTGACCAGCCACATAGACATATAGACATTGACTAGCCATGGTCATACGGACATTGACCAGCCACATAGACATATAGTCATTGACCAGCCATGGTCATACGGACATTGACCAGCCACATAGACATATAGTCATTGACTAGCCATGGTCATACGGACATTGACCAGCCACATAGACATATAGTCATTGACCAGCCATGGTCATACGGACATTGACCAGCCACATAGACATATAGTCATTGACCAGCCATGGTCATACGGACATTGACCAGCCACATAGACATATAGTCATTGACTAGCCATGGTCATACGGACATTGACTAGCCATGGTCATAGACATATAGTCATTGACCAGCCATGGTCATACGGACATTGACCAGCCACATAGACATATAGTCATTGACCAGCCATGGTCATACGGACATTGACCAGCCACATAGACATATAGTCATTGACCAGCCATGGTCATACGGACATTGACTAGCCATGGTCATAGACATATAGTCATTGACCAAACCCATGGTCATACGGACATTGACCAGCCACATAGACATATAGTCATTGACCAGCCATGGTCATACGGACATTGACCAGCCACATAGACATATAGACATTGACCAGCCATGGTCATACGGACATTGACCAGCCACATAGACATATAGTCATTGACCAGCCATGGTCATACGGACATTGACCAGCCACATAGACATATAGTCATTGACTAGCCATGGTCATACGGACATTGACCAGCCACATAGACATATAGTCATTGACCAGCCATGGTCATACGGACATTGACCAGCCACATAGACATATAGTCATTGACCAGCCATGGTCATACGGACATTGACCAGCCACATAGACATATAGTCATTGACTAGCCATGGTCATACGGACATTGACCAGCCACATAGACATATAGACATTGACTAGCCATGGTCATACGGACATTGACCAGCCACATAGACATATAGTCATTGACCAGCCATGGTCATACGGACATTGACCAGCCACATAGACATATAGTCATTGACTAGCCATGGTCATAGACATATAGTCATTGACCAAACCCATGGTCATACGGACATTGACCAGCCACATAGACATATAGTCATTGACCAGCCATGGTCATACGGACATTGACCAGCCACATAGACATATAGTCATTGACCAGCCATGGTCATACGGACATTGACCAGCCACATAGACATATAGTCATTGACCAGCCATGGTCATACGGACATTGACCAGCCACATAGACATATAGTCATTGACCAAACCCATGGTCATACGGACATTGACCAGCCACATAGACATATAGTCATTGACCAGCCATGGTCATACGGACATTGACCAGCCACATAGACATATAGTCATTGACCAGCCATGGTCATACGGACATTGACCAGCCACATAGACATATAGTCATTGACCAGCCATGGTCATACGGACATTGACCAGCCACATAGACATATAGACATTGACTAGCCATGGTCATAGACATATAGTCATTGACTAGCCATGGTCATAGACATATAGTCATTGACCAGCCATGGTCATACGGACATTGACCAGCCACATAGACATATAGTCATTGACCAGCCATGGTCATACGGACATTGACCAGCCACATAGACATATAGTCATTGACTAGCCATGGTCATACGGACATTGACCAGCCACATAGACATATAGTCATTGACCAGCCATGGTCATACGGACATTGACCAGCCACATAGACATATAGTCATTGACTAGCCATGGTCATACGGACATTGACCAGCCACATAGACATATAGACATTGACTAGCCATGGTCATACGGACATTGACCAGCCACATAGACATATAGTCATTGACCAGCCATGGTCATACGGACATTGACCAGCCACATAGACATATAGTCATTGACTAGCCATGGTCATACGGACATTGACCAGCCACATAGACATATAGTCATTGACTAGCCATGGTCATAGACATATAGTCATTGACCAGCCATGGTCATACGGACATTGACCAGCCACATAGACATATAGTCATTGACTAGCCATGGTCATAGACATATAGTCATTGACTAGCCATGGTCATAGACATATAGTCATTGACTAGCCATGGTCATAGACATATAGTCATTGACCAGCCATGGTCATACGGACATTGACCAGCCACATAGACATATAGTCATTGACTAGCCATGGTCATAGACATATAGTCATTGACTAGCCATGGTCATAGACATATAGACATTGACCAGCCATGGTCATAGACATATAGACATTGACCAGCCACATAGACATATAGTCATTGACTAGCCATGGTCATAGACATATAGACATTGACCAGCCACATAGACATATAGTCATTGACTAGCCATGGTCATAGACATATAGTCATTGACTAGCCATGGTCATAGACATATAGACATTGACTAGCCATGGTCATACGGACATTGACCAGCCACATAGACATATAGTCATTGACTAGCCATGGTCATACGGACATTGACCAGCCACATAGACATATAGACATTGACTAGCCACATAGACATATAGTCATTGACCAGCCATGGTCATACGGACATTGACCAGCCACATAGACATATAGACATTGACCAGCCACATAGACATATAGTCATTGACCAGCCATGGTCATACGGACATTGACCAGCCACATAGACATATAGACATTGACTAGCCATGGTCATACGGACATTGACCAGCCACATAGACATATAGTCATTGACCAGCCATGGTCATACGGACATTGACCAGCCACATAGACATATAGTCATTGACCAGCCATGGTCATACGGACATTGACCAGCCACATAGACATATAGTCATTGACCAGCCATGGTCATACGGACATTGACCAGCCACATAGACATATAGTCATTGACTAGCCATGGTCATACGGACATTGACCAGCCACATAGACATATAGTCATTGACCAGCCATGGTCATACGGACATTGACCAGCCACATAGACATATAGTCATTGACCAGCCATGGTCATACGGACATTGACCAGCCACATAGACATATAGTCATTGACTAGCCATGGTCATACGGACATTGACCAGCCACATAGACATATAGTCATTGACTAGCCATGGTCATACGGACATTGACCAGCCACATAGACATATAGTCATTGACTAGCCATGGTCATACGGACATTGACCAGCCACATAGACATATAGTCATTGACTAGCCATGGTCATACGGACATTGACCAGCCACATAGACATATAGTCATTGACTAGCCATGGTCATACGGACATTGACCAGCCACATAGACATATAGTCATTGACCAGCCATGGTCATACGGACATTGACCAGCCACATAGACATATAGTCATTGACTAGCCATGGTCATACGGACATTGACCAGCCACATAGACATATAGTCATTGACTAGCCATGGTCATACGGACATTGACCAGCCACATAGACATATAGTCATTGACTAGCCATGGTCATACGGACATTGACCAGCCACATAGACATATAGTCATTGACTAGCCATGGTCATACGGACATTGACCAGCCACATAGACATATAGTCATTGACTAGCCATGGTCATACGGACATTGACCAGCCACATAGACATATAGTCATTGACTAGCCATGGTCATACGGACATTGACCAGCCACATAGACATATAGTCATTGACTAGCCATGGTCATACGGACATTGACCAGCCACATAGACATATAGTCATTGACCAGCCATGGTCATACGGACATTGACCAGCCACATAGACATATAGTCATTGACCAGCCATGGTCATACGGACATTGACCAGCCACATAGACATATAGTCATTGACCAGCCATGGTCATACGGACATTGACCAGCCACATAGACATATAGTCATTGACTAGCCATGGTCATAGACATATAGTCATTGACCAAACCCATGGTCATACGGACATTGACCAGCCACATAGACATATAGTCATTGACCAGCCATGGTCATACGGACATTGACCAGCCACATAGACATATAGACATTGACCAGCCATGGTCATACGGACATTGACCAGCCACATAGACATATAGTCATTGACCAGCCATGGTCATACGGACATTGACCAGCCACATAGACATATAGTCATTGACTAGCCATGGTCATACGGACATTGACCAGCCACATAGACATATAGTCATTGACCAGCCATGGTCATACGGACATTGACCAGCCACATAGACATATAGTCATTGACCAGCCATGGTCATACGGACATTGACCAGCCACATAGACATATAGTCATTGACTAGCCATGGTCATACGGACATTGACCAGCCACATAGACATATAGACATTGACTAGCCATGGTCATACGGACATTGACCAGCCACATAGACATATAGTCATTGACCAGCCATGGTCATACGGACATTGACCAGCCACATAGACATATAGTCATTGACTAGCCATGGTCATAGACATATAGTCATTGACCAAACCCATGGTCATACGGACATTGACCAGCCACATAGACATATAGTCATTGACCAGCCATGGTCATACGGACATTGACCAGCCACATAGACATATAGTCATTGACCAGCCATGGTCATACGGACATTGACCAGCCACATAGACATATAGTCATTGACCAGCCATGGTCATACGGACATTGACCAGCCACATAGACATATAGTCATTGACCAAACCCATGGTCATACGGACATTGACCAGCCACATAGACATATAGTCATTGACCAGCCATGGTCATACGGACATTGACCAGCCACATAGACATATAGTCATTGACCAGCCATGGTCATACGGACATTGACCAGCCACATAGACATATAGTCATTGACCAGCCATGGTCATACGGACATTGACCAGCCACATAGACATATAGACATTGACTAGCCATGGTCATAGACATATAGTCATTGACTAGCCATGGTCATAGACATATAGTCATTGACCAGCCATGGTCATACGGACATTGACCAGCCACATAGACATATAGTCATTGACCAGCCATGGTCATACGGACATTGACCAGCCACATAGACATATAGTCATTGACTAGCCATGGTCATACGGACATTGACCAGCCACATAGACATATAGTCATTGACCAGCCATGGTCATACGGACATTGACCAGCCACATAGACATATAGTCATTGACTAGCCATGGTCATACGGACATTGACCAGCCACATAGACATATAGACATTGACTAGCCATGGTCATACGGACATTGACCAGCCACATAGACATATAGTCATTGACCAGCCATGGTCATACGGACATTGACCAGCCACATAGACATATAGTCATTGACTAGCCATGGTCATACGGACATTGACCAGCCACATAGACATATAGTCATTGACTAGCCATGGTCATAGACATATAGTCATTGACCAGCCATGGTCATACGGACATTGACCAGCCACATAGACATATAGTCATTGACTAGCCATGGTCATAGACATATAGTCATTGACTAGCCATGGTCATAGACATATAGTCATTGACTAGCCATGGTCATAGACATATAGTCATTGACCAGCCATGGTCATACGGACATTGACCAGCCACATAGACATATAGTCATTGACTAGCCATGGTCATAGACATATAGTCATTGACTAGCCATGGTCATAGACATATAGACATTGACCAGCCATGGTCATAGACATATAGACATTGACCAGCCACATAGACATATAGTCATTGACTAGCCATGGTCATAGACATATAGACATTGACCAGCCACATAGACATATAGTCATTGACTAGCCATGGTCATAGACATATAGTCATTGACTAGCCATGGTCATAGACATATAGACATTGACTAGCCATGGTCATACGGACATTGACCAGCCACATAGACATATAGTCATTGACTAGCCATGGTCATACGGACATTGACCAGCCACATAGACATATAGACATTGACTAGCCACATAGACATATAGTCATTGACCAGCCATGGTCATACGGACATTGACCAGCCACATAGACATATAGACATTGACCAGCCACATAGACATATAGTCATTGACCAGCCATGGTCATACGGACATTGACCAGCCACATAGACATATAGACATTGACTAGCCATGGTCATACGGACATTGACCAGCCACATAGACATATAGTCATTGACCAGCCATGGTCATACGGACATTGACCAGCCACATGGACATATAGTCATTGACCAGCCATGGTCATACGGACATTGACCAGCCACATAGACATATAGTCATTGACCAGCCATGGTCATACGGACATTGACCAGCCACATAGACATATAGTCATTGACTAGCCATGGTCATACGGACATTGACCAGCCACATAGACATATAGTCATTGACCAGCCATGGTCATACGGACATTGACCAGCCACATAGACATATAGTCATTGACCAGCCATGGTCATACGGACATTGACCAGCCACATAGACATATAGTCATTGACTAGCCATGGTCATACGGACATTGACCAGCCACATAGACATATAGTCATTGACTAGCCATGGTCATACGGACATTGACCAGCCACATAGACATATAGTCATTGACTAGCCATGGTCATACGGACATTGACCAGCCACATAGACATATAGTCATTGACTAGCCATGGTCATACGGACATTGACCAGCCACATAGACATATAGTCATTGACCAGCCATGGTCATACGGACATTGACCAGCCACATAGACATATAGTCATTGACTAGCCATGGTCATACGGACATTGACCAGCCACATAGACATATAGTCATTGACTAGCCATGGTCATACGGACATTGACCAGCCACATAGACATATAGTCATTGACCAGCCATGGTCATACGGACATTGACCAGCCACATAGACATATAGTCATTGACCAGCCATGGTCATACGGACATTGACCAGCCACATAGACATATAGTCATTGACTAGCCATGGTCATACGGACATTGACCAGCCACATAGACATATAGTCATTGACTAGCCATGGTCATACGGACATTGACCAGCCACATAGACATATAGTCATTGACCAGCCATGGTCATACGGACATTGACCAGCCACATAGACATATAGACATTGACTAGCCATGGTCATACGGACATTGACCAGCCACATAGACATATAGTCATTGACTAGCCATGGTCATACGGACATTGACCAGCCACATAGACATATAGTCATTGACCAGCCATGGTCATACGGACATTGACCAGCCACATAGACATATAGTCATTGACTAGCCATGGTCATACGGACATTGACCAGCCACATAGACATATAGTCATTGACCAGCCATGGTCATACGGACATTGACCAGCCACATAGACATATAGTCATTGACCAGCCATGGTCATACGGACATTGACCAGCCACATAGACATATAGTCATTGACTAGCCATGGTCATACGGACATTGACCAGCCACATAGACATATAGTCATTGACCAGCCATGGTCATACGGACATTGACCAGCCACATAGACATATAGTCATTGACCAGCCATGGTCATACGGACATTGACCAGCCACATAGACATATAGTCATTGACCAGCCATGGTCATACGGACATTGACCAGCCACATAGACATATAGTCATTGACTAGCCATGGTCATACGGACATTGACCAGCCACATAGACATATAGACATTGACTAGCCATGGTCATACGGACATTGACCAGCCACATAGACATATAGTCATTGACCAGCCATGGTCATACGGACATTGACCAGCCACATAGACATATAGACATTGACTAGCCATGGTCATACGTACATTGACCAGCCACATAGACATATAGTCATTGACCAGCCATGGTCATACGGACATTGACCAGCCACATAGACATATAGACATTGACCAGCCATGGTCATACGGACATTGACCAGCCACATAGACATATAGTCATTGACCAGCCATGGTCATACGGACATTGACCAGCCACATAGACATATAGTCATTGACCAGCCATGGTCATACGGACATTGACCAGCCACATAGACATATAGACATTGACTAGCCATGGTCATACGGACATTGACCAGCCACATAGACATATAGTCATTGACCAGCCATGGTCATACGGACATTGACCAGCCACATAGACATATAGTCATTGACTAGCCATGGTCATAGACATATAGACATTGACTAGCCATGGTCATACGGACATTGACCAGCCACATAGACATATAGTCATTGACCAGCCATGGTCATACGGACATTGACCAGCCACATAGACATATAGACATTGACTAGCCATGGTCATACGGACATTGACCAGCCACATAGACATATAGTCATTGACTAGCCATGGTCATACGGACATTGACCAGCCACATAGACATATAGTCATTGACTAGCCATGGTCATACGGACATTGACCAGCCACATAGACATATAGTCATTGACTAGCCATGGTCATACGGACATTGACCAGCCACATAGACATATAGTCATTGACCAGCCATGGTCATACGGACATTGACCAGCCACATAGACATATAGTCATTGACTAGCCATGGTCATAGACATATAGACATTGACTAGCCATGGTCATACGGACATTGACCAGCCACATAGACATATAGTCATTGACCAGCCATGGTCATACGGACATTGACCAGCCACATAGACATATAGACATTGACTAGCCATGGTCATACGGACATTGACCAGCCACATAGACATATAGTCATTGACCAGCCATGGTCATACGGACATTGACCAGCCACATAGACATATAGACATTGACTAGCCATGGTCATACGGACATTGACCAGCCACATAGACATATAGACATTGACTAGCCATGGTCATAGACATATAGTCATTGACCAGCCATGGTCATACGGATATTGACCAGCCACATAGACATATAGACATTGACTAGCCATGGTCATAGACATATAGACATTGACTAGCCATGGTCATAGACATATAGACATTGACTAGCCATGGTCATACGGACATTGACCAGCCACATAGACATATAGACATTGACTAGCCATGGTCATAGACATATAGTCATTGACCAGCCATGGTCATACAAACATTTTTCAGCTAGGGTCATCTATTGGCCAGCCCTGGACGGACAAACCCTGAGTTGCCATGCTGGTACTGACATTGTCCGTCCATGGTCAAACTGAGCAGCCATGCTTCAATATTATTTGGATAGCCCTGCCTAGCTTTGACTTCCTGATCTGACCTATGTGTAGATGTCACAGATTTGACTGGATCTTCACCAAACATATTAATGCGAAAACACAACACATTTTATGTGACGTATTGTTGTTCTTCTTTTGTCGTCCTTTGGTGATTTTGCATTTTCGTGACGAAAATGCCAATTTACAACATGGCTTATATCAGACACCATAGAAATAAACACAGTCATGCAAAACATTCAACCTTCCACCTCCAACCAGACATAATCAACTCTAAACACACCAACACATAGGACCACATAAAATGAGGAGGATAAAATACTGTCTCCCCGAGGGTACCACCTTGGAACAATTGCCAAAAATGAAAATACTTTTATATCAGAATAAGATTGTTTAAATTATATTTTTTATTCGATTACTCGACATTGCCAATGAAATAAAAGCAGTTATAATGTTCTCCTGTTTCAGGTAAACTCATTTTCCTATAATTGCATTTTCTGAGGTGATAGAATATCCACAGAATCATCCTTAGTTTTATATGAATTATTTAAATAAAAAAACACATAATCAAATTGACAGAAAACTACACTTAAGGGGATCTTTTGCTTCAGTTTAGAAGTTTTTACTCCTAGTTTAGATTGAGTTATGGAAATTAGCACGACCGGCAATTTTCTTAGATATGATTGTCAGTTGATATTGTCTTCACTTTTAACTTGATCAACGGAATCTCCTTTTGAAGTTAATTCATATTGAATCTTAAAAAACAACAACACCGTAAATGAATGCATATTGGAACAGAAGTGCCGCCAGAAAGTGTAAAGTCACGAATGTTATTACATTGCATTGTCATTTAACTGATTCAATAAAAACCTCGCGATTTGTGGCTGTAAGGGTTAAACATAGCTATAATAGTGTATAACAGCATAAGACATTTCAGTTTAAAAGTTATTATACTATAACACGCTGTGTACTTTGTTACGTCTTCCACCTACATTATCCTATCTCCCTAATCACGTTCTGATTGATTTCTTGATGGTGTACAAAAATTACATAATTACCAAGTATGATTAAATGTTTTCAGTTAACTATATACATTTCAATTATATTGTATTTTTAGCGACCCTCTCTTGAGCAACAACCTTCCTCGTACAGTAACATGAGTTTTCACATTTTACGATTTAACTACTAAATCAACCTCTCTGGAGCAACAACCTCTCAATAACAACAACAAACTTTTGCTACTCTCAATGCGTGTTGCTTTGGAAAGGTTGCACCGTATATATATTTAATTTAGAACTTTGGTTATCCGATGATTCTTATACCTTATCAACGCGTCTTCAAAGAAAAAATAATCCGAGATTCGAACCCATGACTCCCAAATAACAAGACTGATTAATTCGTGTTCGAAACTAAATGATTACTTGACAGACTATAAAATATACATGTAATCCTCAGTAATGATCCCAGCTTGTATTGATGAAATTGGTTCTTGGATATTTTTACAAAATTGTAGATATTAAATACGTGATAAAGATATAATCGAAACTTGACATCGGGTCTGTTTGATATAATCAATGGTTTAGAAAGCAGTACGTATCATTTAAAGCTTTGTAGCTCGTGGCAGTAATATGATTATAACAGAACAGAACAGAAGTTCATAATTTTATTTTCAAAAACGTGTACATAGTACATAGTCATATACAAAGTAACAAACATACATTGTATTTACACACATGGATAACATGGTAAACAGACAATAGAAAGAAATAAAGAAATACATGTACATAGAAAGAGGACAAACATGTAAATATAATTAATTAGACAGGATGGTTGCTCTTAGCTCTAATGTATTTGTAATATACAGAGAGATTTTACGTAATTTTATATTATTTTCACTTAGTAGAAGTTGGATAAATTTAAACATGGACGGCCTAGTGACATAGTAATTAGAAATATAATATTTCCTTTATGGTGCAATAAAACAGGGACAAACACAGATAAAATAAAAAATATCTTCTACGTCTTGTGTGTTGCAACATAAACAATATCTTGTTAACAATAATCCTCTTCCTGTCTATTCTTTCTCTACCATAACGATCGGTTGTAACACGAAGTGGTAATAGGGAAAGTCTATGTTTAGTAAAATATTGTCTAAGTAAACGTGGTAATGTATCTACGTAGTTTTCATAACCAAATGGTAATTTAAAATTGCAATATGTATCTAGAACAGGACTTCGGTTTATAAACACCATCTGGCCACTCTTGAATGAACATATTATTATATCTAGCACGTTCTTTAAAATCTAGGGAAAAACTTTAAGTTAACCGAGGAATAATTTTCAAATACATCAGCGATTCCGTGACTACTTAACAATTTCTTAACATAATACACCCAGTTTAATTTGCCAGTGTAACAATCAACAACGCCTTCATCATTAACTTTTCTGAGAATGATATTGTCAGTATTTAACAATTTATACCAGTGGTATACAACTACTACATATCTAAAAATATAATAAAAGTTTACCCTCATGGTCATATTGAACATTGAGTAAATTAAATAATATTATATAGTGTTATATTCCCTTTGGAATTAAAATAAACAAAGGTATAATAAAAGGTATCTACCAAGTTTACCGTATATGCCGTTAGAGCACGTATTAATTCTCACTCTTAATTTTTTTTGGCAGAATTTAAAGTGAATTATTTCAATTGTTTTCGATTTGCTATTTCCCCATACCTCACCAGCGTATCCTAAAATTGAACATACAAAAGAGTCGAACAATATAACTTTATTTAGTTTAAGTTATTCAATTCTAGTGGAGTTTGGCAAAAATAGCCACGTCATCAGCAAAAAGGAGTAACATAATTACCAGCAATTTTAATACCTGAATTGGCATCAGTTTGTACAAATAATTCCAGATCTTCAATGAAGAGAGAAAATATAATAGGCGAAATTACCTCCCCCGGCCTGTAACATCAAAGTTTATAATGAATACTGAAGACAATTGGTCAGTTCTAGGAAAATTATCACAGTTAGTAGTAGACTGATTAAATATACGAGGCTCGTCCAAAAAGTTCGTGGACAACCCCTTTTTTATTTTTCCCGACGTCATTACATCAAATTAAAATAATTATAACGCGGCAAGACGAAATCGAAAACACATACTATCAATGATTCTGATCAAATTATAGTTATTATTTTGAAAGTTACACACGATTTAATAACCAATGGTAGCGTTGAGCGGGCCACCCCAATTTTCGAACAGTTGATGTTTCAGATACCACTGCGCAAAATGCATAATTTTGGCGAGATTACACTGAACGTCTGTCATTTGCATGTGACATATTATGACATCGATTCATGCACATTTCTGTGGCGTCAGACGTATCATTTTGAATAAACGGGCATTTGTTCTCAGCATCTGCGATATTTGAAATTCGGAAAATGGCGTCTTTTGACGCAGAAGAACAACGTACGATTATTAAATTGTGTGTTCCACCGAACAAAACACCATGTGAGACAATGAAAATGATAAGTTCAGCAAGAGGAAAGAGTACTGTTTATAAATCTTTCATTTATATATGGCACACACGCATTGCTGGTGGTATAAACAGCCTAAACAAAATGATGAGAGAGTGGGGCGCCCGGAAATTGTTAAGGACGCGTTCGTGGCGTCGGACAACGAGCTAGTTCTAGAAGACAGGCGCATAACAGTACGAGAGTCAAAACTAAATCAGCAAAAATCAATTATTAATCTATCAAGGAATGAACAAGTTACACAGTGTGCATGTTAAAATTCACGTATGTCATTTTCTTATTTTGAGAAGATGTGACTGTAGTGAACATTTTAGCATCACGTCTCTAAATAACGTCGACGTCGTAAGTTGATGTAACGTGCTCCGCACAGCGACAGGTACACCCGTTTGAATGTAAACAGTTTACTTATTTTTTGTTATATTGTGATGACATTTTACATGCCATACTGTAATATATCAATATTTGATATAGTGAAAGAATGGTGTTGTTATCTTGTCTTATTTAAAAGGTGTCCACAAGTTACCATATATAGGTGTCCACAAGTTACCATAGGTGTCCACAAGTTACCATAGGTGTCCACAAGTTACCATATATAGGTGTCCACATGTTACCATATATAAGTGTCCACATGTTATCATATATAGGTGTCCACATGTTACCATATATAAGTGTCCACATGTTACCATATATAGGTGCCCACATGTTACCATATATAAGTGTCCACAAGTTACCATATATAGGTAACCACATGTTACCATATATAAGTGTCCACAAGTTACCATATATAAGTGTCCACATGTTACCATATATAAGTGTCCACATGTTACCATATATAAGTGTCCACATGTTACCATAATTATATAAGTGTCCACATGTTACCATATATAGGTGCCCACATGTTACCATATATAAGTGTCCACAAGTTACCATATATAGGTGTCCACATGTTACCATATATAAGTGTCCACAAGTTACCATATATAGGTGTCCACATGTTACCATATATAAGTGTCCACAAGTTACCATATATAAGTGTCCACAAGTTACCATAAATAGGTGTCCACGATCTTTTTGGACAAGCCTCGTACGTTGTGTATTGATATGATTTTTGTACCTTTTTCTTGTTTATTATAAGTTCAAACTTACCTTTAATCAAAGCTCTGAAGGTTCTGCTGTCGTTTGGTACTACAAAGTAGTCAAAAGTTGAATGTAGGGTGAGGTATTGGTGAGTTTTTGGAACCGAACGATAGTTCGCCCATGAATTTTGATGCAGACCAAAGTACTACGCTTTTCTACAACCGCCATGCAATTCTTGAAGTTGTTCCCGTTCCATGTGCTTTCAGTACTTTGATTTATGTTTCCCCATCTGATCACAAAAAGTAGTTCAGCAGTTAGCATATTATATAGTCTGGATTACCTGTCCCTTTGTATACTCAACTTATGCAGAATGTAATATCGCATACATGTAGATATGCTCGAAGAAAAAGGTGCACACTATAAGCATTAAATTAATCGATTTAAATTTTCCCGATCGCGATGAACCACCTTTTTTTAAATATCTGGTTGACTCACAGTTATCATCGTATTGCCCATGAATTCATTGATAACTTCTATATATTTTAGGAAGGTTAATGTTAGCTCTTCGGTATGCAGGAAAATTAAAACCGACCGACTGCTGAGAAATGGTCTCGTGTTCGTACCGAACAACAGAAATTGATTTTTTTCTAGATTCTGATCACTTACTTAAAATTATCAATCAAGATTTTAGAGTGTGTTTTTAGATGGGCGAATTTCCCGAGAACTCGTTGCTTGTAATTACAGTAATCTTCATCAACATAAGGTCACTGCTCCGACAATCAGTAACACAGAAACAAAGGTTCGCCTTTGCCGACATAATTAAACTTACGACGTATCGGTGGACAGACCAACCAACACGATGGCAGTTTGAAATTACTCTATAAATTGCATGTGGTATGGAAAATGCCACGTTCAGGGACTTATAAACTTCCAGGTTCTAATTAACCAACAGTTAGCAGCTGATATATCCAAAACGACAAGAGCAACCGTATAAGCGGAAAAGCTATATAATAGTGATAACTTACAGAATTGTAGGCGCTTCTATAGTTCATAAGTTCTTTATATTTTTTCTATGTCCGCTGCATTTATAAAAGGGAAAACGATTTTTATCCATAGTTCATGACCATAACGTCAAAAGGACATCGAACATCGAAGGTCACCGACTGACTATTAAAGGTCATCGAACAAAGGATCATAAGATGAGAAAGAAGAAGAAAGTGTGATAAGAATAGTTCCTATTTTGAATCTTGGCTATCTTCATAAACTACTAATGTTGTGCATAATTAATTCTATTTTCGATTTGAAAACTGAAATTTTGATAAAACCTGTATCCTACATTAATCATGGCTAAATGGAGGCGTAAAACATTAGTTTGAAAGAAAAAGTGGAGTTAATCAATCAGAATGTTGGTATGTTGATCTATACGTCATATGACCAGCTTCAACGTGGTAAGGGTAAAGGAATACCTTGTTCCACTAATAAGACCACTTGGCTTAAAAACGACAGGTGTTCTTATAGCAGGATTCCACTGTATCATATATGTTTATTTATGTTGCATTCCAGTAAAATATATTTCTAAATAATAAAACAGTTATCAAACCATGCCATTAGACTCTCATATCATGCGTTAGCAGCATAATCTATTCAACTCTACAGAATCAATGACTCACGTAAAAATTGAAGAAATCAATTGCTATTGACAAGCGCTACATACTTGTATTTAACATATAATTTCAAGTGAATCCAGCTTTATCTATTCCCACAAAAACTTAAATGTAGCTTGTCATTCGCGATGCGATGTTTATCAATCAACAGAAATAACTCGATGTTTATGACATTATAAAACATAACAGACTAAACAAATCCTGAAATAGAAAACAAACATAATCATAAATTGCGTGGAAACTAAGAATCTTATTAATCGTGCATTTGTACAGTATATATTTGCTTTGATCAACATTTTAATTTCGCCTCTAAGGCTTCAATATTTATTTATTTAGACGCCAATGTTAATCATCAGGCTTCCAATATTTACATAAGCAAGATCATTAAAACTTGAAGGACTTACTTTTAAGTTAAAAATTAGTATATTTGAAGTGTTTCTAAGCAACCATTAACATAATATATTTTCAAAATAACGTCTGTAATGCTAGTTTCATGCGATTCTGTTTATGATAATTAATGAGAAACTCGGAATTAATTTTGTCACAGCAGCCTGCAAGGTCACACATTATCCAAGTCATTATATATCACTCAGCAAACCAATGCAGATTCCAAGTACAATATCCCACTTACAGTACTTTCAAATCTAAACTTTCATCTTTTAAGAATTCTCCAAAACAATATTTACTAAAATTGATACGCAATGGCTGAAATATCCATTCATTACAAAAAAGTTTTAGTGGTTTTGTAAGGGTTTGTGAATATTTTGATATCTATGACACTATTTTTTAACTTAATTTTCAGTTTTTGCATGTGTTGTTTGAAGGCCATTTTGTAATTTATGACATCGTATGTGTTTGTATATACATGCATGTCTATACATGTTACATTCGTTAAATAAAGAATACTATTATTATTATTAAACAAAATTTCTAAGCCACAGTCCGGCCATTGTGCTGAAACCTAAGCATGAAATAAACTTGTCATGTTTACCAAACCCTCCCTATGTTTACAAGAAGCATAATTAGACCAATAAATAGAACAGTTTTGCGACATCCTTACTTATCCCAACTATTTTGGCCAAGTAAACGTAAACAATGCTAATCTTCATGGCCTTCAAATCATTACTTTGCCATCATAGAGTGATAAAAACCATTTTGTATATGTTCCACACTGCAAACCTACATCATTATCTTTAAACTCGACATCACCATCTATCCGAGTCAATACATCTCCTAATAAGGAAGTTGTATGAGATTCCAACAAAGCGAAGAGGACTGACAAATAAGACAAACATGGTCCGGCGTGTTTTACACGCACAAACAATTCGCTTCCCAGTTTGCTTAGAGAACAACTTCATACAAAATGTAACCCTGATGTGAACATAAACTCACTGCCATCCTGTGATAGAAAGTCAAAATAAATCAAGCCGTTTAGTTTACGAGTAAGACAATGGGAAGCTTTTTAAAATGGTGAAACCATGCAAGAGAGCTGCACTTGTAATGATTGTATTTCAGCAAATATATTATCCTGGTACAATCATTATTTTCGCGAGAAGTCTCAATCTGTAATGTAATGTTCCTAGTAAAACACTTGCCGTTCATTATTCGATCATATACCTTATCCCCGTTTCCGTACAAACAAATATCATATCACTTGAACATTATTCTGTGCTTTTACTTAGAATGTAATAAAACAATGCGTGCTAATGTAGTTATTTAAGGAGTTGCAGTAATGCATAGATGATGTCACTGAATTATCACAACAATTGATTCGAACAGATTCTGTGAACAATTTCCCATATAATCTTATGTTTTGTAATTTAATGATGTACCTTTTTTACCATTGGCCTTTTCTAATTTTGTTTCGTAATCAAGTCTTTGTACTTTCTATCACGATCGTTGAATTATTTACAGCTATGTCGTGATGTATGACATTCTCTCTTTCATTGCCTTACCATGAACGATGATTTCATCTACGTCGTCTTCTTTGTTTTCTCTAACACTTTACTAAACGCTATGTTGATATTATCATGCATGGGATTATAAGTACAAATGCATCTCTCTAACTATCTCTCCAAGTATCAAGTTTACTATAAATCTGGATCTTTACGTTCTCGCATAAACAAGATGTCTTGGAACATTGATTAATTACACCATTTGTTTTTCTTATATTGCCTTGATGCTGGCTACATTACACATTCTTTACCGAGTAATTCTTTCTTGGAAGCAATAGTACTGGACATATAACACGTAACTTACATATATTGTTTGTATGTGTGTATTAATTAATAAAATAAATATATCCGGCAAATCAAATATCCGAACTACTAAATAAACAGTGCAACCTCTCCAAAGCAACACCCATTTGGAGTAGCAAACAAAATTATGTTGCTGCTTAGAGATTATTGCTCTAGAGAGGTGAGCTTTATACCTAAAAAGTCTGTGGGAAAAACATGCTGTTGTTGAAGGGAGGTTGTTGCTCAAGTAAAGGGCCGCTTGGGAGAGGTTGTACTGTACTACATTTTCTGCTTCCACGTTCACGGAGTAGGAAAAGTGACTCCCTTAATATTTACACTCTTTACGTACTATGGAAACACCTGCGACGGGCGGACGGCGTCCACTGTGTAGCGTTCAGCTCTTTAAGTTACATTGTTCTCATTCAGTCCTCTCCAAACTTGGTCAATTATTTGTTTAGTTTAATATCTCGACTTTGACAGCATGTGAAATAGGCCGTGGTGCTCTTGAACAATAACCTCTGATTCAACAAAGATTAAGAAGAAAGACGTTGTCTGCTGTCTAAGATGAATACATCCCATCCAATCACTACAAGATAAATTTGACGGGTGTATTTTGCAACCTTATGATCCAGTTCTTAACACTTAAATCGTGCAGTGGGTAAAATCATGCTATTTTAGTAGGGTGGTTGTTGCTCAAGATAGGACCGCTCTGGAGAGGTTGTACTATATACACGATTATAGACGAGATCTTATTCTAAACACGTATCAGTGGTATCCAGGCTATTATAGACTTAGGGCACTGACCAATAGGCAATCAATATCAGTCAAACAATGAACTTAATGTGCCAATAATAAGAAATTATCAAGACTAATAATTTGCCTCTACAACGTCTATGCTAGTGGGGAGTAAACTATATAATCTATGATATGTTCATCTAGAGTCGAAGTATTCTTTCGTGTCGATGTCCATGCAAACAAGAAACAGTTTGACACATTACCAGTATGTGCAAGCAAACTTGATAAATGAATGTAAAGGTAAAGGATAGGTTTATAGTCTGAAATTTATATACATAGTCAACGACTTTCACAACTTACCCCCCCCCCCCCCCCCCCGATCACTGGGTAATAGGTCTCGTCCATTAACACTCTATATGCTATTAAAAAACGAACACATATGGTTTGTTACAATGGTGTCAAAAGCAGATCATGTCAGTAATGTATTGTTAATCACAAGTTCCAAGAAAATTCCAAGTTAAGACATTCTGAACTAGTCAATTCAAGAAACTTTTCAACAGGCTTGGAGAATTGATATTTGTGAAATTAGACACCCATCTAGTGACATTTTGTCTAAAAGAACATATTGAAAGAACTCCCTATGCAATTACAATCAACAAAATTACGAAAATCCATTTTCTTGTCAAGAAATTTATCTTCGAACTTGAGCAGAACAAATATTGATTGCCAGATAATTGATTCAAACTTATATAATGTTTGACATACCAATCGCTTTTCACTCTATAAATGAAACTGGTTCCACTTTATTATGCCTTCACTTACTGAATTAACAGCAATTAGCAATCCTAACTACTCTGTTATTCCCGTCACTAAGAAAAACGCCTCCTACATAAATGTAGGGTTACAAATTTTAGTTATGTGGTTCCGGTCACTACTTTTTCAACACTAGTCTAAGAACTCGTTTTCCAGAATCATTCTCAGAATGACAGACTTTCAAACGTGTTTATCGTGGGGGATTTTCAAAATGGGCCTCAAATTCCCATTGAAAGAAAAACATGTTGTTTCCATCGTTGGATTCCAAGGGTCAGCCATGATGGAAAATAACCCGAGGATTACAACAATATAGTGGCCTGCCTTATGTCCGAGGCGACATTTTCTTTAGACAAACACCGTGGAGATCCGACTGAGAAATGATACCATAATGTATACATATCTGACCCGGCTTTGGAATCAGAGTCCTGAATAAGTGCATTCAATAAAAGACGTTCTTTTAAAACTGTCATTTATTATTTAGAATGAAATGACATATGAATATAGGCCATCATTCTGTCAATAAAAGACATATTTTATCCTTATTTGCCAAGTCAGTTTTGTTCACATGTTTGACTGTGTCTATATTCCTCCATTTCTCAGCGTTAATACGTTTTTATAATTACAATTAATACAAAACCAAAATGTCTTACATTTGTATTTATTTTTTGAAAATGTTGTGTGAAAACTCGTTAACTCAATATGACGTTTTAACATTCTATCAAAATGGCATACGGGAAGTCGTTTTCTTATACAAATAGCACTGACGCTATATGTCGCAACATCAACGCTAAATGTCGCATTCCTTTATCAACCTCTATAATGCAGAGTTATCGTTCCCGCTACATCCCACACTCGTATAATGTTCAATAAATAATGGTTCATTCGTTCATGATAATGTTTAGTTTATCCCCTCTCAGTTCTTTACATTTGCTCGTTTGAATTGGGGATTTTATTTTTTTATCTTGTTTATATTCACTGGGGGCTAACTACGCCAAAGCGTAGTGCGTTTCTCAACGACGTCACGTCTATGATAATCTACGACAAAACGGCCATTTATAAACAAAATAAAGCAAAACAAAGGTGTACTCTTATTATATATTATCTTTATCAATATTAATGCGTTGTATTATTGCGAAATGGTAAGTAAAAGTATTTTATGATGATTATATTATACGTCATTTATAACAAAATTATAGTCTAAATACTAGCTATTTCGCTAAATACACTTGTCACGATCATGTATGCAACAAAAAATTCACTGTCAAGAGCATTTTCATACCTGCCAAGTATACAAACCCCGATAAAACGTTGTTAAATACACGTTTTGAATACAAAATATATGTTCTTAGACTCGAAGTGGTATTTAAATCTTCATTCAGAACATTTTTGGTACATTTCTAACGTATCAGTATCTCACAGAGTGTGTAGAAGTTTCTATACGAAGTACAGTTTTATTGTATCAGACTCTCTACGAAGTCCTTTATTGTTTTATTATGTCAAACACGCAGTATTTTCCTACTGTCAGAGTCTGTTTGGAAGTGCATTGGAAGCAGTGAGCAGGAGGTTTTGCGACATTTAGCTTTGGTTGCGACATTTAGCGTCAGCCTTGCGACATATAACGTCAACTGCGACATTTAGCGTCGATGCGACATTTAACGTTGCTACACACGACACCAGTGACTATAAGATGAATAGAATACAAATAGTCATGAAGAAGGTATTTATTGGCGAGAGTTCAAAGATCAGCTTCAAATCGTTTGTGCCGAGAATGGGACATGATAAAATGTTACCGACTATTAAACATTGGATGGCATTAGCTTTATACAAAGACAATGCATGTAACACTCCCAACTTACGCCATTTTCAAATGATATTTTAGATATATACGGTAGCCGCTTCGTTCAACCAATTTTCTTGGACTGTACCCTTACCCTTCCACAAGAAGCCGACAACGTCTCGACTTTCAACTTTGAACTGATAGCTAACAGGAAACATGGAACTTCATCGAGAGATCACGTGATACTATCACTGAAGAAACAATCACATGTTAAATAATTACGAAATAACAAAATCCATGTAATAGAATGCTAGGTCACAAACATGATTTGGATTTACGGTAATAAAGTATCGTTACTTTATAATAGGAATGTGCTCACATGTATCATTCTTCTTCTTAAAATAAAATATGGCTAAATAATCTGGAATTGTTGTTGCATTAATTTATTCAATGTAAAAATAATTAAATTGAATCGCAGTCTGATCTCCATTAAGTAGTGCAAAATCACATTTCGAAATCTTATTATAAGTCTCATTTGAATTTATGATAATTTTTTAATATTGTGTATATTTTCATTAATTATTTTGTTTCCGAGATAGGCTTATATTAAGAAATAGTAACATTATATGCTCGGGTATATCGTGCATATTATTCCAAATGTGCTCTTTGAGCATATTGCTGTTTAGATTTCTTTGTCATCTAAATGGTACCTTATTTCTTTTCTTTTTTAAATACATTTTTTTGGTCGATAAATGTTATTTCTTATTTTCATTTATTTCTTTGTTTTATTTCCGTTGACTATTCTTATACATAACATCTTAATGCCATTAACAGTTTGTTGTTGTTGTCGTTGAAAATTCATTGATTCGGGAAATCGATGGCACCAAGAGATGGCCGATATTTCTTCCCAAGTACTTAACGTCACCAAATCAGAATTATCCTTCAATTCTAAAGCTGCCATTAGTATCACCACAGGGGATACAAATGCATACAATTTCACATATTTCAGAGTTGGAAAGTTTATACATTAACTAATGGTGTATTTTATATAAAGGTTTATGTTAACGAGACAGTAAGAGAAAAGACATCAAACATTTACTTGTACTAGTATACACTGTATATACAAATGTATTTTGGTAAATTTACATAAAATTGTAGCAACGAACACATGATTAAAATTGATTTATTTTTATTGAAATTCGTTTCCATAGTGATGATAAATACGTTAATTTGACACAAATATACTGTTGTCAAACCTGTGTTAGCGACCACCTCTGAATAAAAGACATTTTTTATAAACCATCATTGATTGTCTAGAACAAAACTACCTCCGAACAAAGACCACCTGTAACTAAGAGACATCTTATGTCTTTATCAAGGATGACATTTGTTTACATGTTTGATTGTATATGTTTTACCCACGAATGTTAAGTCTGTCGAGAGATTTATTGAAGCAATAAAAATTCAAAACATAAAATTGTTATGTTCAAAAACTATAAACATCCAAGACAGTGGTAGCAACTTTAAATAAATCAATGCTTTTGCAGTAACAAATAAAATAAAGCTAAGTGCTGCTAATCAACAATTATCATGATCAATAGCAGCTAGTTAAAACATTAAAACCGGTTCCGATTGTGATTAATATCCTTTGTTCTAAAAATCGATCATTTGAGATATAAACTGTTGTGTTTTCATTGGCAAATAGGGCTTAATTAATATAGGATCGACAACCAGGGCCATTTGGTGACTTTTTCATTCGTAATCGATGGATGAAGACCTCAGATGTACATATTGGTAGGATAACCCAGTCCGCATACTTGTTGAATAGTTTCCTCAAATGTGAAATTTGGTACCCAGTCCGCATACTTGTTGAATGGTTTCTTCAAATGTGAAATTTGGTACCCAGTCCGCATACTTGTTGAATGGTTTCTTCAAATGTGAAATTCGGTACCCAGTCCGCATGTTTGTTGAATAGTTTCCTCAAATGTGAAATTTGGTACCCAGTCCGCATGCTTGTTGAATAGTTTCCTCAAATGTGAAATTTGGTACCCAGTCCGCATGCTTGTTGAATAGTTTCCTCAAATGTGAAATTTGGTACCCAGTCCGCATGCTTGTTGAATAATTTCCTCAAATGTGAAATTTGGTACCCAGTCCGCATGCTTGTTGAATAGTTTCCTATAATGTTAAATTTGGTACGAAGTCCGCATGCTTGTTGAATAGTTTCCTCAAATGTGAAATTTGGTACCCAGTCCGCATACTGGTTGGACAGTTTCTTCAAATGTGAAATTTGGTACCCAGTCCGCATACTGGTTGGACAGTTTCCTCAAATGTGAAATTTGGTACCCAGTCCGCATACTGGTTGGACAGTTTCCTCGAATGTGAAATTTGGTACTTGTTGAATAATTTCCTCAAATGTGAAATTTGGTACCCAGTCCGCATACTGGTTGGACAGTTTCCTCGAATGTGAAATTTGGTACTTGTTGAATAATTTCCTCAAATGTGAAATTTGGTACCCAGTCCGCATGCTTGTTGAATAGTTTCCTCAAATGTGAAATTTGGTACCCAGTCCGCATACTTGTTGAATGGTTTCCTCAAATGTGAAATTTGGTACCCAGTCCGCATGCTTGTTGAATAGTTTCCTCAAATGTGAAATTTGGTACCCAGTCCGCATACTTGTTGAATAGTTTCTTCAAATGTGAAATTCGGTACCCAGTCCGCATGCTTGTTGAATAGTTTCCCAAATGTGAAATTTGGTACCCAGTCCGCATGCTTGTTGAATAGTTTCCTCAAATGTGAAATTTGGTACCCAGTCCGCATACTTGTTGAATAGTTTCCTTCAAATGTGAAATTTGGTACCCAGTCCGCATGCTTGTTGAATAGTTTCCTATAATGTGAAATTTGGTACCCAGTCCGCATGCTTGTTGAATAGTTTCCTCAAATGTGAAATTTGGTACCCAGTCCGCAAACTTGTTGAATAGTTTCCTTCAAATGTGAAATTTGGTACCCAGTCCACATACTTGTTGAATAGATTCCTTCAAATGTGAAATTTGGTACCCGGTTCGGATTCCAACCCACAGCGGTGAGGGCCTAATGATTACTAGTCAGAAATACTAACAACTGGAGCACGGAAAGTCCTCTGTAGTTATATCTTACTTCTGCTGAATGTTTAAAAGACTTTCATACTGTTTGTGTCTCTGGTTCCAATTTTGTACACGGCTATTAGTAAATGGGTTGGGTTTAGAGTTCTTCATAGTTCCGGAACAAATGGCTGAATCCATTAGATGATACATATATGTATGAAAAGAGAATCTGTCTACTTGTCCGACGTGTACCTTTTAAAGGCATGAATTACACAATGTAATTTAGAGAACTGAGACAAAATGAAATAAAACTGGAACAAAAAATGAGGTGACGATATGAGATGTCTACATTAAAGGTATCATTTTTCAAATTATCTGATCAATTTACCCCCCCAGAATCTGTGTCTCTCATTATTGTCACTGGTACGACCTCTTTAAACTTTATCGATGTAAAAAAGTCTTTACTGAACGTACCAGTTTTGTATTTGTCAAAACGGACCCCGCCCGGGCAGATTTCCAAAGAATTCCGGTTTTCAGAGAACTTTTGAAAAATTGGACATGGATAATCTTCCGACTTTTAAGGAATTCCGGATGTCAGATAGTTCGGTTTTCGATGTTTTACTGTAGTAAGATACGACGCGCCAATTGCACGCCTCGGCGTGTCTTAGCTACGGAAATGCCCGAGTATAGTTACGTACATATGCCTTGCCAACTCAATACATATATATTACTATCACAAAACGGGTGTCTTGGTTGAGTGCATTTCGCAACAGATCTAACCAAAGGCACAATCATCCTCCATGCGAAATGCTACTAGCAATCAGAAACCAGCAATAGATAAGCGAACAAAGTGTAATAATGCTTCACTACGATGCGTACAAAACATTTGCTTCTGTGTTTTCTAGACGAATTATACTTATGAGTATTTGTTTATTGTTTATAACTGTTTGCGAGTAGTTACTGTATTGTCTATTACTAGTTTGGCTAATCCTGGCTATTTGATTGGCTAATGGTGATCTCAGTCATTTTTGATTGGTCAATCATTGGACTGGCTATTCGTCGTGTTACCTGCCATGTTTGACTGAATCTGTTCGTCTGCTCTGTTGTTGAAACGCAAGTAAGTAATGTAGGCATCGTTCTATGATGTTAACGTGGCATAATATCGGGAACATCATTAGATGTATATCATATCAGACTATGGTGGATTTGGTAGTATTTAGGGTGTACTTTATTCCATTGATGTATGGTTTGGTAATACCATGTACATGTGAACTATATACATGAATGTATTCATTTGTCAAATACTCATGATTGTCAAAATATGTGTATTATCTATGTGTGTGAAGTTGGCACTGCGATCGACAATCGACAATCGACATTCAATGTCTAGCTCGACAATCGACATTCATCTCGACATTCGTGAAACAGGCTGTATGGCCATCATAATAATGTAAATTTCGAATGTCTAGATAGACAATCGACATTCATCTCGACATTCGAAAAACGAACTGTATAGCCGTCAAAGTAATGAAATTTCGAATGTCTAGCTCGACAATCGACATTCATGTCGACATTCGAAAAACGGACTGTATATAGCCGTCAAAGTAAAGAAATTTCGAATGTCTAGCTCGACAATCGACATTCATCTCGACATTCGAAAAACGAACTGTATAGCCGTCAAAGTAATGAAATTTCGAATGTCTAGCTAGACAATCGACATTCATCTCGACATTCGAAGTTACGACTGTATCGCCGTCAAAGTAAAGAAATTTCGAATGTCTAGCTAGACAATCGACATTCATCTCGACATTCGAAAAACGAACTGTATAGCCGTCAAAGTAATGAAATTTCGAATGTCTAGCTCGACAATCGACATTCATCTCGACATTCGTAAAACAGACTGTATATAGCCGTTAAAGTAATGAAATTTCGAATGTCTAGCTCGACAATCGACATCCATCTCGACATTCGAAAAACGAACTGTATATCGCCGTCAAAGTAAAGAAATTTCGAATGTCTAGCTAGACAATCGACATTCATCTCGACATTCGAAAAACGAACTGTATAGCCGTCAAAGTAATGAAATTTCGAATGCCTAGCTCGACAATCGACATTCATCTCGACATACGTAAAACAGACTGTATATAGCCGTCAAAGTAATGAAATTTCGAATGTCTAGCTCGACAATCGACATTCATCTCGACATTCGAAAAACGAACTGTATAGCCGTCAAAGTAAAGAAATTTCGAATGTCTAGCTAGACAATCGACATTCATCTCGACATTCGAAAAAAGGACTGTATATAGCCGTCAAAGTAATGAAATTTCGAATGTCTAGCTAGACAATCGACATTCATCTCGACATTCGAAAAACGGACTGTATCGCCGTCAAAGTAATGAAATTTCGAATGTCTAGCTCGACAATCGACATTCATCTCGACATTCGAAAAACGAACTGTATAGCCGTCAAAGTAATGAAATTTCGAATGTCTAGCTCGACAATCGACATTCATCTCGACATTCATGAAACAGGCAGTATGGCTATCATAATAATGTAAATTTCGAATGTCTAGCTCGACAATCGACATTCATCTCGACATTCGAAAAACGGACTGTATATAGCCGTCAAAGTAATGAAATTTCGAATGTCTAGCTCGACAATCGACATTCATCTCGACATTCGAAAAACGAACTGTATAGCCGTCAAAGTAATGAAATTTCGAATGTCTAGCTCGACAATCGACATTCATCTCGACATTCGTGAAACAGGCAGTATGGCTCTCAAAATAATGTAAATTTCGAATGTCTAGCTCGACAATCGACATTCATCTCGACCTTCGAAAAACGGACTGTATATAGCCGTCAAAGTAATGAAATTTCGAATGTCTAGCTAGACAACCGACATTCATCTCGACATTCGAAAAACGACCTGTATAGCCGTCAAAGTAATGAAATTTCGAATGTCTAGCTCGACAATCGACATTCATCTCGACATTCGAAAAACGAACTGTATCGCCGTCAGAGTAATGAAATTTCGAATGTCTAGCTCGACAATCGACATTCATCTCGACATTCGTGAAACAGCCTGTATGGGCATCATAATAATGTAAATTTCGAATGTCTAGCTAGGCAATCGACATTCATCTCGACATTCGAAATACGGACTGTATTGCCGTCAAAGTAATGAAATTTCGAATGTCTAGCTCGACAATCGACATTCATCTCGACATTCGAAAAACGGACTGGATATAGTCGTCAAAGTACATGTAATGAAATTTCGAATGTCTAGCTAGACAATCGACATTCATCTCGACATTCGAAAAACGAACTGTATAGCCGTCAAAGTAATGAAATTTCGAATGTCTAGCTCGACAATCGACATTCATCTCGACATTCGTGAAACAGGCAGTATGGCTATCATAATAATGTAAATTTCGAATGTCTAGCTCGACAATCGACATTCATCTCGACATTCGAAAAACGGACTGTATATAGCCGTCAAAGTAATGAAATTTCGAATGTCTAGCTAGACAATCGACATTCATCTCGACATTCAAAAAACGAACTGTATCGCCGTCAAAGTAATGAAATTTCGAATGTCTAGCTCGACAATCGACATTCATCTCGACATTCGAAAAACGGACTGTATATAGCCGTCAAAGTAATGAAATTTCGAATGTCTAGCTAGACAATCGACATTCATCTCGACATTCGAAAAACGAACTGTATCGCCGTCAAAGTAATGAAATTTCGAATGTCTAGCTAGACAATCGACATTCATCTCGACATTCGTAAAACAGGCTGTATGGCTAACATAATAATGTAAATTTCGAATGTCTAGCTCGACAATCGACATTCACCTCGACATTCGAAAAACGGACTGTATATAGCCGTCAAAGTAATGAAATTTCGAATGTCTAGCTAGACAATCGACATTCATCTCGACATTCGAAAAAAGGACTGTATATAGCCGTCAAAGTAATGAAATTTCGAATGTCTAGCTAGACAATCGACATTCATCTCGACATTCGAAAAACGGACTGTATCGCCGTCAAAGTAATGAAATTTCGAATGTCTAGCTCGACAATCGACATTCATCTCGACATTCGAAAAACGAACTGTATAGCCGTCAAAGTAATGAAATTTCGAATGTCTAGCTCGACAATCGACATTCATCTCGACATTCATGAAACAGGCAGTATGGCTATCATAATAATGTAAATTTCGAATGTCTAGCTCGACAATCGACATTCATCTCGACATTCGAAAAACGGACTGTATATAGCCGTCAAAGTAATGAAATTTCGAATGTCTAGCTCGACAATCGACATTCATCTCGACATTCGAAAAACGAACTGTATAGCCGTCAAAGTAATGAAATTTCGAATGTCTAGCTCGACAATCGACATTCATCTCGACATTCGTGAAACAGGCAGTATGGCTATCAAAATAATGTAAATTTCGAATGTCTAGCTCGACAATCGACATTCATCTCGACCTTCGAAAAACGGACTGTATATAGCCGTCAAAGTAATGAAATTTCGAATGTCTAGCTAGACAACCGACATTCATCTCGACATTCGAAAAACGACCTGTATAGCCGTCAAAGTAATGAAATTTCGAATGTCTAGCTCGACAATCGACATTCATCTCGACATTCGAAAAACGGACTGTATATAGCCGTCAAAGTAATGAAATTTCGAATGTCTAGCTCGACAATCGACATTCATCTCGACATTCGAAAAACGAACTGTATCGCCGTCAGAGTAATGAAATTTCGAATGTCTAGCTCGACAATCGACATTCATCTCGACATTCGTGAAACAGCCTGTATGGGCATCATAATAATGTAAATTTCGAATGTCTAGCTAGGCAATCGACATTCATCTCGACATTCGAAATACGGACTGTATTGCCGTCAAAGTAATGAAATTTCGAATGTCTAGCTCGACAATCGACATTCATCTCGACATTCGAAAAACGGACTGGATATAGTCGTCAAAGTACATGTAATGAAATTTCGAATGTCTAGCTAGACAATCGACATTCATCTCGACATTCGAAAAACGAACTGTATAGCCGTCAAAGTAATGAAATTTCGAATGTCTAGCTCGACAATCGACATTCATCTCGACATTCGTGAAACAGGCAGTATGGCTATCATAATAATGTAAATTTCGAATGTCTAGCTCGACAATCGACATTCACCTCGACATTCGAAAAACGGACTGTATATAGCCGTCAAAGTAATGAAATTTCGAATGTCTAGCTAGACAATCGACATTCATCTCGACATTCAAAAAACGAACTGTATCGCCGTCAAAGTAATGAAATTTCGAATGTCTAGCTCGACAATCGACATTCATCTCGACATTCGAAAAACGGACTGTATATAGCCGTCAAAGTAATGAAATTTCGAATGTCTAGCTAGACAATCGACATTCATCTCGACATTCGAAAAACGAACTGTATCGCCGTCAAAGTAATGAAATTTCGAATGTCTAGCTAGACAATCGACATTCATCTCGACATTCGTAAAACAGGCTGTATGGCTAACATAATAATGTAAATTTCGAATGTCTAGCTCGACAATCGACATTCACCTCGACATTCGAAAAACGGACTGTATATAGCCGTCAAAGTAATGAAATTTCGAATGTCTAGCTCGACAATCGACATTCATCTCGACATTCGAAAAAAGGACTGTATATAGCCGTCAAAGTAATGAAATTTCGAATGTCTAGCTAGACAATCGACATTCATCTCGACATTCGAAAAACGGACTGTATCGCCGTCAAAGTAATGAAATTTCGAATGTCTAGCTCGACAATCGACATTCATCTCGACATTCGTGAAACAGCCTGTATGGCCATCATAATAATGTAAATTTCGAATGTCTAGCTAGGCAATCGACATTCATCTCGACATTCGAAATACGGACTGTATTGCCGTCAAAGTAATGAAATTTCGAATGTCTAGCTCGACAATCGACATTCATCTCGACATTCGAAAAACGGACTGGATATAGTCGTCAAAGTAATGAAATTTCGAATGTCTAGCTAGACAGTCGACATTCATCTCGACATTCGAAAAACGAACTGTATAGCCGTCAAAGTAATGAAATTTCGAATGTCTAGCTCGACAATCGACATTCATCTCGACATTCGAAAAACGAACTGAATATAGCCGTCAAAGTAATGAAATTTCGAATGTCTAGCTAGACAATCGACATTCATCTCGACATTCGAAGTTACGACTGTATCGCCGTCAAAGTAAAGAAATTTCGAATGTCTAGCTAGACAATCGACATTCATCTCGACATTCGAAAAACGAACTGTATAGCCGTCAAAGTAATGAAATTTCGAATGTCTAGCTCGACAATCGACATTCATCTCGACATTCGAAAAACGAACCGTATAATCGTCAAAGTAATGAAATTTCGAATGTCTAGCTAGACAATCGACATTCATCTCGACATTCGTAAAACAGACTGTATATAGCCGTCAAAGTAATGAAATTTCGAATGTCTAGCTAGACAATCGACATTCATCTCGACATTCGAAAAACGAACTGTATATAGCCGTCAAAGTAATGAAATTTCGAATGTCTAGCTCGACAATCGACATTCATCTCGACATTCGAAAAACGGACTGTATACAGCCGTCAAAGTAATGAAATTTCGAATGTCTAGCTAGACAATCGACATTCATCTCGACATTCGAAAAACGAACTGTATAGCTGTCAAAGCAATGAAATTTCGAATGTCAAGCTCGATAATCGACATTCATCTCGACATTCGTGAAACAGGCTGTATGGCCATCATAATAATGTAAATTTCGAATGTCTAGCTCGACAATCGACATTCATCTCGACATTCGAAGTTACGACTGTATTGCCGTCAAAGTAATGTAATTTTCGAATGTCTAGCTCGACAATCGACATTCTTCTCGGCATTCGAAGTTACGACTGTATCGCTGTCATAGTAATGGAATTTTCGAATGTCAAGCTATACATATGAAAATGTGAGGTTAAAAAAACTTGTAGTAACCAAGAAAATATTTCCATGTCAACATCAACCTGACTAGACTTAGGATTTAGACAATTAACATACTTCCAATATTCTCTGGGGGAATTAAATTTGTTCTCATTTTTGGACTTGATTTTTATCAAAACCAAGTCCTTTGTAATCGTTGACTTATATTTGTCGCTGGACTCCATAACAGCTTGGTTAAAAGAATGCCACATAAAGGAAATAGTGCGCAACTAAATGGTATGTTTATATAGAAGTATCTGGAATCTTTCCCCAATTAAGTGTGTCAGATCTAAATACATTTCAAATCATTCTATCGTAACTACATGGAAGGAGTCATGTATCTAAATAAGTGCTTGTCGGTAGATACATGAGATTTTCAAATGCGTATAATTAACACCGCGTAGTCACTGTCCAATAAAATATCTTGCCGTAAAAGTAGTTCTACTTTCGGTCTTCGTTCGATATTTCAGAAAAATCTCCACGGACGTATTCATGCATTTGCAACAATCTACCATCGATGTGAGTGTTTTGTGCCTTTCTAACATTTCTTAATATTACAAAGCGAATTCTCATTTAATCGTATTCACCAACTAGTGTTATTTTGATGACGGAATCGCTATTTATAGACTCACTCCCCGCAGTGGCTAGTAGCAAAGCGTAACCGATGTGGGGAGTTTGATTTATCGAAGGTTGAATGTTAAAACTGCGGCTTAAGAATAATAATTCGAGTCGCTAAATACGAACGTAAATTACTGGATACGTGCTTTTAAAATTTACTGTTTAAGAGTTCCTTTTACGCCAGATTATTTAGAATTACATAATCACGTCTGAATTTCATGCAACATGGGGTTAACTATAGGTCATATAGGTCTTACTCTACTGTGTCAGGACCTTTTTGATTTGAGTGACCCTGAATGTGTTCAATGCGACGATGTTCTGTTGTGTTAAAACCAGAAGAATCAATGTTTGTATTTACTGTTACTGAAGTGTTGTTTACTAGTTTTGTACAATAAAGAGTTTTTAATGCAATTAAATTGTCCTCAATTAATGTGCTAATCATTAAACTTTCCAATATCAGGCTTTTTCATTTTAAAATTTTAGCAAAGAGACTATAGTAAAGCCCTAGATTATGTCATTTACCTATATGCATATGACCTGCATTACAATATGAATGAAAAATCGGTCCGTAATTTTAAATGTTAAAATATTTGTATGGGCTCGAACGATGTGGGTACACATTTCTCTCTTTTGTCTCGTATGGTAAAAATCAAGTCCGACAGTACTTTCAGTACTTTGATTCTTATTTTGGTCTTAAATGTCGAGATGAATGTCGATTGTCGAGCTAGACATTCGAAATTTCATTACTTTAACGGCTATATACAGTCTGTATTACGAATGTCGAGATGAATGTCGATTGTCGAGCTAGACATTCGAAATTTACATTATTATGATGGCCATACAGCCTGTTTCACGAATGTCGAGATGAATGTCGATTATCGAGCTTGACATTCGAAATTTCATTGCTTTGACGGCGATACAGTCCGTTTTTCGAATGTCGAGATGAATGTCGATTGTCGAGCTAGACATTCGAAATTTCTTTACTTTGACGGCGCGATACAGTCGTAACTTCGAATGTCGAGATGAATGTCGATTGTCTAGCTAGACATTCGAAATTTCATTACTTTGACGGCTATACAGTTCGTTTTTCGAATGTCGAGCTAGACATTCGAAATTTACATTATTTTGATGGCCATACAGCCTGTTTCACGAATGGCGAGATGAATGTCGATTGTCGAGCTAGACATTCGAAATTTCATTACTTTGACGGCTATACAGTTCGTTTTTCGAATGTCGAGCTAGACATTCGAAATTTACATTATTTTGATGGCCATACAGCCTGTTTCACGAATGGCGAGATGAATGTCGATTGTCGAGCTAGACATTCGAAATTTCTTTAATATGACGGCGATACAGTTCGTTTTTCGAATGTCGAGATGAATGTCGATTGTCGAGCTAGACATTCGAAATTTCTTTACTTTGACGGCGATACAGTCCGTTTTTCGAATGTCGAGATGAATGTCGATTGTCTAGCTAGACATTCGAAATTTCATTACTTTGACGGCTATACAGTTCGTTTTTCGAATGTCGAGATGAATGTCGATTGTCGAGCTAGACATTCGAAATTTCATTACTTTGACGGCTATATACAGTCTGTTTTACGAATGTCGAGATGAATGTCGATTGTCGAGCTAGACATTCGAAATTTCATTACTTTGACGGCTATACAGTTCGTTTTTCGAATGTCGAGATGAATGTCGATTGTCGAGCTAGACATTCGAAATTTCTTTACTTTGACGGCGATACAGTCGTAACTTCGAATGTCGAGATGAATGTCGATTGTCTAGCTGGACATTCGAAATTGCATTACTTTGACGGCTATACAGTTCGTTTTTCGAATGTCGAGATGAATGTCGATTGTCTAGCTAGACATTCGAAATTTCATTACTTTGACGGCTATATACAGTCCGTTTTTCGAATGTCGAGATGAATGTCGATTGTCGAGCTAGACATTCGAAATTTCTTTACTTTGACGGCGATACAGTCCGTTTTTCGAATGTCGAGATGAATGTCGATTGTCGAGCTAGACATTCGAAATTTCTTTACTTTGACGGCTATACAGTTCGTTTTTCGAATGTCGAGATGAATGTCGATTGTCGAGCTAGACATTCGAAATTTCATTACTTTGACGGCTATATACAGTTCGTTTTTCGAATGTCGAGATGAATGTCGATTGTCTAGCTAGACATTCGAAATTTCATTACTTTAACGGCTATATACAGTCTGTTTTACGAATGTCGAGATGAATGTCGATTGTCGAGCTAGACATTCGAAATTTACATTATTATGATGGCTATACAGCCTGTTTCACGAATGTCGAGATGAATGTCGATTGTCGAGCTAGACATTCGAAATTTCTTTACTTTGACGGCTATATACAGTCCGTTTTTCGAATGTCGAGATGAATGTCGATTGTCGAGCTAGACATTCGAAATTTCTTTACTTTGACGGCGATACAGTCCGTTTTTCGAATGTCGAGATGAATGTCGATTGTCTAGCTAGACATTCGAAATTTCATTACTTTAACGGCTATATACAGTTCGTTTTTCGAATGTCGAGATGAATGTCGATTGTCTAGCTAGACATTCGAAATTTCATTACTTTGACGGCTATATACAGTCCGTTTTTCGAATGTCGAGATGAATGTCGATTGTCGAGCTAGACATTCGAAATTTCTTTACTTTGACGGCGATACAGTCCGTTTTTCGAATGTCGAGATGAATGTCGATTGTCTAGCTAGACATTCGAAATTTCATTACTTTAACGGCTATATACAGTCTGTTTTACGAATGTCGAGATGAATGTCGATTGTCGAGCTAGACATTCGAAATTTACATTATTATGATGGCCATACAGCCTGTTTCACGAATGTCGAGATGAATGTCGATTGTCGAGCTAAACATTCGAAATTTCTTTACTTTGACGGCGATACAGTCCGTTTTTCGAATGTCGAGATGAATGTCGATTGTCGAGCTAGACATTCGAAATTTCATTACTTTGACGGCTATATACAGTCTGTTTTACGAATGTCGAGATGAATGTCGATTGTCGAGCTAGACATTCGAACTTTCATTACTTTGACGGCTATACAGTTCGTTTTTCGAATGTCGAGATGAATGTCGATTGTCTAGCTAGACATTCGAAATTTCATTACTTTGACGGCTATATACAGTCCGTTTTTCGAATGTCGAGATGAATGTCGATTGTCGAGCTAGACATTCGAAATTTCTTTACTTTGACGGCGATACAGTCCGTTTTTCGAATGTCGAGATGAATGTCGATTGTCTAGCTAGACATTCGAAATTTCATTACTTTAACGGCTATATACAGTCTGTTTTACGAATGTCGAGATGAATGTCGATTGTCGAGCTAGACATTCGAAATTTACATTATTATGATGGCCATACAGCCTGTTTCACGAATGTCGAGATGAATGTCGAGTGTCGAGCTAGACATTCGAAATTTCTTTACTTTGACGGCGATACAGTCCATTTTTCGAATGTCGAGATGAATGTCGATTGTCGAGCTAGACATTCGAAATTTCATTACTTTGACGGCTATATACAGTCTGTTTTACGAATGTCGAGATGAATGTCGATTGTCGAGCTAGACATTCGAACTTTCATTACTTTGACGGCTATACAGTTCGTTTTTCGAATGTCGAGATGAATGTCGATTGTCTAGCTAGACATTCGAAATTTCTTTACTTTGACGGCGATACAGTCCGTTTTTCGAATGTCGAGATGAATGTCGATTGTCTAGCTAGACATTCGAAATTTCATTACTTTGACGGCTATACAGTTTTTTTTCGAATGTCGAGATGAATGTCGATTGTCTAGCTAGACATTCGAAATTTCATAACTTTGACGGCTATATACAGTCCGTTTTTCGAATGTCGAGATGAATGTCGATTGTATAGCTAGACATTCGAAATTTCTTTACTTTGACGGCGATACAGTCCGTTTTTCGAATGTCGAGATGAATGTCGATTGTCTAGCTAGACATTCGAAATTTCATTACTTTAACGGCTATATACAGTCTGTTTTACGAATGTCGAGATGAATGTCGATTGTCGAGCTAGACATTCGAAATTTACATTATTATGATGGCCATACAGCCTGTTTCACGAATGTCGAGATGAATGTCGATTGTCGAGCTAGACATTCGAAATTTCTTTACTTTGACGGCGATACAGTCCGTTTTTCGAATGTCGAGATGAATGTCGATTGTCGAGCTAGACATTCGAAATTTCATTACTTTGACGGCTATACAGTTCGTTTTTCGAATGTCGAGATGATTGTCGATTGTCGAGCTAGACATTCGAAATTCCATTACTTTGACGGCTATATACAGTCTGTTTTACGAATGTCGAGATGAATGTCGATTGTCGAGCTAGACATTCGAAATTTCATTACTTTGACGGCTATACAGTTCGTTTTTCGAATGTCGAGATGAATGTCGATTGTCGAGCTAGAGATTCGAAATTTACATTATTATGATGGCCATACAGCCTGTTTCACGAATGTCGAGATGAATGTCGATTGTCGAGCTAGACATTGAATGTCGATTGTCGATTGTCGATTGCATTGCCAACTTCACACACATGTATTATCTATAACTTGTAAATATGTTACACTCTCCATAATGGAGGAATGAATAAAGTAGACAGTCAATATCCTTTATGAAAAGAGCAACTTCATACTAAAAACTTAAACCAATGCCTCTTGTAATTCGTCTAACTATAACGGTTTGTTATAGTTGTTCTTGTTCTAAATGAAAGAGACAAACGCCGCGTAGTGGGGTAATGGTTTATAACCTGTGTAACACTAGCTAACAAACATAGAAAATGAAAACAACAACAGAACAATCAGTCGCCGGCATCGAACCTGCAAAATGTTTGTCCCGAATCTAATTAAACAAACAAACGCCGAGTTATGGCGCAATGACTTCTGGTTTGTGTGACGCAAGCAATCCAAAAATGTGTCAGTCGCAGGCATCGATCCCATAAAAGACTTGTCCTGAAAGCTTCAAGTGTCGTATGCTTAATCTACTGGGCTAGCGACATCTTGCCACACTGGAATTCTATGGAAAGTAGACGAGAACAGGACGATACAACAAGAGAACATAACGGGACGAGAAAAAAATACACGAGTTTCATCTTAATGAACGTTAATAAAGCGCTCAAAGATCATTTTACTCGACATATCATGGCGAAGTACGTGTACGTATTGACGTAGATACGATCGCGAAACGTGACAAATTATTTCTTAGAAATATTTGAACGCATAATGTACTTTTATTGTACATATGTACATGTTTTTCAGTGTGTCTATTCACGTGAACATCATTTATTCAAATTATATGTACTGATTTCCTTAAAATAATCTTAAAACATTTTAATTAATTCAGTTTGGTATTTAAACATATTTTTAATACAAATACTTAATATGTGCTCAAAGGAATTAAATCATTGCCAATTAAGCTGTTATGTAAACAGCAACATCATCTTGTTATGTAACTGTCTGATATAATCATGAATATTTATGTGGTTACTGCATTAATAGATTGTTATATGCAATACCCAATTAAATCTAAACATCTTCAGCTATATATTTTTATAATTACATTGATATCAATACAATACGAAATGGAATACATTATTTTACACATAAATAACAATGTATCTGAAATAAATTGACTTAATGGAGAAAGAATGGACTGTCTCGTCATATGAAAGCGAAACGAGTGGATAAACATTGTTACTAATGTTGTTTGCATTTAATATACTTGGGATAAATAAAGACATAATTCGCATTAAGCCCAACCAGACGTCAATCAAAGCCCCCCATACAAAGCTTGTTAACTTATTTTCTGATATACGAGTTGATATATCTTATCTGATATTTAATTATCTTACAATTACATTCTACATAGGCTTGTTGGAAGTTTCTTTCATCATGTCTTACGTCATACCAAATGTAACACCTCACTGACCAACCATGATCACGACACATAGCAATAATTACTTACAGTTGCTAGTCACTTAGCAACCATACTTACAGTTACACGTCACTAAGCAACCATACTTACAGCAATACGTTACTTAGCTACCATGCTTACAGTTACACGTCATTAGCAATCATATTTACAGTAATGCGTCACTTAGCAACCATACTTACAGTTACACGTCACTTAGCAACCATACTTACAGCAATACGTTACTTAGCTACCATGCTTACAGTTACACGTCATTAGCAATCATATTTACAGTAATGCGTCACATAGCAACCAGACTTACAATTACACGTCACTTAGCAACCATACTTACAGCAATACGTTACTTAGCTACCATGCTTACAGTTTCACGTCAATAGCAATCATATTTACAGTAATGCGTTACATAGCAACCATACTTACAGTTACACGTCACTTAGCAACCATACTTACAGCAATACGTTACTTAGCTACCATGCTTACAGTTACACGTCATTAGCAATCATATTTACAGTAATGCGTCACATAGCAACCAGACTTACAGTTACACGTCACTTAGCAACCATACTTACAGCAATACATTACTTAGCTACCATGCTTACAGTTACACGTCATTAGCAATCATATTTACAGTAATGCGTCACATAGCAACCATACTTACAGTAATACGTCACTTAGCAACCACACTTGCAGTAATACGTCACTTACCAATCAAACTTACAGTAGCACGTCACTTAGTTACCATACTTACAGTTACAATTCACTTAGCAATTATACTTACAGTTACACGTCACTTAGCAACCATTCTTACAGCAATACGTTACTCAGCGACCATGCTTACAGTCACGTCATTAGCAATCATATTTACAGTAATGCGTCACATAGCAACCATACTTACAGTAATACGTCACTTAGCAACCAAATTACAGTAATACGTCACTTACCAACCAAACTTACAGTAGCATTTCACTTAGTTACCATACTTACAGTCATACGTCATTTAGCAACATACCTACAATAATACGTCACTTAACAATCATACTTACAGTACCACAACATTTTTGGAAACCATACTTAGAGTAATACGTCACTTAGCAACCATACTTACAGTAACACGTCATTTAGTAAACTTACTTACAGTAACACGTCACTGAGCAAATATTCTAAGAGTAATGCGTCACATAGCAACCATACTCATAGTTTCACGTCACATAGCAAACATAATTCACAGTAATACGTCACATGGCAACCATTTTACAAAATATGTTACATAGCAACCATACTCATAGTTACACGTCACATAGCAAACATAATTCACAGTAATACGTCACATGGCAACCATTTTACAAAATATGTTACATAGCAACCATACTTACAGTAATACGTAACTTAGCAACCATACTTACAGTAATACGTCATTTAGTAACCATACTTAAAGTAATCCTTCACATAGCAACCATACTTACAGTAATACGTCATTTAGTAACCATACTTACAGTAATACGTCGTTTAGTAACCATACTTACAGTAATACGTCATTTAGTAACCATACTTACAGTAATACGTCATTTAGTAACCATACTTACAGTAATACGTCATTTAGTAACCATACTTACAGTAATACGTCATTTAGTAACCATACTTACAGTAATACGTCATTTAGTAACCATACTTACAGTAATCCTTCACATAGTAACCATACTTACAGTAATACGTCATTTAGTAACCATACTTACAGTAATACGTCGTTTAGTAACCATACTTACAGTAATACGTCATTTAGTAACCATACTTACAGTAATACGTCATTTAGTAACCATACTTACAGTAATACGTCGTTTAGTAACCATACTTACAGTAATACGTCATTTAGTAACCATACTTACAGTAATACGTCATTTAGTAACCATACTTACAGTAATACGTCATTTAGTAACCATACTTACAGTAATACGTCATTTAGTAACCATACTTACAGTAATACGTCATTTAGTAACCATACTTACAGTAATACGTCGTTTAGTAACCATACTTACAGTAATACGTCATTTAGTAACCATACTTACAGTAATACGTCACTTAACGATCATGCTTACAGTGAGACCACCTCTATAAACATCGAATTTACCCTAATATTTGTTTTAATATGAGGTTTATAAATGCCGGTTATTTGTAAGTACTAAATAGTAATGGGTGAGTTTTTGCATCAAAATTTTCGACTTTATTTAAAGAGCTACGAACATGTATGTTAATGTTGATTTTAACGACATTGACAAACAATCATTGAATCATATCTCGTATTATCATAAAATATATTTAAATACAATTTCCACCTTCCTACCCTAATCGATTGGTCCATTAATCTTATGACATATACGTATCTGTTATTTTCTTGCGTTTTTATATTACCAGAAATTGATCTATAGGAATGCGCTGGAAGGTAAATAGTTAGATGATACATTTCAATTACATAATCTATTATATCTGGGAGAAGCAATTTGTTTCCGTTGCGGAACAGCTTGGCAGTAGCTTGCGGATAGAAAGTGGTTAATTAGTACTGGTTAAGGCTTAAATGAAGTCCAGCCAACGATTTGGAAAATGAAAAACGCAGTGAAATCTGCTTCACAGCACGTAGCAATCGTTTTCAATATACGTACTAGATGTACTTTTCTTTATAACAATCAGAAAACTTATATCATATCATGAAGAAAACTTCTTATAATTCCTCGAAAATTTCTTAATAATAATAAAATGTAGGAAATACTTGTAATGAAATGTTAAGTATTGTATAATACCGTTGGCGTTATATTATATACTTGAATCTTGGAATATGTCTTCACTGTTGATTAATCTAATTGTAAGTCTTGAGGTCGATAACATTATTGCTATGTGGATCTAGGTAGGAATTATAGATTTCTAGGAAAATAGCACATACAAATATTATCTTACCGACTACCATTTATAAATCAATCTACCAAAATTCTTATGTTTTTATTTTTATTCTGTCCTCGTCATTCGAAATGACGGAAGGGAATGTAGTGTTAGCCCTGTCCGCCTTTCCGCTCAAATTCTGGTTTCAATCACTTCATGCTCAGTTTGAGCTGAGATTCTGAGACATGGACGAATAATCATTGAACCATATCTCGTATTATCATAAAATATATTTAAATACAATTTCCACCTTCCTACCCTAATCGATTGGTCCATTAATCTTATGACATATATCTGTTATTTTCTTGCGTTTTTATATTACCAGAAATTGATCTATAGGAATGCGCTGGAAGGTAAATAATTAGAGGATACATTTCAATTACATAATCTATTATATAAGGGAGAAGCAATTTGTTTCCGTTGCGGAACAGCTTGGCAGTAGCTTGCGGATAGAAAGTGGTTAGTACCATAACAAAATGACACGTTGTGTTTTATCATTTATTAAACATTAATAACCCAAGTTCCAAAAAATGGTATGATCATTTTCTAACTGTCTCTAACTTCTAGTCTTAACTCTTCTATCTACCCTGGTGGATGTATCTCTATATATACGAAAACCCAACTGCTTCGCAGTTTCCAGCCCCCTCACGCAGATGTTAGTTGTTTAGACCAATTGCCTATCATGATACTAATTTTAGATAATAGTTTACTTTTTAAAATATCAAGTTATGGTAATCGGGTTAAGTGTATATATTTCTAAAATCTAACAGTCCAATCAACCAATAACATTTCATTCTTTAACATCAAACATAGAATGTTCTAAAGATTTCTTTTATCTTGGGAATTTGTTTAAATGTCAATTTGTACTTGAATGAGCTCCAATTCAACAAATGCAGGTATACTACATGTATGACAAATACTCACTATTAGTCTCGTCGGTACACTATATTGATCTATACATGAGTATATTAAAAGGCTGTTTACGTACTACATGCATAATTAAGATAATTAATTACACATGTAAGCCGACTATGTTACAGTACTGGTTAAGGCTTAAATGAAATCCAGCCAACGATTTGGAAAATAAAAAACGCAGTGAAATCTGCTTCACAGCACATAAAAATCGTTTTCAATATACGTACTAGATGCACTTTTCTTTATAACAATTAGAAAACTTATATCATATCATGAAACAAACTTCTTATAATTCAACTTCACACACATAAATAATTAGATGATACATTTCAATTACATAATATATTATCATTAAGGAGAAGCAATTTGTTTCCGTGGCTGTTTGATAAGAGACATTTATTCTACACGTATTCTATAATTTCAAGAAAGTTGACAGTTTTACCGGGATTATGGACATCTTTGAAACTAAAGACTGACTGATACAAACACAGACATAAAACATGAAAGTCGGAACCAATGATACTACAATGCAAAAGTTTGGCGGTAGATAGATATTGTTTGCTTCATAAACTAACGGAAAACAAACACTGTAATGTGTATGGTGCCACAGTGGTCGAGTGGTTATAAATCACTAGCCCCGTCAACGCATCCTACCCGGATTGCATTTTGTTTAACTGCATGCATGCATGTTCATGTGCAATATCACTATCTGTTCACCCGTGTGGGTTTTGTGAAATATAAAACGGTCGAATTATTTGAATGTAGCTGTTCGGTGCTCATGCACTGAAAACAGTATCAAGTCGATAAATCCACGAACTATTTTTTTATATATATATTTCTTTTAGAATTATTGTTACGTACAACCAAACTGTGGTTGAGGTTCTGACTACATTTAATTTAACGCATTTATCCCAAACAATAATAAGTAACAAGATATAAATCTTAAGAACCGTCATTTCTTGTCTTAATTTTTCTACAAAACTCTTGTAGTATATTAACTGTTGACGCACGAGGAAGGAAACGTGATATATTATTAAACAGTAGTGCAGACAGACTCGTATATAGCACATATCTCTATAAGAACTGTGCCTCGTTGCTTATAACTGTCTTGTTTAATTAGATTTTTTCATTTGGGAATTCAACAAAAATTAAATGTGATAATTTTTTAAAATATGTAATAATAAAACGAATTCCACTGCGAATCCATCGAATAAACAAAATTACGAGCTACGCGCTATACTCTTGGAAAATAAATGTATGTACAACACATTAAGACACATCTGTGTGCTAACTGTGAAGATAGGAATCAATTAAAATAATGCTTGGAAAATAATTTACAATTTATATTTTAATGACGTCAGGCCTAACGCGTCAATGAGGAAACCTGTCCTCAAGATAACGCCAACAGTGTTCACACTCCTCAAAATTCCCTTGACATCAGCACTTCCATTACCATCATTTTGTAAAATTTCAGGACAAGAATCAAACAGATAACATTGCATGGTCCAATTCTAGTTTTAGTTACACTAATTGTTATAGTCGTAAAAAAATTGTTGATATGAAAGTACATAATGTGACGTTATTATAGATGCCACGTGCTGATCTGTATAGGTGTTGTATTATACGGTAACAATGTTGTTCACATTAATACAACAAGACGAATAGTACGTAAATGTTAATGTCTTATAAAACAACAATTGTCAGATGTATGTATTCAATTTATTTAAATAGATTATCTGTCTGATCCTATGTTGACGTATTTAGTTCACCAATATAGTGATTGATGTTGACTGGGAAAGATTGCACGTGAAAACAACTAAATTAAAAGTCAATTAGCAGTCACCACAGTATGAGGACAGATTTGTAATTACGTCTATTTATTTCGTATCGACTTTTATTTATATTTCTCTACATTTTAACTTGATATTAAGACAATCTATTAGTAAATAGTGTTGTTTTTGTCCCGAGTTGGTCTTTATATCATTATTTTTTACTGCTATGTATGCTTATATCGAGTTTTATGCCCCTTTTCAACAGTCACAGTCATATGAGGCGGATAGTTCACCAAAGCATCGTTCCTGGGAAGAACCAGTACTAGACTCCCATCCTCCGTAAGCAACTGCCTACTTTCTCACATACATGTATTATGAAGGGTAACGCTATTCATGTTGTGTTTGCATGTTAATAACGCAAGTCATACTCATGCACAGTTCGAAAGGTTCTTAAATAATTTATATGTGTTCATCATCCAGAACATAATACAACAGATCATGTCAAAATCAAACAAATATTAGTTAGAGAACACAACACATAAACAAACAAAAGATATAATGAGTAGATGGAATCTAAAACTTATTCAACTATCTATTTAGGGATAACTTATTTTTACCTTTCTAAGCTGATATAATATAGTTAACAACATATGTCACCAATTTATGTACCAACTTGATTTCCCGTCTTTATGTAAACAACAAAAATATATAAAAAAGATAGAAATAGCTTAGATTGATTTTGTAAGATTATCATAAACAACTGTTGCTTTGATGCGCCGTGTTGCTAAACCACTGAAATGAATTTCTTGTATTTATGCATTGAAACGCATTAAGTTGAGAACTAACATCAATGCTGTTCTTTTTATCGCTAATCAGGCGGTCCCTTATGTAACGATTTACGTACGTTAGATATAAGTTTAGCTAGTGCACGCTTTGAATTAGAATAATAACAAAAATAGCAATCTTACGACCGCTCTGTCATATACGTAACTGAAAACACACCTCGTACATAAGTGTAGGGTTACAATTTTACTTTTATGTGGTTTCCGGTCATTAGATACTCGTTTTCAAGAATTAATTTCTCAATAACTAACTTTCAAACGTGTTGCTAGTTTCGAGTTCCAATTGAAAGAGAAACAGGTTGTTTCCATCGCTCGTCAGCCTTGATGGAACGTAGCTCATGAACAATAACAACAAAATGGCAGTCTGCTATCATGTCCGAGGTACTTTTCTTTAGACAAACGCCGAGGAGTTTGGGTTACACTGCATTGGAATACCATCGGTACCAAAATTTGTTACTGTTGTAGTTTGTCCATAGACCCTGCAGAGAAATTGACAGACTTTTTCATTATTATTTTTTCAGTTTTCTCTGCAGGGTCTATGGACAAACTACGACACTAACAATGCTAATTTTGGTACCGATGGATTGGAACATTGTTGGCCGGAACATAGGCTACATGAAAAACTCGAAACAGTTAAACATTCGACGAAAAAAAACGACTGACCTTCGAAATCGTGGTGGGCGCCGCCATATTTCTCGGTCCTGTGGTATCAAAATAATAATAATGTGAGGTAAATGATAAGTTATGACATTCATATTCTTCTGGCAAGATACAGTAATAAAAGCAATCAGAAATAATACCAGGTATTAACACGTGTGTATTTAGTCCTTCAAACAAAAAAAATGTCTTGATAAATCAAAGTAAATGTTTTGTGGGTTTAATTTAACATTGACTTATCACATGTGTTTGAGGGCAGCGTGTTCTTTAGCCGCCATTTTCATTGTTTGCACAGTGCACCTTATTCGGATAGAACAGAACCGGTGAAAACACCACAGGAAGTGGTTTCAGTAGTTTAAAAAAAGTGGTTTAGGTTTCGTCAAAATAAATCAGCAAACCAGTTTCTGATTCGAAAATAAATCTCTTAACACACGGACAATTTAGGAAACCAGGTTAGAACCGAAACTAGTTTGACTACGTATTCGCCCCAAATTAGTCTGTGACGCCGACACGTGACATGTCGAAATGTTGGATCATTGATTAACCTTTTAATACACGAAGTGGTTCACTATGGACTTATATCAATTGCCTCCCTAATATTTAATTATAAGGACAGTTAAGATAAGTTTATTGACTTATACATACACGGTATTTACATGTATCTCATCCAGTTATTTACAACTACAGTACAACCTCTCCAATTCAGTCCTCTATTGAGCAACAACCTCCTTTCAACAACAGCATGTTTTCCCACTGTACGATTTAATTGCTAATTGTATCTCTCAAGAGCAGCAACCCCTCAACAACAATATAATTTTGCTACTCCCAAAGGGTGCTGCTTTGGAGAGATTGTACTGTACATATGAAATAGCATAACCAATGGCAAGGCTCCCAGTTGTACAATACATATACACATGCACATAAGATTACGTTATATTACAAATCTATACAAGCACATAAGATGCAATTATCGTTTTTCTTATCTCGCTAACGAATTCAAGTATTAGTTTTTGTGTGTTAATTTTATTCATTGTGATTCTGTCGTGCGTTGTTAAATGCTGCGATGTTATTCTCTTTGTTATTTGAGACATCACGACAGTGTAGTAAATACGCTGTTGTTGCTTTGCTATCTTTGTAAGAGAATGTGATTTCTGGACGTTACTTGAACAAGCAAGATGACAACGGAAAGTCTCGGGAATATATCTAAACTATTGGCTTTAAAGAAAGTAACAAACAATTCACTGCCTTTGTTTATGAATGAAAGTGATGATTCGGATAATAACGCATTAGAGCCGCCGTTTTATATAGTTTTTACTTCAACGCTATTGTACTGTTTGATATTTCTCATTGGTGTTTTAGGGAACATTTTAGTGGTTGTTGTAATCACACAAAGTCGGTCAATGAAGACGACTGTCAACAAATATTTATTAAATCTTTGTGTGGCTGATTTATTGGTCATCATGATTTGTATGCCAACAGCACTGACTGATATCTATACTAAAGAAGTTTGGCACTTCGGAGAATTCATGTGTAAGTAATTCTACGTACAGTTAAACCTGTGAACAAAGACCACCCTTTGGAAATATATTATGTGACCTTTATTGACAGGTTGCCTTTAGTCGGAAGTCATTTTTTTACAAATATTCCAAATAATTATTGACTGTTTTTAAAAAAATGGCCTTTATTCACAGGATGGCCTTTATTCGGAGATGGTCGCTAACACAGGTTTAACTGCACCTGCATATTTTCTTTTAATATTATTGTCATCTGGGTTTTTATGTCAAAATTTAAATATTTTATAATTGTTCATTTTTTCTTACTGATACAAGATAGGGATCAACTCGAAAGAAGTGGCAGAACAAATTATCGCGCCAAAAAAGCGGCACTCTCAGACATGTTTACAGTCCAAGTAGATCTAAATTGTCTTCGTCTTGTTGTTCTGTTACTTATAACATGAACCTAGTTCACTTTGTTGTCAATATGAGAAGTTGAAAATAATTAAGATGTGTGAATTCCAAGTATTTAATGCTTCATTAATTATTTACATGTATATTAGAATTATTAATTATAAAACTTATGGAACGAAGCAAAACTAGGCTACTCACATCACTTAACAACTACTGGTATCATATATGCTGTTTAGTTTAGGTAATAATTATGCATAAGATAATCAGATTATTCTCGCGAAATTCTGCCAGATTTTCATGAAAAGAACCCCAACTCTTTCACAAACCCTAATAACTTTTTATGATGAGATTTTCCGACATTAAATGGAACTCTCATTCTTATCCATCTTATTAAAGTAAACGAGAAACTATTTTCATGAAAGTAACATTTTCAGTATAAAACGAAAGCTTTCGAAATAATTAACTTGCTAAGTGTATATGGAAATTTGCTATATCACCGGGGAGCTCCAGTCGCAAACGTTTTTGTATAGGGCTCCCCGGGGAACTCTATTCGCACGTATATATAATAATATAACTCCCGTACTAAATAAGAAACTGTATTCGGAGTAGTTGTTGTTTTTCCTCGGATGGAGATCCTCAGTTATAAAATTATTTTAATTTCTAATGACGATAAATTCGTTGTATATGTATAATACAAATACAGGACGACAAGATATGTATTAACACTCGCCATATAGTGATGAGATTGTCCGTCCGTACATTCGTCTGTCTGGCTGCCATGTACATGTCAACATCATAATAACTATTATATTTTGAGGTTGTATCAGTTCATTCAGTGATTATGGAGTAAAACGTTGAATTCTTTGGATTAGAGTGAAGTGTGTGTTAACATTAACAGAAAAGATACGTTTGTCTGTATGTTGTACTTCCTGACATCAACTTAAGAAATTTCAATATTTATACTTCCTTCCCTGTAGGAACCATTAGTCTACACGGATAGACAACTCCTGCTTAACCATTTGGCCAAATGACTCTCAGCTAAGTAACTGGTTTTCGTTGACGTTCTTTGTATCATCATTTAGATCAAAGTGTATGCGAGCTGTATTAAACTGTTTTTTCCGCACACAGCTCCCTAATTTAAAGCCGAATAGAGCTACCCCGAGTAGATGAGCTATATCTGAAAGGATCGCTATAGGTTGCGACCATACATACCACCAGGCATACGTTCAATAGACACTCCCAATTCTATTTCATGTAAGCGTATGATATTTTATATATCTAACCAACTTGTGGCTTCTCACCTTGGTACGATATTGACGATTTTGTCAATTTACTGTTTTATATGGTTCCGTTTGTACGCAATATGTAGGGTTTTGCATATTAATCATTTTCAGGAGGTACTTCTACTATTGATCCTGTATTCACCCGAAAGCCTAGAAGCAGAAGAAACTAAATTTATGTCACAATAAGCCGTGAGTTTTGTATTTGGTGTCTCTAATTTTCGAGACGTACACGACTTAATGACAAGAAGCAAGTCAGTTGATTGTTAAATACTATGTTTATTATCATATAAAACCGAGTTGACTGCAACTAAAATAATTATGTTAGTATGGTTTGATTATATTTATTGCGTTGTTCTTGATTTGTCTGAATAACATCCGGATACAGAACAACCTCTCCAAAGCAACACCTTTTGGAAGTAGCAAATTTAAGTTGTTGTTGAGATGTTGTTGCTCTACAGAGGTTAAATTAATAATTAAATTGTTTAGTGTGGAATATCATGCTGTTGTTGAAAGGAGGTTGTTGTTCAAGAGAGGTCTGCTCTGGAGAGGTAGTACTGTATTTATCTTTCATAAGAGTCAGGTTGTCTACTGGAGAGGTAGTACTGTATTTATATTTCATAAGAGTCAGGTTGTCTACTGGAGAGGCAGTACTGTATTTATCTTTCATAAGAGTCAGGTTGTCTACTGGAGAGGTAGTACTGTATTTATATTTCATAAGAGTCAGGTTGTCTACTGGAGAGGTAGTACTGTATTTATCTTTCATTAGAGTCAGGTTGTCTACTGGAGAGGTAGTACTGTATTTATCTTTCATTAGAGTCAGGTTGTCTACTGGAGAGGTAGTACTGTATTTATCTTTCATTAGAGTCAGGTTGTCTACTGGAGAGGTAGTACTGTATTTATCTTTCATTAGAGTCAGGTTGTCTACTGGAGAGGTAGTACTGCATTTATCTTTCATAAGAGTCAGGTTGTCTACTGGAGAGGTAGTACTGTATTTATCTTTCATAAGAGTCAGGTTGTCTACTGGAGAGGTAGTACTGTATTTATCTTTCATTAGAGTCAGGTTGTCTACTGGAGAGGTAGTACTGTATTTATCTTTCATAAGAGTCAGGTTGTCTACAATATGTTTTCTTAATTTCTCGTAGATGGCTATAAATACCTAGGTATCATTTTCAATTAAAATGTCTCGTTCGTTACACCAAACATACAAATAACAAAATAACTTTAAATAAGACACAAAAGCAATGCACTGTCAACTTAAGAAAGCGAAACATTTCTCTTTAACAGTCGACATGCAAAACAAAACTAATTGGAAAAAGTGCTAAACCCATTTTGACATATGGTTGTGAAATATGGAAATACGGAAATAACAATATCATCAAAACAGAACAGAACATATATATGTATCTTTATTTAGACAATTACAAATAGTACATAGTCCCAATGTATGCATAAATACAATTATAATAATATTCACGTGAAACAAAAGGGAAAAAGAAAATGTCAATCTGATATACAATATTACTTATAGTAATACAACATAATTACATGTACTCGTATTGTAAAGTGTAACATACTTTAGATGTATGACGGAGAATGAATGAATGCTAATAGCTATCATAAATGATGCAGTCTTTAAACTAACATGTTTGGTTGAACAAGTTCACGATCATCGTGCGTGTTCAGTTAAAATTATTAAAATCTATATTAGGCATGAATTCTTCTTTACAAAACTGTTTATGACGAAATAAGCATGAAAACAATATCAATATGTATCTAAACAACTAGATGCTCAAAGGCAACATGTCGAGCCCACCGTTTAGACAGCATGTGACCTTGACCTTTGAACTACAAGTATGAGTGATGTTCATGACAAATCATTTCATTGAAGTAAACTTTTATACCGATTTATTTCAAAATCCTTGAATGCAAACAAAAGGCACAGCCCAGACAAGGAAAATATATTTGACCAAATGTGTAATCTTGACCTTTGACCTATGGATCTGGGTGTTGCCAAGGACACATGGTCTCATTATATTATGCCAGTAAATGTTTTAAATGGATATCCTCTAAGAAAAAAAGAAACAAACATTCTCATAAAAATTAATAGTAAAAAACGCTATCGGACTATTTTTTAAATGATTGCAACTAAAACTTTGAAAACACTAGTGAATGTAAAAATCTATAGATTATTTTAAACACAGTTTTGGTTTCGAAAAATATTTTCTTAAAATATCATTCAATTAAAAAAAAGAAATAATCTATTTCCGATAGAGATTAGCACCTGAAACTGACAGAATATTGAACTAAAGAAATGTAACCTATGTAGCAATGCTGTAGGTGATGAGTATCATTGTTTACTAGAATACATGTTATTTTCAAATACATAAATATTATGTAGTAGAAAACGGTTATTGAACAAATAAATATATACAGGACATAAATGAATTGGATTAGTACATATGTACATTATCTGCATATATAATAAAAATATAAATTTACAATATACAATCATATATATAAACAAGACATAATACTATTAAATTTGATTCTGCCCTCTATTGAGCAACAACCTCTTGTCAAACACTACATGATTCCCCCCACTGGTGATTTAGCCACAGATTCTCAACATGAAACATAAACAAAGAGATCTATTTTGCCTAACAAAACATTTTATACTTCTCTTAAAAATATACTTCTGCAAATCATAAGTGAATATGTAAAAGTGTAGATGTTTTATTTTGTATTAGCATTATGTGCTAAATTATTCCACAATTTACGTTATTTTTCATCCAGAAAATTAATTGTAAAACGTATTGTAAGCACATTCTGTCCTTTTCTTTGCCATTTATCTATATTGTTATTTTAAACTCATTAATTCGAATATTAAAGCAGCAGTTTTCATGTTCAGTATTTGATTACAAAATTTAATGTGTATAAATCTTAGAACTAGCACTTTTCATGCAAAATTCCAATCTTATATTAACATCATTATATAAATTTACTGATAAACTTCAAATTGACAAACATAATTAGAACAAAATGACCGACTGTCAATTAAGAGTTTCCCAAGGATGGCCTTTGTTCGCAGGTTTGACTGTGTGTATCGGATTCCTTCTAAGGCGGCGATCATTTGACTTTGTCAATTCTATTCCAAAAATATTGTCGGAAACTGTTAGAGCGACATGGAGAAAATTCTCTAATTTTGAATAAATAAAATGACAATGGCAGATAACACACGTCGCCATTACATTATTTCAATTAATGTTTATAATGGTGTAGTTTTACTGTTACTTTACCTGCGTCTGATTGAAAATAACTTGTATAGAGCCTTACTTGTTAGATGTTTTATCAGTCATCTATGAAGTGTTATTTGTAATCAATATTGGTTAGCATTATATGCTATGTAACAGCAATATCTTATTAATTTGATGCTGCGTCTTAAGTAAAGCAGACAGCTAGATCAAGCCGTAAAAGTAGTAAATGATTTAAATCATATGTTCCAAATACCGCCTCATTGAATAGAGAAGCCATAATTCTTCATTCGGAACAGAACTATTGATTAAGCCGTAGTATTGATTGTGATCGTTATTGATAGAGGATGTCAGTATAATCTGAAGAAATCTTATGCAAGCATGCCATTGGATGCTAACAAGACTTTATGGTGGCATATAATCTGAAATGAGATCCTTTAGAAGCACAGAATGCAACCATATAATAGCAGACCTGGTTTGATAAGGTATGTGAGTGGCAATGGAGTGTGCAACACTACTCACGCCCCCCCTAGCAACGGCTTTAGTTGAACTCTATTATTAGGTAATAAAGTAATAGGTAAAATGATAGGTTTATAGTCTGAATTCAAACGACTTTCACATATCTTTTCTGACGCGCACCCGCATTTTGTCCATATACACTCAGTTTGAAAGAAAAATGCGTTTGTAACATATTTTCCGTCATTATGTTCGTAACATTCGTGTCCCGATGCAGTAACTCTTCGTGAATTGCACACTTGTATGTACATGTACATTCAACCTGACCTTGTGGCGTGTACAAATTTAAATAAAAACGAACATGTATATACGAAAGATGGTGACATTTCAACTTCAAGATTTCACAATTTCAAAACATGAAATAATGAAATTGTGAAATCGTGATTTTTTAAAGAAAAATCGTGAAATTGTGAAATCGTGAAATTGTGAAATCACAATTTAACGATTTCACATTTTCACGATTTTTCTTTAAAAATTCACGATTTCACAATTTCACGATGGTATCTGAATGAAGTAACTTTTGTTCATTACGAAGTTCTTTGCCTTTTGGAAATTCATGTTTTTAGCCATTTTACACAAATTATTCATTTTTCTTATTAATGTACATGTATTATTATTACAAAGTTTGTACTTGTTGACTTCTTTTTTTATTTAAATGTGTCCCCCATGACCACGATGTCCCACAAAACACCATTAAACTCATTGTCTAGATCCCATTTTCCCATTAACCGCTAACAAACTACGTCATTGTGATTTATGGTTTTAATTGCTAATCATTTGTTGTCCGTACAAAACTGGGAAAAAGATGAATGGGTTAGAAATCTTAGACTTTAGTGACCCTATTTACGGGTTCATGACAAGAATCAATCTGTCAAAATATCTACAAAATGTGATCACAATGAGTTAAATACAGCACCGCTAGTCTGCTTTTGAAAAATTGGTGAAATTACATTCGATGGTAGGCAGCTAGTAAGTAACATTTAGTTTTTATATTATTTTACGAATTCAGTCCCACATTGAACGCACAAATAGAACTTTAAACATAGGTTCTCATGAATTTTAACCCGTGGATGATTGTGCAAGAAAAGTGCAAGTACTCAGATTTATTCCTTAGGTAATGTTGGGGATAATTATTCCGTAATTAGTAATAGTTTGTCGGGCGTAAATAGGATTCTGACCGCAGGCATAATGGAATGATCTAAAAAGCTTGGGAAATTCCAATTTGGCTGTATTGTGTGAAGCCAGGAGTTGACAAGCGCATTGTCACGTTTTTGTGAAGACTTTGTGATGACAGTATTTGGAGATCTCTTTTGGATGTAAACACGACATTTCAATCGTTACTACTCGGGCATTTCCATGACTGCGAAATACGCCTCGTACATAAGTGTAGGGTTACAAATTTTGGTAATGCAGATTCCGGTCACCACGTTTTCAATTCTAGGTACTCCTTTTCAAGAATCAATCTCAGAATTACAACTTTTAAACGTGTTTATCGTTCGCGATTGATAAAGTAAGCATCAAGTTCCCATTGGACGAGAAACATATTGTTCAATCGTTGGATTCCAGTGATGGAAAGTAGCCCGTGAACAACAACAACAAAATGGCGGTCTGTCTATTATGTCGGAGGTACTTTAGAAAAACAACAATGAGTTCCGATTGACGACGTTTTTGTTGTAAGAACAGTCACACCTGTGTTAATGACAACCTTAAGATGAAGGCCTCCCTCTCTATAAAAGCCATTATTAAAAAACATAATTGATATTCAAGAAGAAGATACTCTGTCAATGAAGGCCACACTAGGTCTTTCCAAGGGTGGCATTTGTTCACAGGTGTAACTGTATTATTCTAATATTCATTGTTCGGTAATACATTATTTGTTTGCGTTGCAAAAAGCTATAAATGTTTGTTTCTGGCATGTTTCTTACATGATCGCCAACAGCAACAACAGGCTTTTAACTATAATAGACCTCATCGTGAACACTTGAGGGACATCACGTTATTTCTTCATACCATTAATTTAACCGCGATGCAATACTTACGCCATTTTATTGTTGCAATTTTGTTCGCCCCAAAGCTTTAAAATAGATTAGCAAAAGAAAACGAATTCAAGTATTAGTTTTTGTGTGTTAATTTTATTCATTGTGATTCTGTCGTGCGTTGTTAAATGCTGCGATGTTATTCTCTTTGTTATTTGAGACATCACGACAGTGTAGTAAATACGCTGTTGTTGCTTTGCTATCTTTGTAAGAGAATGTGATTTCTGGACGTTACTTGAACAAGCAAGATGACAACGGAAAGTCTCGGGAATATATCTAAACTATTGGCTTTAAAGAAAGTAACAAACAATTCACTGCCTTTGTTTATGAATGAAAGTGATGATTCGGATAATAACGCATTAGAGCCGCCGTTTTATATAGTTTTTACTTCAACGCTATTGTACTGTTTGATATTTCTCATTGGTGTTTTAGGGAACATTTTAGTGGTTGTTGTAATCACACAAAGTCGGTCAATGAAGACGACTGTCAACAAATATTTATTAAATCTTTGTGTGGCTGATTTATTGGTCATCATGATTTGTATGCCAACAGCACTGACTGATATCTATACTAAAGAAGTTTGGCACTTCGGAGAATTCATGTGTAAGTAATTCTACGTACAGTTAAACCTGTGAACAAAGACCACCCTTTGGAAATATATTATGTGACCTTTATTGACAGGTTGCCTTTAGTCGGAAGTCATTTTTTTACAAATATTCCAAATAATTATTGACTGTTTTTAAAAAAATGGCCTTTATTCACAGGATGGCCTTTATTCGGAGATGGTCGCTAACACAGGTTTAACTGCACCTGCATATTTTCTTTTAATATTATTGTCATCTGGGTTTTTATGTCAAAATTTAAATATTTTATAATTGTTCATTTTTTCTTACTGATACAAGATAGGGATCAACTCGAAAGAAGTGGCAGAACAAATTATCGCGCCAAAAAAGCGGCACTCTCAGACATGTTTACAGTCCAAGTAGATCTAAATTGTCTTCGTCTTGTTGTTCTGTTACTTATAACATGAACCTAGTTCACTTTGTTGTCAATATGAGAAGTTGAAAATAATTAAGATGTGTGAATTCCAAGTATTTAATGCTTCATTAATTATTTACATGTATATTAGAATTATTAATTATAAAACTTATGGAACGAAGCAAAACTAGGCTACTCACATCACTTAACAACTACTGGTATCATATATGCTGTTTAGTTTAGGTAATAATTATGCATAAGATAATCAGATTATTCTCGCGAAATTCTGCCAGATTTTCATGAAAAGAACCCCAACTCTTTCACAAACCCTAATAACTTTTTATGATGAGATTTTCCGACATTAAATGGAACTCTCATTCTTATCCATCTTATTAAAGTAAACGAGAAACTATTTTCATGAAAGTAACATTTTCAGTAAAAAACGAAAGCTTTCGAAATAATTAACTTGCTAAGTGTATATGGAAATTTGCTATATCACCGGGGAGCTCCAGTCGCAAACGTTTTTGTATAGGGCTCCCCGGGGAGCTCTATTCGCACGTATATATAATAATATAACTCCCGTACTAAATAAGAAACTGTATTCGGAGTAGTTGTTGTTTTTCCTCGGATGGAGATCCTCAGTTATAAAATTATTTTAATTTCTAATGACGATAAATTCGTTGTATATGTATAATACAAATACAGGACGACAAGATATGTATTAACACTCGCCATATAGTGATGAGATTGTCCGTCCGTACATTCGTCTGTCTGGCTGCCATGTACATGTCAACATCATAATAACTATTATATTTTGAGGTTGTATCAGTTCATTCAGTGATTATGGAGTAAAACGTTGAATTCTTTGGATTAGAGTGAAGTGTGTGTTAACATTAACAGAAAAGATACGTTTGTCTGTATGTTGTACTTCCTGACATCAACTTAAGAAATTTCAATATTTATACTTCCTTCCCTGTAGGAACCATTAGTCTACACGGATAGACAACTCCTGCTCAACCATTTGGCCAAATGACTCTCAGCTAAGTAACTGGTTTTCGTTGACGTTCTTTGTATCATCATTTAGATCAAAGTGTATGCGAGCTGTATTAAACTGTTTTTTCCGCACACAGCTCCCTAATTTAAAGCCGAATAGAGCTACCCCGAGTAGATGAGCTATATCTGAAAGGATCGCTATAGGTTGCGACCATACATACCACCATGCATACGTTCAATAGACACTCCCAATTCTATTTCATGTAAGCGTATGATATTTTATATATCTAACCAACTTGTGGCTTCTCACCTTGGTACGATATTGACGATTTTGTCAATTTACTGTTTTATATGGTTCCGTTTGTACGCAATATGTAGGGTTTTGCATATTAATCATTTTCAGGAGGTACTTCTACTATTGATCCTGTATTCACCCGAAAGCATAGAAGCAGAAGAGACTAAATTTATGTCACAATAAGCCGTGAGTTTTGTATTTGGTGTCTCTAATTTTCGAGACGTACACGACTTAATGACAAGAAGCAAGTCAGTTGATTGTTAAATACTATGTTTATTATCATATAAAACCGAGTTGACTGCAACTAAAATAATTATGTTAGTATGGTTTGATTATATTTATTGCGTTGTTCTTGATTTGTCTGAATAACATCCGGATACAGAGCAACCTCTCCAAAGCAACACCTTTTGGAAGTAGCAAATTTAAGTTGTTGTTGAGATGTTGTTGCTCTACAGAGGTTAAATTAATAATTAAATTGTTTAGCGTGGAATATCATGCTGTTGTTGAAAGGAGGTTGTTGTTCAAGAGAGGTCTGCTCTGGAGAGGTAGTACTGTATTTATCTTTCATTAGAGTCAGGTTGTCTACTGGAGAGGTAGTACTGTATTTATCTTTCATTAGAGTCAGGTTGTCTACTGGAGAGGTAGTACTGTATTTATCTTTCATTAGAGTCAGGTTGTCTACTGGAGAGGTAGTACTGTATTTATCTTTCATTAGAGTCAGGTTGTCTACTGGAGAGGTAGTACTGTATTTATCTTTCATTAGAGTCAGGTTGTCTACTGGAGAGGTAGTACTGTATTTATCTTTCATTAGAGTCAGGTTGTCTACTGGAGAGGTAGTACTGTATTTATCTTTCATTAGAGTCAGGTTGTCTACTGGAGAGGTAGTACTGTATTTATCTTTCATTAGAGTCAGGTTGTCTACTGGAGAGGTAGTACTGTATTTATCTTTCATTAGAGTCAGGTTGTCTACTGGAGAGGTAGTACTGTATTTATCTTTCATTAGAGTCAGGTTGTCTACTGGAGAGGTAGTACTGTATTTATCTTTCATAAGAGTCAGGTTGTCTACTGGAGAGGTAGTACTGTATGTATCTTTCATAAGAGTCAGGTTATCTTCTGGAGAGGTAGTACTGTATTTATCTTTCATAAGAGTCAGGTTGTCTACTGGAGAGGTAGTACTGTATTTATCTTTCATTAGAGTCAGGTTGTCTACTGGAGAGGTAGTACTGTATTTATCTTTCATAAGAGTCAGGTTGTCTACAATATGTTTTCTTAATTTCTCGTAGATGGCTATAAATACCTAGGTATCATTTTCAATTAAAATGTCTCGTTCGTTACACCAAACATACAAATAACAAAACAAGACACAAAAGCAATGCACTGTCAACTTAAGAAAGCGAAACATTTCTCTTTAACAGTCGACATGCAAAACAAAACTAATTGGAAAAAGTGATAAACCCATTTTGACATATGGTTGTGAAATATGGAAATACGGAAATAACAATATCATCAAAACAGAACAGAACATATATGTATCTTTATTTAGACAATTACAAATAGTACATAGTCCCAATGTATGCATAAATACAATTATAATAATATTCACGTGAAACAAAAGGGAAAAAGAAAATGTCAATCTGATATACAAGATTACTTATAGTAATACAACATAATTACATGTACTCGTATTATAAAGTGTAACATACTTTAGATGTATGACGGAGGATGAATTATGCTAATAGCTATCATAAATGATGCAGTCTTTAAACTAACATGTTTGTTTGAACAAGTTCACGATCATCGTGCGTGTTCAGTTAAAAATATTAAAATCTATCTTAGGCATGAATTCTTCTTTACAAAACTGTTTATGACGAAATAAGCATGAAAACAATATCAATATGTACAACTAGATGCTCAAAGGCAACATGTCGAGCCCACCTTTTAGACCGCATGTGACCTTGACCTTTGAACTACAAGTATGAGTGATGTTCATGACAAATCGTTTCATTGAAGTAAACTTTTATACCGATTTATTTCAAAATCCTTGAATGCAAACAAAAGGCAAACAAAAATATATTTGACCAAATGTGTAATCTTGACCTTTGACCTATGGATCTGGGTGTTGCCAAGGACACATGGTCTCATTATATTATGCCAGTAAATGTTTTAAATGGATATCCTCTAAGAAAAAAAGAAACAACCATTCTCATAAAAAATAATAGTAAAAAACGCTATCGGACTATTTTTTAAATGATTGCAACTAAAACTTTGAAAACACTAGTGAATGTAAAAATCTATAGATTATTTTAAACAGTTTTGGTTTCGAAAAATATTTTCTTAAAATATCATTCAATTAAAAAAAAGAAATAATCTATTTCCGATAGAGATTAGCACCTGAAACTGACAGAATATTGAACTAAAGAAATGTAACCTATGTAGCAATGCTGTAGGTGATGAGTATCATTGTTTACTAGAATACATGTTATTTTCAAATACATAAATATTATGTAGTAGAAAACGGTTATTGAACAAAGAAATATATACAGGACATAAATGAATTGGATTAGTACATTATCTGCATATATAATAAAAATATAAATTTACAATATACAATCATATATATAAACAAGACATAATACTATTAAATTTGATTCTGCCCTCTATTGAGCAACAACCTCCTGTCAAACACCACATGATTTTCCCTACTGGTGATTTAGCTGTCAATTTAAACCTCTCTATAGCCACAGATTCTCAACATGAAACATAAACAAAGAGATCTATTTTGTCTAACAAAACATTTTATACTTCTCTTAAAAATATACTTAGATGTTTTATTTTGTATTAGCATTATGTGCTAAATTATTCCACAAGTTACGTTATTTTTCATCCAGAAAATTAATTGTATAACGTATTGTAAGCACATTCTGTCCTTTTCCTTGCCATTTATCTATATTGTTATTTTAAACTCATTAATTCGAATATTAAAGCAGCAGTTTTCATCTTCAGTATTTGATTACAAAATTTAATGTGTATAAATCTTAGAACTAGCACTTTTCATGCAAAATTCCAATCTTATATTAACATCATTATATAAATTTACTGATAAACTTCAAATTGACAAACATAATTAGAACAAAATGACCGACTGTCAATTAAGAGTTACATTTTGTTTTTCCCAAGGATGGCCTTTGTTCACAGGTTTGACTGTGTGTATCGGATTCCTTCTAAGTCCGCGATCATTTGACTTTGTCAATTCTATTCCAAAAATATTGTCGGAAACTGTTAGAGCGACATCGAGAAAATTCTCTAATTTTGAATAAATAAAATGACAATGGCAGATAACACACGTCGCCATTACATTATTTCAAATAATGTTTATAATGGTGTAGTTTTACTGTTACTTTACCTGCGTCTGATTGAAAATAACTTGTATAGAGCCTTACTTGTTAGATGTTTTATCAGTCATCTATGAAGTGTTACTTGTAATCAATATTGGTAAGCATTATATGCTATGTAACAGCAATATCTTATTAATTTGATGCTGCGTCTTAAGTAAAGCAGACAGCTAGATCAAGCCGTAAAAGTAGTAAATGATTTAAATCATATGTTCCTAATATCGCCTCATTGAATAGAGAAGCCATAATTATTCATTCGGAACAGTACTATTGATTAAGCCGTAGTATTGATTGTGATCGTTATTGATAGAAGATGTCAGTATAATCTGAAGAAATATTATGCAAGCACTGCCACTGGATGCTAACAAGACTTTATGGTGGCATATAATCTGAAATGAGATCCTTTAGAAGCACAGCATGCAACCATATAATAGCAGACCTGGTTTGATAAGGTATGTGAGTGGCAATGGAATGTGCAACACTACTCACGCCCCCCCCCCTAGCACCGGCTTTAGTTGAACTCTATTATTAGGTAATAAAGTAATAGGTAAAATGATAGGTTTATAGTCTGAATTCAAACGACTTTCACAAGTTATCCCCCGATCACTGGGTTTTAGGCAAGTTCGAGAGACGCGAGATATTTTTTCTGACGCGCACCCGCATTTTGTCCATATACACTCAGTTTGAAAGAAAAATGCGTTTGTAACATATTTTCCGTCATTATGTTCGTAACATTCGTGTCCCGATGCAGTAACTGTTCGTGAATTACACACTTGTATGTACATTCAACCTGACCTTGTGGCGTGTACAAATTTAAATAAAAACGAACATGTATATACGAAAGATGGTGACATTTCAACTTCAAGATTTCAAAATTTCAAAACATGAAATAATGAAATTGTGAAATCGTGATTTTTTAAAGAAAAATCGTGAAATTGTGAAATCGTGAAATCGTGAAATTGTGAAATTTAACGATTTCACATTTTCACGATTTTTCTTTAAAAATTCACGATTTCACAATTTCACGATGGTATCTGAATGAAGTAACTTTTGTTCATTACGAAGTTCTTTGCCTTTTGGAAATTCATGTTTTTAGCCATTTTACACAAATTATTCATTTTTCTTATTAATGTATTATTATTACAAAGTTTGTACTTGTTGACTTCTTTTTTTATTTAAATGTGTCCCCCATGACCACGATGTCCCATAAAACACCATTAAACTCATTGTCTAGATCCTATTTTCCCATTAATCGCTAACAAACTACGTCATTGTGATTTATGGTTTTAATTGCTAATCATTTGTTGTCCGTACAAAACTGGGAAAAAGATGAATGGGTTAGAAATCTTAGACTTTAGTGACCCTATTTACGGGTTCATGACAAGAATCAATCTGTCAAAATATCTACAAAATGTAATCACAATGAGTTAAATACAGCACCGCTAGTCTGCTTTTGAAAAATTGGTGATATAGGCAGCTAGTAAGTAACATTTAGTTTTTATATTATTTTACGAATTCAGTCCCACATTGAACGCACAAATAGAACTTTAAACATAGGTTCTCATGAATTTTAACCCGTGGATGATTGTGCAAGAAAAGTGCAATTACTCAGATTTATTCCTTAGGTAATGTTGGGGATAATTATTCCGTAATTAGTAATAGTTTGTCGGGCGTAAATAGGATTCTGACCGCAGGCATAATGGAATGATCTAAAAAGCTTGGGAAATTCCAATTTGGCTGTATTGTGTGAAGCCAGGAGTTGACAAGCGCATTGTCACGTTTTTGTGAAGACTTTGTGATGACAGTATTTGGAGATCTCTTTTGGATGTAAACACGACATTTCAATCGTTACTACTCGGGCATTTCCATGACTGCGAAATACGCCTCGTACATAAGTGTAGGGTTACAAATTTTGGTAATGCAGATTCCGGTCACCACGTTTTCAATTCTAGGTACTCCTTTTCAAGAATCAATCTCAGAATTACAACTTTTAAACGTGTTTATCGTTCGCGATTGATAAAGTAAGCATCAAGTTCCCATTGAACGAGAAACACATTGTTCAATCGTTGGATTCCAGTGATGGAAAGTAGCCCGTGAACAACAACAACAAAATGGCGGTCTGTCAATATGTCGGAGGTACTTTAGAAAAACAACAATGAGTTCCGATTGACGACGTTTCTGTTGTAAGAACAGTCACACCTGTGTTGATGACAACCTTAAGATGAAGGCCTCCCTCTCTATAAAAGCCATTATTAAAAAACATAATTGATATTCAAGAAGAAGATACTCTGTCAATGAAGGCCACACTAGGTCTTTCCAAGGGTGGCATTTGTTCACAGGTGTAACTGTATTATTCTAATATTCATTGTTCGGTAATACATTATTTGTTTGCGTTGCAAAAAGCTATAAATGTTTGTTTCTGGCATGTTTCTTACATGATCGCCAACAGCAACAACAGGCTTTTAACTATAATAGACCTCATCGTGAACACTTGAGGGACATCACGTTATTTCTTCATACCATTAATTTAACCGCGATGCAATACTTACGCCATTTTATTGTTGCAATTTTGTTCGCCCCAAAGCTTTAAAATAGATTAGCAAAAGAAAAGACGTTTTATGTCTTCTTCATCGGCACGTATTCAAACATGGATTGGTGCACCATTACCGTGTGAACATGACGCTCTTGTGACTGGTACTTCGGTATCATATCTCACAGCATTACCTGACTATACCGAAAGTACTCATGGAAACTGAACTAACATAGACTTGCACTGCAACATGAAACGGTAACTAGTTGAACAATTGCATGGCGGATATAGATAAACGTAGAACTATGTCCGCATAAAAATTCATGCGAGCCGAGTAATTGACGGTTTAGTGATCTACCTAATAGTAATTTGTTTTGGGTTTTGTAACAGCAGGGATGTAGCTAGGACCAAATCTAATGTACTCAAGATCAGTGTGCCAACAATTCTAATAATTAATGTTTCAAACACGGTTTATTGAAGTTAAGAAAACACAATTTCACCGATTTCATTCTTAATAAACCGTTTGCACCCAAACCTAGAATTTACAAGACCAACGACATCATCTTCTGAGTGCAAATATATCAGCAACATTGAATTACAATTACAAATGTATGTATATCACTTTCATACTATCAAATGAGCGCATTAAAGTGTTTTACACTATGTTTACTACTAATAAATAATCTTAGTAGAATAATAAGAAACAAATATGTAAGCTTACTGTTATAGATCATACTTTATGGACATAAAATGAAAACAATTGAGTTGATTAAAATCATAAACAACCATTCTTCAGCACTTACGTTAGAAAAAAGTGAAGTTCTAAGTCTTGTTTCTCATTGGAGTTCCTGATTACATTAAAAGTGCGATCTGATATACATGTATGCTGTACATTTATAATAAATACATCAAAGATACAAAAGATATCTCCTTTATTATATGAATAGTATAATTATGATTTACACACCCATTGCACTCAGCTATACGTTCCCGCAACGTCCTGAAAGAATGACTGGACAAACTCATAGGCACTCGATTCCGTGATTTTTATACGTTTACAGACGTTCTTTTGCAATTTCACCCATCAAACAATGCAAATCTGTCGAAAGAAAAATCTTCAATTTTCCCTTATTGTGTGTATAAAATACACCAAGGTAGTAAACTCGCCATCTTTTCGTTTGACGGTAGTGACGAAAATAAGCGTGGGTCCCGGCTTTCCTTCTAAAAGCTGCCAAAACGTTTAAAGTTGGGGCACACTACAACGAAAGCAAGGTTCCCGGAAAGCACGTGCAGATAAGAAGGAAAGCCGGGATCCACGCTTATTTTCGCGAACGATAAACACGTTTGAAAAAATGCCCTTCTTAGGATGATAGTTGGAAATGAGAGCCTAGTGTTGGAAAAGTAGTGACCGAAAACCACATAACCAAACTTTGTAACCCTGTGCTTATATACTCGGCGTAGAATTCTCAGTGACGGGAATGTCCGGGAATGCCCGAGTAGTTGCGAATGACGAAGTGTGCCGCGGACAAAAATTTATTGCATAGATCTACCTGGTTTTGGGGAGTAGAAGACTGCATTGTATTAGTACGTTCTGATACTCCCTATTTCAGGTAACACTGGATCCTACAATACACACGTCCATATGCATGACAAGAAATAATTTAGCATATACAGTTCATCCAGAGCAGCCCTCTCTCTAGCAACAGCCCCCCTACAACAACAGCATGATCTTTTTACACTGCATGATTTAACTACTAGTATTAACTTAACTTCTCTAGAACAAAACCTATCAACAACAACATCATTTTGCTACTCCCAAAGGGTAATGCATTGGAGAGTTTGCACTGTACAAATGACCATTGAAAGTTTTAATTCGCGCATGAGCACCATTTTGTGTATTTTCAGGTAAATTTGTTCCGTTCCTGGAGAACACAGTGGCCAATGCATCCGTGTTAACAATATTAGCCATAAGCTTCGAGCGATACAGGGTCGTCTGTTATCCTTTAAAGGTACGTATATACACCATTCTTCATGAATGAAATAAATGCAATAGTAATATTTTTAGTGTGCGCAGAGTTTACCCGCCCGGTCTGCTATAAGTGGTTAGAGCGAGGATCTCCTGATCGAGAGCTTCGAATACCGGGCGAGCCTGACATTATCCGTTACAAATTTAACTGAAGATTTTACATCCTACGATTATGTTAAACTGTCCTCCACCACTGAATCATGTGGGTAGCTTGACAATAGCTTGCGGATAGAATGTGGTTAGAACTGGTTAAGGCCTAAATAATGTCCATGGAAGCTGGTTAAGATATCTGCGCGCCAAAATATTACCGAAATAATGTTGAAAATGGCGATAAATGCGATGGAATAAATAAATAAATATTTAGTTCAGTGAGCCCCCGTGGTCGAGTAGTCATGATCTCAAACCAGTCATCATTAGCCCCTTTATGGATTAGAAAAAATCTTATTTGTAAAAGTGTTTCACACCTACTGCATAGCGTTGGCTCTATTTCTTTGCTGTCTGCGTTGTCCCTCTATTATTATACTGTCTGCGTAATCCGTCTGCGTAATTTAATAGGGTTGCTTTTAGTGGAGGTAAATTGTCATATATAATACTGTATTGTATTGTATTGTATAGTATTGTGTTGTATTGTATTGTATTATATTGTAATGTATTTTATTGTGATGTTTAGCAAATTTCTGCTAACTATTTTTTCTACCTAAATATGGCCTTTGTTTGGAATTTTGCCTTTCTTGACCCCAAACAGAACATTTGCTTCGAAGCTGACTTATTCAAGTTGTTGATACAAAATATAACTTTACGTCGGTTAATTTTACTAAAATATGTTTTACCATTTTTATGCAAACACAAATTACAATAATGATATGGGATTGAAAAGTCAAGGCTTATACATGTATACATTGTGATTGAAGCGTCTTGGGTTCGAAAAGTCTGACATTTATGGTAGCTGATTTATGCAATTTCGTATTTTTGCTTTTTCGCCACAACAAAACGAAAATGCGAAAAAGTGAATTCCTTATTGTATAGCAAGTCAAAGAATTTCCATACCCAAAGAAATTTGTTACAACTTAAGAAAATTCCTTACTTAAGTCTAAGGAACTTTGTGAATATGGGCCCGGGTGTATATGCCAGGGGTATTCCGTTAAAACCGGAATAGTGGTCAAATGACCTTGACTTTTGGTGTAACGTTACCCCCCCCCCCCCCCCGAGGGTGGTATAGTTCTAAACATACAGTGAACATTATATAGTAAGACGCAATCTGGGGCCTCAAACAGGGAAAAAGTCTCAATATGGAAGTGCTCTTAGTGCTCTTCTTCTCCAGCAGGAATATTGAAGAAAATTAATATTGAATGCCGGTCAAACAGTGACAGGTCATATTAATGTGATTCTATATATAGCCAGGTGTCCATCAAGCGAGACTCTACAGTATAGCAGTCAATATGGTCAATTTTAAATACAGACAATCGTTTCAACCAGACTTTCTAGAAAACAATTTAATAAAACAAGAGAATGATACTTTGATAATGAGTTGAAGCAAAACAGAATAGGAAATATCTTAGAGAACAATAGCATATACTCGAATATCAACAATATTAGCGCTAGACTATTACTTAAATGAAAACACAACACTATAATTATGAGGTATCGTACGTAGAGGTGTTCACCCACACTAGGCTCTATTATGCGTAATTGTTCACAAAAACTATTCTGACAAAGATATATTACAGATTTGTGGTTGAAGCAGACTAATAATAATTGTCTGGAAATATATTGTTGCTGTTTGGTTTCAAAGTCACCCTAATCATTTATAGAATCTAGATGATGTCTCTTTGAAAAATGAAAAAAAATTATATGATATGTTTGCAAAATTGAAAGATGTAAGATAATGCCGGTCTTGCGGATGTGTATAAGTAGGTCTCCATATACGAATGTATATATATTTATAAATGTGTGAATACCGCATTTAGGTGTAGTTGATATTGCCGTAATTGTTACTTTGATGCACTTAATATTGTCAAGGAGACGAATGATAACATTCAGTTTTGGTAAAAGATGGAAAATCAGTTTTGTATCAAACGCACGCCACATTCTACCTGCGAAGAAATCGGTATTTTTAAGATTATGGCATATCACGGCAATTTCATGTCACTCAAATACGCGTTCGCCATAATCTTAAAAAATACAGATTTCTTTCCAAAACAAATTAAATGGATGTGACGGTCACACTGTTGAGACGGCTCTCCTCTTTATACGATAAGAATTGATGAAGTATTAGAGAAGATATCAAAGATAATGTTATCTTGATCGAGCATTTGTTTACTAATTTTGTTCCACGCATATCATGGAAAGTCACGTGGTATAGGTACATTATCTAAGTATTCGACATGTCACAACAAAAGTGTTTGAAAATAGTGTGAAATAAAACAAGTTTATTTCTAATACTATATAGAATCAGTAATTCCATTTTACCTTGCGTCAGTATAATTATTGCTTTATACTTGATTTAAGTCTATTAGTCTCAATTACAAGTAGACCAAAAATCTATATAATAGATACTGGATTCTGTCATAGTACTAAACTTTTCTTCATCAGGGATTTTTCAGCTGTATACACCAGCAGAATGTTAACCTAACTTAGTATCTATCTATCTAGTATAACTAGATTCTAGAGCACTGTAGTATTAATTTTGTTCATCTCACCAAGGATCTAACGGGTCTACATGTAACTTTTTATTTAGATATTGTCATTAGGCTTTATACAGTAAAGCTGCCTTTTGTTATATATGATTTGTTAGAACCTTATACTGTGTATAAGGTCTCTGACTTTACAAAATAAAGCCCTTTCTCAATTCAAATTTGTGTCGTTTTCATGTAACATACAAGCTTCACCAGTCACCAACACCATGAGGATTATAAACATGTATACACATCTCGGAAAAGTTCCCGTGAATGATTAACTTTACCTTCTTACTATATGTTGTTCAGATCCAATAGGGGAGAAGCCGGTTATATTAGATATTGTAACTATCGGATCGTCATCTTGGTGTTAGCATCACATCGTTATTTTATAAAATAAATAACACGCACTCTTCTGGAATGGAACTGATTTATGAAGATGTCTTGATTTTCACATTTCATTATGACGGTCGTATACTACATGATTTTCACATTTCATTATGACGGTCGTATACTACATGATTTTCACATTTCATTATGACGGTCGTATATTACATGATTTTCAAAGATTTCCTGACAAATATTTATTCACTATGTACTTAATATATATTATATACGACTGGTGTAAAAAGTGTATCATTATTTTAATAAAGTTTATTTGTCAATCACTGAAAATAGTAGCTATTGCAAACATTTATTTCTTGAAAAGATAAGCTCAGGCAAATATTTTGCTTGAAAATATTTGCTATTGCTCATTAATACACTTGTATTTATTTTCGTGAACATATAAAGAATAGCGAATATTTTTTCTTGAAAATATAAGCTATTGCAAATATGCATTTCTTGTAATATAAAACATATGACAGTCTGATAAAGAGCCAAATAAATTCTTGTTTTTTAATCTAAATCATTTATAATTTTACTTCATTAAGCTACATTTTCAGAAAAGCCTGTATTTAAAAATATCAAATTAGATAATCAAATGTGTTTTTTTATAGAATCTCGGTGTTCTACTGTTGTTCTCGGTGATCTTTGGACAAAATGCCGACGGAATGACAACCATACGGTCGGGCATTATAAACATGTCATAATGATTTGAAACTGTTCCAAGTGAGCCGGAAGCTACACAAAATCTTTCCAAGAAAGTTCTCATGCAATAACACATACCACAGAGACAAAAAATTAACAATCCGGGCAGTTTTTACCCCATGTCAGTTATTTATAAAATAAAGTCACAATAATTAAGCATCTGTTTCCAAAATTTAGCTGTTTGAAGCATTTACGAATATATATGTTGTGATTTTCTAATTACATTTCTTTGAGACTTCAATGACATAATAAATATTATTGAAATTAAAGAAATGATATTAAATATTCAGTGTTTATGTTTATAAGCATGATAATGCACTTGGGATTTCCTAACATATCGATCAATTTCAAACATTTAAATTTAACGAAAAATAACGAGCATATAAGATCTTATGATCTGAACGTTTTATAAACGAGTTATGACGGTCATTCAACAGAAAATGGGCGATTTTTTCTTTTGTTTGAATAGAAATCTTATTCTTCATACAATAATGTTTTTGTTGAAAATACTAAGCTATCACGAGTTTCACAGCACTCATTATGTTCCCATACACATCAATAAAGACGGCGAATGAAGATGGTTAAAAGATGTACTTCTGGTGACTATAATCTCGTTGCAAATTCTTAAATTACCCCGAAGGTCGCTCGTTACATTTCCTATTAAATATATCATACTACAGAGAAATACATTACCACGAAATGCATATACAATGTACTGCAAATTATCTCTGCAGTTCTCATTCAATAGATTTTTATCAAACCTACTTGTGTTCGGAGAATCACGAAGAATTCATTGACATGCACTTTAAATTTATAAAGCTACATGTCTGACAGTTCTATAATTGGCAGAATAATTGATTGCATGTGGTAAGAATCATAACCAAGTACCTGTATTAAAATAATGAACGTTGGAAGCGACCTGTAAATTTTGATTTTTATAAGCAAATATGAACAAATATGTGGCTGACGATCATATCATCTATTACATCTACACGTGCTGAATTACATTTTAAGAAAAAATATTTGAATATTACATTTTTTAATTTGAGTTTGAAAGTGTTGAGCTTTTAATTGTTTCATGGAATCTGACGCTAAAAATGTAAACCTGTGTGTATTATTCTATTGTTATCTGAACACTAAACAATGTACGATAAATCTGTCATATAAATAATGTAATTCTCGTTTCTTCTTGGGATGGGGGAAAATGTGGGTTGGGCCAACAAAACTAGATTAAACCCCCTGTATCTTGCAGCACACCATTCGAAGGCGTTACCCCTTCGAGAGACTGTGTAATGTCCGCCAGTTGTGTGTTATTTTATGTGCTATTTGGTGCTGGGTTAGCTTGTTTGTATGTATTTTACTACACGCCCGTTTAACTCAGATCGAGTGTAATTTATCCTTCGGCAATAATGTTGTGAAGAAATGCCGTTCCTCGTTGTGAGCACCCATATTGCATGTCAACAAGGTTAGTTTTTCCAAAATTATTGAGAATACAGGCCTTTGTGTAAAAATATCGAAATGCAGTTAGCTAGCTATGCGTTTTCTGAGTACGCACATGTAAAGATAATGACAATAATTGTTGGTTTGGATGTTTTATTTGGTCAGGAGAGATGTTCATTCCCGTTTTCAAGCCACCCGAGTGGCTGCGTCGTACGGTTTTACCACCAAATTGTCCACCAACAGGCAATATCTTTACATGTGCGTACTCGGAACACCTATGGCTTGCTAATTGTATTTCGATATTTTTACACAACGAAAATATTGGAAAAGTTTACCTTGTTGACGTTGTCAGACAAGAAATTTATGGGCGCTCACAACATTTTTGGCGAAGGATAAATTACACTCATTCTGAGTTAAACGGGCGTGTTTCTATGAATCCTTTTAATCTATATTCAGGTTATTGGAAGCAGTATGATAAAGATATGGGTGTATGTTGCCTTCATATGGTTGATATCATCTCTGTCAAGTATACCTTGGTTCTTGATCCCGGTTCTACGACCTTCACAGCTCATGGATGGGACACCTATAATGGTATGTTGATAACAGTACCTTATCCCAAACATATAATATAGATGCAAGAATGCTTGCAAGTAAACTTTGGGTTATACGTATATGAGCTTGTTAACAATAGTAGGAATACAAATGCCCGGTTCTCTTGTATCTGATCTCCCCTCACACTGTCCAGAGCGGTTCTGAAATTATCAAAGCCGTCGAATGGGCCGGTAAACAATTTACAGATGAATAAATAAATTGTTAACATTGTTTCTTGCAACAGATTAACGGGTGTCACACATTGATGCTGGCAGTTATGAAATTAAGCATCACTTGGAAGAATTGTCTGGGTATAATAAGACTGTAACAATGTCTTGCTTTCAAATTGTGTCACGTGTTATGAAACTTCATAGAACAAAATTCATAAAAATGTCTTTCCAGAACGGTCAGTAAATATGTTGACCTTTATTCATTTTTAGTTAGAAAATGACAAAAAAGGAAAAATCGAAAGTTTGTTTTTACGCCCTTTTCCGACTTTCAGTTTTTAGAACAAACATTTTATGTTTAAATAAATAAAGAATATGCTTATTTACATGGTCACAATGTTTAGTCACGTATCTGAAAACCTACATCTTAAAGGAGATTCTTACCAACATGTTAATCATTATGACCATAAACATTTCAGGTATGTCGGAATCCAATTACAAAATCATGGCAGAAGATGTTTGTGATCGGATTTTCTGTGGCCTTCTTTCTTATTCCATGTTTGTTTATGATCGTTCTGTATACTCATCTATGTCGAGTTCTCAATAGAAGCATTCATATTAGAAATGCTGACGAACGCAATCTTCGAGGCAGACGAAAGGAAGCGAAGCAGAAAACGTATCAAGTTGCTAACACCATAGTATCTATTGTTGCCGTGTTTTTCATCTGCCAGTTGCCAATTCGTGTTGTTGCGCTTTGGTTCTCGTTCGCTGATAAAAATGAAATTTGGAAACTGGGTTTGGAGAAATTCTTACTCCTTCTGTACTCGACACGGGTAATGTTCTATTTGAATCACGCTTTAAATCCAGTGGTTTACAATTTTGTCTCATCAAAATTCCGCACTGCCTTTAAAGCGTTTTGTATCAATGTTAAAAACTGCGGATGTCACCGGACTTCGAGTCTGGGACACCGGCTATCTATTGAAACACCAAGAAGTAACAAGGTCATACTTCCACATCGACTGAAAACTTTCTACGTGAAAAATAACCGCACGTTGTTACTTAGGCAGAACTCTAATGAGCCAAAGAACGTGGGGCAAAACTTGGTCGCTGCAACAAACGGAAGCCCAACTAACCACATTGTGTTCTCAAAAGATTCCGAGAACAACGCCTTGTACTCATCATCAGCGACTTCCAGTAATGGTTACAGATTAAAGATTGAAATCGAAAATAAAGACATCGCTATACATATCAAAATGAAAAGGATTCGTTCAGATGAAACATAGGAACTCTTTGATCTGTGAGGGAAAAGACAACATTTACGTTAGAAGACATGAAATAATTTAGATGGCTATATATTTTTGTATTGTAGAATCAAACTGTTGTTATTTTGTATAAATTGGCATGTATATATGTATTTATCAACATACCAGTTGCTTCATTGGTTTTTACGATGCTTGAAAACAATTTCACTTGATTTCAAGCACATTCCAATACCTTTTTCAATGTCATTAAAGCAGTCACCGACACTATGTACACATCTTATAGTAGTTATTTGGAAGGGCTGGGCGAGTATCCGAGTTACTCGCGAATCAAATTGAACAATTATGTACTTCATTATTCCTAAAAGAAATTAACTCTAGCTAACTTCGGGACTGAAAAGTTAAAGTTTTAGATAGGTTACTTGATAACAAAAGATTCGTCATTTGATTAGTTGATCGTAAGTGTTAAATCATGGATTGGATCGGATAGCAACTTACCCAACGATCCACAGCCCTATCATTTGGACAGTTCATGTATGTATAACATACAGGCACATACAGTACAGTCATACCGTAAACAAAGCCTCGTGAAAAACAAATGTAGATGGTCTTTATTCGGAGGTCATTTTGTTCTAAATAAGCAATTACCGTTTTAAATAGAAGTTTTATTTTGGTAGATCCATACATGCACATATACACATAATATAGAATCAAACTATGTACAAAAATGTATATGCTGCGGAGAAGGTAATGACTTTAAAGTCCCATTATCATGATAAATTTATCGGTCGTAATAGTTTCTGTTTGTTCTATAACAGAGGAATCCGGTGTGTTTTCATCCCGTACATACTTTATAGCAAGAAAAAATGTTTCCAAAACCACTATCGTATTTTTTTCAATATCATTGAAAAAAATACTATTTATAGAACAGCTGTGTTTTCCCGCAGTCATAAAGTCTTTATTATTATTATTATTATTATTATTATTATATAATGCATACGGCATGAAGTGACGTCACGCGCTTTATATATTTCAAGTTTACAAAAGCAAAATTCACAGCGAAATGAGTGTTTTTCGAAGAAAAATGGCTTGTTTCGTCGGTATTAATTATCTTGTGATAATATTAGCAATTGTTTGTTTTTTGCATATATTTTTTTATAGCAAAAAGCTAATGGGGCTTTAAATATCACATACATGTACATACATTATCAAAAATGATTACAAAGATATAAAAGATCAGAAACGTAACAAACAGATGAACAAAAACCAGTACACAATACTCAATATAGTAACAATAATTTTCTATTTTTAGAAAATTTAAGAGATAAGTATTATAAATAATAACCGGATATAATATTCTACCGAAACGAGATATAGAATATCACCGGGTTTATGATTCATTTCTAAAAGCAACGAAAAATCAATGAATGAAAGAAGAAGAAAAAGAAAAATTGTATTAACTGCACATGTGTAACATTAGGTTCATCATAAAACGGTCGTCAGCCAAAATGCTTAGACTAATTAAACTATACACATAATGGCAACAGTAGATTATATATCAAAGGCCTGAAGGCCTGAAATGAGATGAATTTTGTGATGCAGGGATCTCTCTGAGTCGATACAAAATTTAAAACTATCAATAATTCTGTCCGCAACGAGGACCTAGTACTGTAGGCTACTGTTTATTCAATAAAATATTAATGTACAAGGGTAATGTTGCCTGTTTAAAAAGAATTATTTCACCATATGAATTATCAAGGCCTTGTAACATATCCTTAATATTAAAGAACTCCTGGGTCTAGAAATCACGAAAATATACACCAATCGTGTTCATCAAGGCCGTGATATACCAATTTAAAACCGATTTTTTAAACGATGGTCTTATACGACGCAGACATTATTTTTCTTTATGTAACATTTAATGTTATATTTATGAATATATTGTTCTGGACTGGAGCAGCAAGCCCTTCAACTTACAAAAAGTATGTCTCGACATCACTCGGACCGCTGTTTGCTACAGTATATTTTTATATCGTTCGTGATTTTATACCCACATCGGCGTTTATCGAAAGAATAAAATATACTCGCTGTAACAAAGTAAGGGAGATCACTGGGTAGATTTGACAAGCTATTTTCGGTTTGATTTACAAATGATGCATAAATCATGTGTCAATGTCGCATGTTTTCCCAAAAATGACCACTTAACGGTAATTAAATTTCCAAGTGGTAAGAATTATCATAGATCTAGATCAGATTTTTATTTATTTGCCGTGAACACCGACTGACCTACTTAAATTTTCCGAAAATCGACTTTCGCTTTCATGATGAAGTCGAAACATCACGAATTGCGCTGTAACCAAGATACCAAGCGACATTTTTGAATCACGTGTTTTCATTATGGATAGCAAATACATAATGATTGTGGAGAAGCAGTTTTGATTACAGATGGCTGTTATTAATTAATTCTTCGCAGTTTGCAAAACTTACCCTGACAGTTATTCAACTAGCGAACGGGTCGCCTCTCAAGTTTATGTTCGGTCAACTAGGGTCGGCAAAAAACGAAATCGGAACAAAAAGATGTCAGTTGCATCAATTAGACCGGCTATCTATTGATCGGACCGTTGTTTTGACATCACGCCGGGTATTTATTATCATTTTTCAACAATTAGCAAAATCTTCGTCAAGCAGACATTCATGATATTCGGTTTACGAATATAAACTGCACTCTGATTAAATAATAAAACAATAAGCTGTTACAACGAACGCTGCGATTGGCTGTGATAGATTTATTCGACGGCCCACTGTAGCATTCGGAGGCGGGGCGTACTGCAGTGTAGTGTGAATTAAGATTGACTACGATAAGCGGTTATTGACTTTCACAACTGATTATTGAATGAATCAGGACTTGTTAGGGTATTATGTTTAGGTAGATAATTAAAATGTGACCATTATGATTTTTAAAAGATATTTCGCCACTCGTTGTCATCTGATTTTCGACTTGTTAGCGAGTTAGTATGTAAAACAACAATGACCAATGAAGTGTCCGATAGAGTGCGTATCCTAACGCTAAAAATAGAAAATAGATGTAGTAACAGCTTCTATGGTATTTGCTTGGTGACTGTGTGTGGATGAGTGTTTGAACTGCGTGCAGTATCGCTCTGTTAGCATAGCGAGTAACGAAAAAGACCGAAAAAATGTAGTACGAAGCGCTACCTAAGATTACTATTGAGAGCAGTGCAGTGTTGAAATTCATAGTCTGCGTGATCGCTATATGAGAAGAATTTACAAGTAAATTCATCTCATAACAAGACAGACACGTGACATCAAGATTATTGTAAATATAATTATATTATATATGATTTCTGCAGAGTAAATAAACTATAGAATATAGTAAAGTAGGGGTACAGTAACTGGTATTTAACAGCGAATCTTATTATGTCCAGATATTTTGGTTGATCGAATATTCGACTGCTGATTGAGTTAACCATTTTAAAGTACAAGTTCAAAACATAGTCGAAACAAAGCAATGTTAATGTAGTGTATCGATAATGCGTATCTTTTGTAAATGTGTATACTTGTAACCTATAACACAATGGAATTCAAACAAATGAATGCAAATTCCATCAATCGAACATAATGCAACAAAAACAATAAGATCTTAACATTCTGTAAGTATAATGGCCTTCATTTACAGAATGGCCTTTATTCCAAGAATGACCTGTATTCCCAGAATGACCTTTATTCCCAGAATGGCCTTTATTCCCAGAATGGCCTTTATTCCCAGAATGACATGTATTCCCAGAATGACCTGTATTCCCAGAATGGCCTTTATTCCCAGAATGACCTGTATTCCCAGAATGGCCTTTATTCCCAGAATGGCCTTTATTCGGAAGTGGCTGCTAACACAGGTTAAGACTGTATATGACGTCACCAAGTTATAACAAATACGAGCGTTCCAGTGACATTGTATTAAATATACTAGTTTGTATTACTAAAATAGATCAGGAGAGATATCAGAATTGTGTCGGACAACCCGGTACAATAAACAATTCGTGTACAGACTTAATGTGGCGGACAACCCGGTACAATAAACAATTCGTGTACAGACATGTGCGTACGTACACCCACTGTAAAAATACAAGCCACAGAGAATAGTCAAGTTTCCTTTAACAGCATATTTCTACGACATTTCACTTGCCTGTCATTGCGAATCCAAAGATGAAAATAACTCATTGACGTTCGTGTCCAGACATTAAGGATACGGTTTTTATAAAAAAACAGACATCAAATGGTAAAAAATGTATGAAAAAACGTTATATTTGCGCATGATGATAGATATGATATGTCGAGAAGAGATAGCAATGAAATGCGGAACTGCTGTTTGGTAAATTGGTATATTATATACAAGATATTAATTAACGTACCCCTACATCTCGTGCATTGCGTCTAATGATTAATTTCAAACAGATGCAAGTCTTCCCAAGATCAGATTAACAGGCTGTCAACTGATTACTATATTCCTATATTTGCCTATATTTTGGATCAAAATCCTGTATTTTGAAAATCCTCCTATAGTTCCTTATATAGCTCTATATTTAAAAAAATATTCCTATATCTTTTCAGTAAATTTGTCGCCAATAAATGAAGAGATCAAATATTGCTTTGATACTGCTTTTGGCTTCTTCTTTTTTACGGGTAAGAGAATTTATATGTCTTCCACGGCATCACCATCGTTCAGATAATACTGTTGTATACTTCATGATGAAAAAATGTGTGTCAGAAATCAATGGTTACTTGATTTTCGTTAATTTACGATGTATAAATTCCTATAATCTAAACAAAATATTTTGTAATAAATATTTTCCTTCATATTACTGTGTAAATTCATGTTTAAAGAACAAAACCTTACCTAAAAACTAAAAAAAAAAAGAAAAAAATATGGTCCCAGTGGGGTTTGAACCCATGACCCTCAAGAAATTTGTCAATTGTATATAGAATTCGTGAACTTGAGTACTCTTCAGAACGGAGGTAATGCATTATACATCTAATACCTTAAAACACGCACGGTGGTATGTAATTGAGCCTTTAGGGGAGGCAAACGTGCGTCCCGAATGGCTGTTCGTAGAGCTGACTTCTAATACACTAATACTATACATAAAAGTGAATATCGTGAGGTATTTTTTTCCAATAGAAAGGACGGCAGAAAATGTGCGGGATTCGATGCTATGTACTTCCACAGCCTGGACGAGTCAAATATCGACTCATGATAATATACTGTCATAATGCAATTTATTTAGAGACACATTCTAATAATTGAGTCTTGATTCCGATAAACAAACCTTTATTTCAATTGTAGTTATAAACTGTTTAATTTTAAGAGCGTATGAATCCGTAGTTGTAATTGTATCGTTACACTAAATATGCTTCCAGATAAAGAAGACAGTTTTATCTGGTTAGTTGTTTATTTCTCGGGTATATAATAACACCATTCACACTTATACATGTAGCAATAGCGGAATTAACAAATCAACAGAAGAATAATATACGTGCAAACTTCAGCACACAAATATAAATGTAGACAATATACAAATAAGTACAACACATTTACTTAAGTTTCAAATTAAGATTACCAAAGGAGTTAACCTATATTTGTTGTGTTGTTCTTTTTCACAAATTCAAAAAATAAATTTCTTCTAAACAGGCTAAAACCAACGTTTTTGCAATGGACCAAAGCCAATAAGTCATTAATTAAAGCTTAATTTATTGTCGGAAAGAAGATATGATATTTTAAACATTAGCTATGGATAGCTATTGACCAACACAAATATGAGTTTGATAAAGATACAGATAAAAACAATATTAATCAGTACATTGCATAACAAAACAAAGAAATTATGTCATTACAGTCATATAGAATTATTATCATAAGAGCAAAGTGTTACAAATTAAAAAGGCATAGTAATATCAGTTAACAGCAAACATTACATAAATGCATTCCACATATACATAGACAAAAGATATTCAGTTAGTTAAGATATGCGGCACACACTAGACAGAAAAAATATTTTAAAAACTACAATAGATGTTAAGAAAATAAGAGCGTTAGTTAAACATTATATGTAATAACAGTTATCTATAAATACATGGTAATCAGTACAATGTTCATTTCATGCAACAACATTCAACAGAATATGAATTGATGATTTGGGGTAAACTTAGATTAAGCATGTTTTCGTTACTGTTACCACGACAACAAAAATATATGTACATCCATTACTAAAACAATGCAAAAAATCTATTTCTTGTAAGGTAATTGTTTCAAATATGAAATTATGTGGTCATTGCATAGCACAACATTAACATTTTATTATCCATTGAACAAAACAGTTTGTTTGTATGTAAAATGGAAAAACGTAAGTGATAGTCATATACATTACAATAAATTTTGAAATACAAAAATGGCATGTTTGTAATACTTGTTTAAAGTTATGACAACTATTGGATAAAAGTACAGAATGGAATATCACTATTAATAATAATTATAAGGCTACATTATTGTAATCTGGTCCTAAACTGTGTTGGATGTCGATACCGATCATTGAAGAGAACTACGTTCGTTTGGTGGCAGAATCATTACTGGGGTAGTATTCACGAAAGATCTTAAGGACAAAATTTGAAGTTTTTCCTTATGTTTCAAGACATTTTCCTTAAATCTAAAATAAATCTTAAGTGGTATTCACAAAACATTCTAACTTTAGATTTTACTTATAACCCGCGACTTTTTCCTTAAATTTTAAGGAAGGTCGTGGCTTCCTTAAGTCTGTTAAGGACGTCCTTAAGTATCTAAATTTTCTTAAGAGTGTTTAGAAATCGTATGGAATGTCGAATTCAGGCAGTATGTATTCACATATGGTTTATTCGTAGTTTGAACGTAATTATTGCGTCTATCAAAAATTTGTATCATCGATGTTATCCTATAAATTGAAATTTACTGCTTAATGAGTATACTCATCTACAGATAGAAGCTGTATGCAGCAAAACATTCGTGCATTAATGCTTTTTCGTCATTGAATGTCATGGAAAATGACACAAACAGTACCTATATTGGTTCAAATATATACAACTGTACAAAACTTCATTGAGAATTAAGACGTTAAGCCCATGATAATCAAATAAATATACATGTGTACACAACATAATATAATTAAGACAAATACTAAAGATATAAAGATAATCCCAATATAAATGTACCACAATATTGCATGATGCGTTACAACGAAATTACCTCGACATTTAATAGAATTATAACTGTCTCAGTAATAAGAAGTTATTCTAACAAAGCTAACGTTGAGAGAGTACAATGTATTTAATGATTTAGAAATGTCCCACAAAAATATTTGCAACAATGGGCATAACTATGATAATGTAATTTGAATTACATAAAATCTTTAAAAAAATATATCTTAATTTAAAGCATTTGAACACAAAACTGACATTATTTTAGCTTAATGTCCTTTCCGGGTTGCATTAAATTCCTTAGCTTTAAGATATTACTATTACGTCTAGAATAAATGCATAGTGTCATTGATTGTAATGGGTAATTAAAAGATGAAATTTTAACATTCGAAGTGTAAAGCCTTAGAAATAGAAAAGTCCATGCTTATTGAAGTTCAAGACGAAAAGTACTTAAATACTGGTCAAAATATCAAGATTAGGTTATAAACTTTGAATATTATTGAATGAAATAATTGCTGTGATGAAAACCAAAAGACTTTACCTCTCAATCAACATTCACCACTTTAACATGTAAAGATTGTGGAAATACACTTGATGAGTTTAGTTCATCTTCATATGCAAAATTAATAAATTAGTTACCTTCTATAAATTACAATGTATATTTATTCTATATATAGTATTACTTATCTTTACGGAAAAGCGTCTGTATGTCATATACGGTGATACTTAATAAAATCATCGCTCATGTATTTTTTTATAAAATTTAGTTTCCTTCATGAATCCCACCAAAAAGTATGTATAAATGATAACTTAGAAATTTTGTTAAATGTATTCTAAACATACTATTATAAACAGTCCAAACTCAGTGATATTCCCGCTAGAAACGCCCTGATATTTATGCATTTTAAAGTATTTTGTTTGACTTAAATAGTACATGTGCTTTGTTTTGTTTGAAACCCAAATACAACATTTATAACATGAACGCTTATTCTTTTGTCCCATTGATTGAGGCTCGTTTCTAGTGGTAACAGATTAATCGGGGACGTAGCTTACCATAGGCCTATACACTCTGTTTACAGGACAGTGAAAAATACATGGCAAACATTTCTGAGGGGCATGTACCAAGATCCCCACTGGAATTCGGCCTACACATTATTATAAACTGCCAAGCTCCGCTCCTGTTAATGCAGTAAAATTCTCAATGTTTGAGAATTTATGCTTTGTATAAATAGTATTTGTCATGTTCAAATCATTTATTTATCGTCTATTCATGACTTTCACGAGAAGGAATGAGTCATTGATGAAAAATGAGGGATTCTCTTCTTTGCCTAGCTCATATTTACAACGATTGATTGACAAAAACGAACGTTTTTCGATTTCCGGTTTATTTTTAGTTTTTCCTTAAGGTAGATAAGGAAACCCTTAACTTATGCTGAGGAAAATTTTAAGGATAAAAATTGTCTTATCCTTGATTAAGGAAAATATATAAAGGATAAGGAATTTCTTAAGGTAATACTTAAAATTCTTCGTAAATACGACCCATGAACTTCACTTTTGTTAAAAGATTGAAGCACATAAGAGAGGATAAAAGTCGAAATAAGAGAGCAACAGGGGTAAAGAGTTTGCTAACCAACCACCAGTTTCTTTGTCCAAACAAATCATCTTTGTTTATAAAATAGACCTGTCTCAAAGCAGCAAGCGGCATGAAGTTTTCCACAAACCAGCGAAAGCCATTATCATACGCCAAATACAATAGAAAATAGCGAATACACTGACGATTTGTCGTCCACATATCTTCGGAGTTTCCATCATTTACAAGATCGTGACAACTCAAGATAAAAATTACTTGACAATACATACCAGCAATTCGGAAAAGTACTGTAAAAAAGTATGGAACTTCGTACTTTAAATATGCATGCGGCCCGAAAAAAACGGCAAAGGAGTCAACCGCCTCGAAAAGACATAAAAAAAGATATCCAGCTGAACAGATCATAAGTGCAATCTTATCTACGTCAAATCCTAATTGGACCCCTGAATTGGACCTTAAGCTTTTACTCATGAAAATATACGCAGTGAACGGAACTAGCGCATAAATGAGGAAAGAAATTATTGAAAACACAAAATAAGATTCAGAATTAGGACTGGTTGATTCACTCGATTTAGCTAACGTGTCCATTTCAAGACAGAAATAGATAATGGAAAATACAAGTGTGAAAAGGAAGATAGCAACATGTACACATACATGGTTAAATCTTGAACAACCATTACAGCAACTAACAAACCACTTAAGACAACAGCACTCAACATCATTCCTGTCTGTTACATAAATCTCTCGTTCGTGTTCGCTAGTAAACAATGAGGCAAGTAATTTCAGCGACAGAAACCCTAACTGGAACGGAAAAGAAAACAAAAAGCTGTATGCGTCTTCTAGAAGCGAACCAGAATCAACAACTTCAGAATTGTTTAAACATTTTGAAAATACCAAAGTAACATCAAAGAAATGCTGCGGCATAGTTTCATTCCTAATTCCATACACACGTGTTGTTGATGCCCTCACAGTGTCTAAAATACTTCGAGCGCATAAAACAACAAATCCTAGACCTATAAAGATGCTGGAGAAGGTAAATTTTTTCTCAGTCTTAATTTTGTTTTTTATGACATATACGGACCATACATGTGCGATAAAACTAAACGCTATGATAAAGAAAAGTGAGCAAATTCTTGCTCTATGTATGCTTTTATTATCCACCTTACCACATCCATATACATTGACCAATTCAATGATAGGTATAACTATACTCCCAAGCATACACAAAATAATCACAACTCTTTCAAAGTATTTGTCCATACGTAATATGCATTTGGATATATTTCCATCATATTCTGGTTCGCTTTCAGTCTTTATCGCATGTTTTTTTATAAAGATGATCATTGCAAATACTGATGCAAACAGCAATATGATTTCCCAGATATACACATACAGAAATGAAATGCTATATTTTGAGTCGGCAGAGAGAAAGGGTGCAGCGATGAGCACAATTGTGAACGTGCAGAGCATCGAAAGTACCAGGTACCATAACGTTCTCCGGTCGAAGTTTGAATTTTCGTCACTCATGGTATCTATTCTTCTCCTAGGAGACAAGAAATGATGTATTTTTAATCAAAATGGTTCAGTTTAAGTCAATGTTTATAAAATTCAAATACATCAAACGACGATGATATAATAATACTTACATACAAAATCTAAATACATGGATGTTCTCCTACATTTCGATATACAAATAAGATAAAAGCATTCGAAAGTAATATTTGCAGTAAAAGTCTAATATCAATATTGACACATTTTAAAATGCCATCGTTATGGGTCTTCAGACTCTTGATTGAAAGTTTTCCCGAATTTCAAAACATTGACAGTTTTTCAATGAGATTTCATAAAAAATGTGTAATAATGTCAAAATACAATTAGTAGACTTACAAACTCTAAAACTGGTATTCAGTTTTGCTGGCCTGTGTCACTTACCAGATTCAGTATCTTATCTATTTTACGATTTGTGTGACTTGTGGAGACTTCGCTATATCAATATAATTCGGTTTGAAGTACGTAAACAGCACCACTTCTTGCTCTGTTTGTAGGCTGGAGATCTGTTTTAAAAACATATAGTTACCAGTTTGAGTAACCCGGTTACATATAGAGTCACGCCTTTTATGCCATATTTCAGTCCGATATTCAGCCCCGTTTCTCAAGTAAAAAAGTATATATTTTTCCCATTTCAAGTTTTTCCAAGTTTTATTTCGTACTCAATCCATGTATAACATGACAATATGAACTATTTAACATATGTACATGAAGAAATAAAGAGGCATAACTATTAACATGGTGGGAGAGACATAATTATTATATACAATATCAATTGCATAAACATAACAGAGATAAAATGCAATATTTATACATCATAGCACTAATCGTTAGCTTTATTCACACATACAGAAGTGTCTATATCTATCCAACTGTTTAGTGGTTGTGTTCATTACAGATTTAAATGACATGATATTTGGTCGTTTTAAATACTGGATGTCTAAATGTCTTCTTCTTAGGACATGGGCATTCCATACATTTATTAAACCACATTTTATGAAAATAGTTCGGATATGTTTTATCCATTGGAATGTTTGTATGTTAATATTAGTACAATTGTTAAAAAATATCAAGCATAAGATTATACATTATATACGAAAATTTAAAATCAGTTGGCACTACAAGTTTTAACCAGAAGCTTATCATCCTTGAATCGATATAATTATATTTGTAACGTTTCAGTGTGGGGAATCCACGTGACCTAGTGACGTCACAATGTTATCGTTACAAGCGCATTTTCTGTCAATTAAACTAGGAAAACATCTCGTAAGTGCATTGTTTTTCGTTTTCATCTAAAGCCACATAACTGTTGCAACTCCTTACATAAAGGGCTGCCTCCGGTTCAGAATTTTGTCACTGAAGGCCCTCTACTTTTATACTTTTCTTGTCCAAACCGTTGTCAAAACAGTAGAGGGCCTACAGTGACAAAAATCTAAACCGGAGGTAGCCCTTTATGTAAGGAGTTGCAACAGTTATGTGGCTTTAGAAGAAAATGAAAAATAATGCACTTACGTCGCTAAGTCACGTGGATTCCCCACATTGGGTTTCACACCTGTTTCACCATATACAGTACAACTTGTTGTACATGATTTTATACCCAGTAAGTGCTTTTAACTGAACATTTTCTTAGATACTATTATTTCCATAACTGTTGTTTTCATAACCCCAACAATCACAGTCGTATAAAATAATTGGTTTAACTAACTTATCAAATAAATCTATTTGCATATCTATGGGTAACTGTATATTTTTAGATTTTTAGGAACGAATTTCCTATAGCAATACACTACTTTTTGTACTTACAAAACAGTAACGCCTCTCATTCGCGTTGAAAAATAGTACCACTTGTTGTATAAGTATACACTGCAGACTTACGTAATTTTCCGGAGGTCCGCCATTTTGGAGCTATCTTAGATAATAATTATCAGATACGACCACGGTACTGGTCATACACAAAAGCTGTCAAGTTTGATTGAAATTTAAGCGATAATTGATTACAGAATGGTACTAAAGTGTGCAATTATTGGTTGTTCAAACATGAAAGATCGTGAAAAGAACTTAAAGTATTATAGATTACTAGCTGTGATAACACGCCCGATTAGCTCAGAACGAGTGTAATTTATCCTTCTGCAAAAATGTTATGAGCACCAACAAATTGCTTGTCTGACAACGTCAACAAGATAAGTTTTTTGCAAAATGTTAAAAAATACGGCCTTTTGTGTAAAAATATCGCAATGCAGTTAGCTAGATTTGGGTTTTCCGAGTACGCACATGTATGTAAAGATATTGCCTGTTGGGGGACAATTTGATGATATACCATACGACGCAGCCACCCGGAGTGGCGTGAAAGCGGTAATAAACAGCTCTCCTGACCAAATAAGACATTCAAAATGTCAATCATGGACATTATCTTTACATGCGCGTACTCGAAAAACCCAAAGCTAAATAACTGCATTTCGATATTTTTACCAAAGGCCTCTATTCTTAATAATTTTGGAAAAAAACTTACCTTGTTGACATGCAATATTGGTGCTCACAACGAGGAACGGAAGTTCCTCACAGCATTTTTGCCGAATGATAGATTACAATCGTTTTGAGCTAAACGGGTGTGAAGGAGTTGAATGTAAAAAAATGAGTTTATTACAATTTTAATTTTAAGTCCGTTACTAGATTCCTTCATATTTCTGTCATAACGTATATATTATATATTTGTGACGTTTTTAGCTTAGTATTTGCAAACAGGAATCGTATCAAACGTCAGGCGAAAAGGAAAGTTTGCTTCTGTTTACATGCTCATTAAAAATAGGGTATACAGGTAGGGAGGGAAAAGAATTTCTTGAAAGCGTGCGGCAAGTATAAAACATGAGAAAGTGGATGTACTGTTCCTCGAACCTAATAATATGTCTAGGGTCGCGGAAAAAAATTAGTGTATGTCAGGTAACCAGAAAAAACGCCACATTTTTATATATTGCACAAATAACATAACATATCAAAATTACATACCTTCAGATACTAGTAAAATTTAAATAGATAAATTCAAAATCTCAAATTATAATACATTGTAGATAAATGAACACTTTACAGACAATTAATACACGAAGCCCACCTCGATGATATGAACTGAAATAAGGAATTAAGAGGCGCTTATCACAATTTGCAACGCGCATCGCCACTGCGCACAATGACTACTCCTTAGCTCACGTGCTTATCAATCTTATCGTATACAAAAATGCTTATATCAGTTGAACAGGGTCGACTTTTGTGACAATTGTTTTTTTTTCATATAGAATAATTATGGGTTAAGTAATGGTGTTTTGTGTAGAATATAACAATCTTACCATTTTAGGTCCGTTACTACTGCCAGTGTGCCAATGTAGCGTATTTCTTTTTGTCCACAATGATACTATTTAAAGATCCACTTTCACTAGCAATGAATTTATACAAGCATAAAAATTATATTCATGTATCTGTTCAAGTTATTATTCAAAGAACTGATCTGTTTTTTCGATTAGTTTAAACACACTCCCGTCCTAAGAAATCGTTGGAAAACACCAGCGGGATCACTAGCTTGATGTAACATCCTCTTTATGTAAAATAGGTAGTATATCACGTGACAACCGAATAAACTGTACGTAAACAAACAATCATGAAGGATTTATAAGAAAAGCCGCGTCTGTCGTGTCTTATTTCAGGATTTAACATAGTAACTTAGAGAATTGGACTCAATAACGAAGCCTGTCGAAGAAAATCAACGAAGCACTTACTGTTTGTTTTGCCTGTTTGATCAAGTGACCTGCCATTTAAAGCGATAACGTCTTATATATCTGATGCATTACAATATAGACCATATCTTAGCTCTGTTGTAACATTATTTCAGGCATATCTACCAGTTTGTATTCTAAGTGGAAGGCAACTTAATCTGAGTCTACAGAAATAAAATCTTAAGCTTCTAGGTTAAATGTCTAAGTATTGTTCATGATCTAAATTTGTTTTAACATGTCTATAAATATACAATACCGTACTATTATTAAGATTGGAATAAACATCCTGCTTAAATACATAAATAATACGGACTTTAAATTCACTTAGGAACACATTGCTGTCAATATAATCTACATTATCAAATACATACATAAAGCCATAGTCACATAACAACTTTTTGATTTTAGATATCCAGTTAGATTTGCCATTGATACAATCCTTCAAGGTTTTATTATACACCGTTTTTAAAATTATATTATCTGTTTTAACAATACTAAGCCAATAATTAATTACTCTTACATAACGATTAATATACAATGGATATCTCCCTAATTCAGCATATATAATTGCATAGTTTAATAGGAATCAAATAATTGACATAATATTTTAGGTATATAAGTATGGTTGATATAGACAGTTATGTAAATTCCCTTATACTAAAATGGATCCAAAACTTGAGATCTTCTTATAATGCAAACTGGAAAAATATTCCTTTATTTTTACTGAACCAGTTTGGTAAAGAACTATTATATAAATATCACAGCAAAAGTAACCTTTGTCTAGACACTTTAGGCACTTAGTAGAATATATCTGTAGTTTGACATCCGGTCTTGCAGTAGACATTTTGACAGCAAAAGTAACTATGGCGTCAGAAAGAAGCTTCGTTTCAATTTATATCATAGTTTTCGTTATATTTGTTAAAATGTTTGTTGCATTTAGTGTCTTTCTTAATTATTGTTTTGTTCGGTATAATAAAATAAATATCACATCCCACGTAGGGTGATAGAACGTAATGTTCACCCGAGACAAGTAATGTCGACCGAGGCGTTAGCGTGACGCCATAGTTACTTTTGCTGTCAAAATGTCTACTGCAAGACCGGATGTCAAACTACAGATATATTCTACTAAGTGCCTAAAGTGTCTAGACAAAGGTAGTATTCGATACTACAGAGACTGGATAAAACCCGACACCCGGTAATATCGCGTGAGCGTGTGAGGGCAGTTTCGTTATGGCAAGCGGGCCGAAATGTAATGTCAGAGGGTAACATTACGGATTGTCACCCTCTGACGTCACATAAGATTATAGAGTAAATAAGTCACGTGAGGTATAATAATAATATTTGAGATGAACATAGATAACTTGAAATCGCTCCCTAACACTAAAACAACATTGACTCCATTCTATGTAAATATCATAGATACATGGATTAAATATACTAAACAGTCAACTAAAGCACCACCAAAATCATTTAGTACAACCAGGAACCAAATCATATTGGGCAATAGTCTCATATTTAACTCATCGATCAATTCAAATTTGTTATTCGTTAACGACTTAATTGACATCACCGGCAGAATAAGCGAACGCAAAATATATGATAAGCTTACAAATAAAACAAACTGATATCTGAATCTGAAAATATTAAACAGGCAATACCCTTAGAATGGAAGAAAAAAATCAAAACCACAGAATCATTGAAAACTTCCATTAAAACTCAACTAAAACTCGACTCAGTGGACAAAACTAATACGAAAATCATTAGTAGCAAGGACTACTACATAGAATTTATAAAAAGAAAATATGAAATCCCTTATCTACATAAACATTGGGAATCAAGCTTCAATAAAAAATTCAACTGGCTTAGCTACTACTATTTCTTAAATAAAGCACTGGTCGACAACCGCGTCAAACAATTTAAATATAAGCTTGTACATAACATAATAGCTACTAATGAAAATCTCTACAAATGGAAAATATTCACCTCCCCAAAATGCTTACGCTGCGGAGCTTTAGAAAACTTAAATAACTTTTTTATAACATGTCCTTACATGGACTCATTCTGGGAAAAGATAATCAAAGTATTTTCAGAAAATGGCATAAACAACAAAATGAACTCTTTAGAATACATACTTATAGGTTATAAAATCATGTATAAACAATACGAAACAATAAATGTAATATTTAGTCAAATAGGATACTCTATTTATAAAAGTTATTTTAAAAGTGAACGTAGGAAGAACAAAACTAATATTCTCCAAATATTATGTGTTGATTTAGACACATTATATAGATATTATAAATATAAAAATAAAGAAAGTTTTGGTTTCATAAAGAAATTTTGTCAGGCTCTGAACATTCCCTAATTTTATTAAAGCTTTTATAACATATATCTCTGCATGCTTATACGTGCATCTTGAGTTAAACTTGTATCTTCATATATAAAAAGTTGTCAATATTTGCAAAATTATTAATACACCATTTACTGTATATATGTACAATATGTATATGTAACCTGTTATGAATAAAGCATAAACAAAAATAATTTAGGTTTCAGATCAAATTCATGACATTTACATAATAGTACATTCATGGCTTTACCTATTAAATGTTCTTGGTTTAGAGCAAACTTTCCAGTGTAATTAAAAAACAGTACCGAGATAATTAAAATCATTGACAACTTCAATAACATGGCCATTATAGGTCCAACTTTCATTTTGCAATAATCTCCCCCTCTTTCTGAAAACGACTATTTTAGTTTTATCAGTATTTACCTTAAGTCTCCATGTGTTACAGTAAACAAACAAATTATCTAAATGTTTTTGGACTTCAGATGGTGTTTTACCTACTATAGCCATATCATCAGCAAACAGTAATAATAAAATAACTATATCATCTATATGTAAGCCACTATTAACATCTTTTTGCAAAAATAATTCTAAATCTTCGACAAATACAGAAAACATTAAAGGGGACATAACCTTCCCTTGTCGAAAGCTTACAGCAAACTCAGTATAATCGGAAAAACTCGAACGTAGTTTAACGCATGATTTAACTTGACTATACATGTCCTGCACGATTCTAAGTAACTTCTCCTGTATTCCACAATTATACATTTTTAGCCAGAGACCGTTTCTATAAATAGAATCGAAACATTTCATCATATCAACAAAAATAACCTACAATCTTTTATTATCATTTAAACATTTCTCAACAAGCGACATTAGAATATATATTGCATCAACTGTAGATCTGCCTTTTCTAAACCCTCTATACGGTAGTAAATAACTTAGATCAACAGCTAAGTAAAGTTATACCTCTGTAATTGTTGGCGTTATTTTTATTACCTTTTTTAAACAGTGGGATAATTACCCCTTCTGTCCACAAATCAGGGAAAACATTTGAATTAAGTATACTGTTAAATAAATCACATAAGTGCCCTGACATAATATCAATAAATCAAATATTCGTTTAAAATACAATCAGTCCCGTAAGCTTTGTTACGCTTCAAGGACTTTACAGCAATTAAAATCTCATTCACAGTGATAGGTTCGTCTAACTCGGGAAAACTCATATTTGGAGCATTAAAATCATTATTATTGCACAAATCTTCAGCAGCAGCATTGTGGCATTGAAACTGACCTTGACATAGATTATAAAAATAACGTTTAAAATCATCCAAACTAATGCTATTTCTAGTAGTATCAGGCCTTTTCTTAAAATGTTTCCAAAAATTCCTTGGTTTACATTGTCTTAGTCTCTCTATCTCATACATCCTGCTTCTAAAATAGGCATTCTTTTTTCTACGTATAAATGTTTTGTAGTAAGATTTACTTTCACATAGCTGTATTTTATTTACATCACATTTATCTGCGTTATACAAAGCTAGTGAATTTATAGGCTATGGGCTACTGGTCGAAACCCTCCCCCCCGGAGGCATTTTTGTAGACACCATTTTTTTGAAAGCTCAATGCCTGCTGATCATTTTTCCAGTGTCTACAATCTGGGCGTTGGGGCGTTTGTGAACTACAGCATGCTAATTACCGTTACCGAAAAATACGTTTGACAATAATTTTATTTTGTTAGAAGTCTTATTCTAGATATTTTTTTTTCAATAATTCATCAATTTGAACAATTTCATTGACCATAATAAGTTAGCAACGGCTTTACTTGTCGATCAAATGCATGTTTTTCACTTTATTGCACTATATATGCTCTGTAATTTACGTTGCCCTGCGTTACCCTAAAATGACAAGAAAATGACAGTTGTATATGTTAAATTAACACAAAAGCAGTCGTAAACAATGTTTTTATTCATATTAGGCAAATACTACCACATGTTCATGTTTTTCTTTCATTGAATGCTCGTTTATGTCTTCATTTTACGTAAAATACGTTACATATAAAAGTATACGTGTTACATGGAAATCATTTATGTTACTGTGATCACAAGCTATGATCAAATAGGTATACAGTGATAGGTAATCATGATGCATTCTGTAATACCCATAACTGGAAAAGATTTCTAGTTACAAATGTTGTAAAGTTTGACTGGGATGATAGTAGTTTACGTTACATAACGTTACCTTTATCACGATAAGTACTTAACACGCTTTACAATGCATAAAACATTGATTTGATAAACAAAATGTTTATACTTGATTACTGGCAATACATACATGTAAATTAACATTCCAACTTTTTTAATTCATCACTGATTGTGTTTTACGTTACATGGTTTCATTTGTCGCTAGCCTTTGGCACAATATTATCCTCGTACCAGTTGTATTCCAGCATGTTGTCAGGACCGAATTTCCAACCACATTCATCCACTTATAGAAGATCAAGATTGCCCTCTTTGCATGGGTCCAAATATACACCTTATAACTATCCGTAACACATTGACCATACGAGACGGGATCTGCAGGGAGTGAGTAAGCTCATGTCCATACCACTTAAAGCGTGCAGAACACAACCATGGCTTTGATACTTGTCATACCTCAGTTTAGTGATGTCGTATTTTAATGACCAAACAACACACATACAAATGTCTCATTGGCCTCTGTAAAGTTCATCCGAACAAACATGCGTGGTAAATTGGCTAATATTTTCATGTAATCTTCATTTATAGGAGCAAAGCTCCTATAGCTATACATTACTTTTTCTAATTACAATTACGTGACGCATATACATCCGCTTTGAAAAATAGTATAAGTATACATTGCAGACTTTGCAGTTTTGATAAAAGTTGGAGATATATACAGGATTCTGTTTGTTTCCTCCGTTTCATCATTAACTGTTGAGGTAACGAAATTCACTACATATTGAAAATAATTTCATTCAGTAAAGTAGCGCTGGAACACTATATTGTCTCTGAGATTAGTGAGATTGCGTAGTGACACATGATAGCTTTTCCTTGGTAATTGTGGTTAATTGATCAAATGATGTACATCTGTACAGACTATACATAGTTGACATTCAAATTTTAATTCAAAATGATGATAACACAGGCATTTAAATGGTTTAACGATGGTTTTGTCTAACACATTTAACCTTGCTCCAGACTGTAATCTCAGTGCTTTGAATCTCAGTCAGTGTGACTGTGACGCCATCTCTATAAGACTGCTCAAAGATTAGCTTTATTGACTGTGTCTAATTGTCGTCATTAGATATGAAGCCCATCCGATTTCATGGAGTTATTGTTTTTTTTATACCTGAGAGCCAGAACGTTGGAGTTGCCAAACGTCATCGGCACTCATCTGATTTAATAGACTGTTTGTTGTAAGTGTCTGATATAAAGTCTACACGAGACGTTTTAGGCAACTGATAAGAAATCGCCTCAGCCACTTGCTCGAATGTGTCCGGAACTGCTATAAGACTCTGCAGTTACCCAATTAGGCGTTACCATTAACAACATAGGATGAGCCTTCTTTAGAATGGCTAGTTGTTGATTCTATTGGTGATTCAATATAAGGCACTCGACCTAGAATAAATGACCAGGTAAGCTTCATGTCTATGTCACGTTGAACTGACAGGAGCATAAGCAGGCCAAATGCGTTACGTTCTGCTCGTATCTGAGTTATTATATTATGCTGAAATACTCTGTGTGAAAGGTTGTATTTCTTCAAACATTTGCCGGGGTAATTGATCAATTGCTTCGATAAGGGCTTGTGCTCCTATAGGTTTTAGTGTTTCCCAGACGTCACTTTGTCAAGAAAAAACCACTGGCACAATTCCGGAATTTATCATAAGTTCCACGAGACCACTGTCGTTCATTACTTTACCTAGATGTAGCGAAGATGGAGCGAAGATGTAAAATACACCCGTTCTCACTATGACATTAGTGAATTTGTTCCGGAAACTGCAAGTACGATTTCATGGCCACTGCTAGGTCACAGGTTACAATTGCATAATCATTGAAAAATAAACATCTATAAATTACTATGAAATTGATAGACTAAATTGAATATTTATTTGAATAAAGAAATTATTTATTTATTGACAATTGATTGCTTTGATTTGATTTGATTGATATGAAAATTTTATAATGAAATGGTTGTTTTTAAATTTAAGCCTAAATGCCACTTTAGATTTTATAATGTCTGATGCAAAAAAAAATAAAGGTTTAGTATGCACTTATGTTCATAGTTATATTTTGGTAACGCATACGGTTAATAATATACACGTATTTTCTGCATTATTGTGACCTTTTTTCACCTTGTCAACATATAGTACAATTGAGTACCATTTACTCATTAGATAGTGTTCTGCTCGATCAGAAACAGTAAGTATATGATGATAATAGAATATTTTAGAGTATATGTGACCTTATTTCAGTGATATAATATTGGTAACGTAAATTATACCATTTATACACTCTTGTTTACATTCTCTGTGTTTATAATCATAATTACAAAGCCTTTAACACAAATTATTTTGATCGATCTCTTTGCGTTATTGTGTTAACTTTAAAATTTCAATTATGGTAACGCCCCAAAATGGCGGTAACGGAGTAAAGCCCCAACACCCAGATGGTAGACACTGGGATTTGGTAGGTCTTTCCATACACTTTCAGAAAAACATACTGTAGAAAAATGCCTCCGGGGGGGGGGGGGAGGGGGGGTATTGGTGCCCCATAGTCTAAAAACTGATGCAATTTGCACCGCCCTAATCAGAGTTTGGTCACGTAGCACACAAACTCGACTTATTTTCTCCATATCAGGGTTTCGGCACATTTAATGCTATATATTTTTCAAATTTCAAATGAACAAGAAATTAGGACAAACGGTAAACTTATAAAATTCCGAATCTATCGGGTTACTCACTAGCGAAACATGATATTAGTCAACTTCTAACTTTATTAACTGTACATACTTACAATATTCATATGAAAATAAATGTACTATGAAAAGCATGTATACTTGAATATAGCTACATACATGAATTAGCTAAAATTTACAAAACTGAACATTCATAATTTGAACACATTGTCTCAAGGTCTCTTGATTTCACTCAAAATCATTCTAACGACGTTGGCTATCTCTCCCCGACACATTCCGCATTTGCTGTTTATTCTTAAGACACAGTAATTACAGAATGTATGTCCGCACGGCTTCACCACGCAGTTTGTTTACCCTAGGAACACATATGGGACACTGCGACAGTTCTTCTTTCTCCATAATCTCCTCTTCGAATTCTTTCCTCAAATGTACTCTTATTTTCGCCTCCATGTCCCTTATTTCTAACTCATAGCCACGAGTTCGGCCTCGTGTCTGTTTGTACGAAGTGCGCATCATTCTCTTGTACTTTTCTATGGTATTCAAACAAATGTCCAGAGCTGCGTGCGACCGTGTCAGAGCGGATATACGTCCTCCGGCCCCTCGATGTCATATTTTTGTTTTACAAGTAGACGAACGTGCCCCATCACTGAGCTATTGTCGCCTTTTTCTATTCTATGAACCATGTTGTTGCTGCTGTTCAGGGTCGTGCAAATAAAATCCTGCATCATGCTGAAAGTTTACTTTTGACCCTTCCGCGCGTAAAACGATAATTAGCATGATGCAGGATTAATTTGCACGACCCAGGGTCATGTAAAATATCATTGGCCGTTAACGTACTAATCTAACCATCCAGAATCGTTGTTACTTTATCAGCTTGTTCGCTGCGTGTACAGTATGAAGTCACGCGTTCAATTTATTTAATAAACCAACGATGCGTGCATAAACCTGCCATAAAAATAGTTGTAAAAATAAACATGTTGTACTGTACTGTATGACAATATAATTATGCTGTATATATGTTCAAATAGGCTTCCGGCATAATGTATTTGAAGTAAAATATCTTTCTATCTTATAATCCAGAAGATTATCCATGCGGTGAATGCAAACGCCATATTAATAAGATATTTTTAGCTAATAAATTAGCTAAAAATATCTTATTAATATGGCGTTTGCATTCACATATATATTTACATTTCTTTTGTCAATATGATATAGTGATTATATGTTGCTGTAATACATACATACTTGTATAATATACATGCATAAACAAATCAACAATATAAATACACTTCATGAAGAAGATGTATACATTATCGTATGATAATAAATAAAAAACCAAAAATTAAATAATAATAATTATACATTATACATAAAAAGTAGTTATATTAAGATATATCGTGGAATAATTAAATTTGTATTTTTTGTTTTTATATAAAAATGCTTTATGATCATATATTCCCAAGCTGTTTATTACATTTTCGTTATTACTTGTAGTCAGTTCTATGAATTTAAACATACATGTTCTTTCCCAAAAGTAGTTACTAATATATTGTTTTCTAAGATTTTTGTATAATGGACATTCTATAATGAAATGAAACTCGTCTTCTAATTTCACGAAAAAATACATTTCCTATCATCAAAAGGTATGCTTCTAGATTTATTCAATCTACCAGTTTCTATAGCTAAATAATGTGAAGTTAATCTGAATTTCGAAAAGGCTTCTCTAAATTTTCAACTGTAATGATGTTAAAATATCGTTTGTATTCGAAATTCCCGAATATATCCCTATAAGAAATTGCCCTTGATGATTCATCAAGCATCCTCCAGTTTATTTGTTTTGTCCTACACCTTGAAATAACCAGACTTCATGAAAACCTAAAGAGCATAATAAATCACGCAAAAAAACTAACCAAGTTTTTAATATTCGGACGCAATTCCAAATCCGTTGTCAGTAGATTATAAATTATTTTGATATATTCATTATCTTTAGACTCAAGAGTTTTAAACCAGTATCTACCAGTATACATACAAACTATGAAGACATAAGACATGGATTAATTAACAGAAGAGCACATGGTGTTAATATATAGAATTTTATGATGATACAATACTATAAAGGCAATAAACAAAAACATTGAATGACTGTGTAAATAATATACTGATAATTATAACACTTTAATTATTTTCTACTAAGGTTAGCATAAAATAATTTATTCTTAGTTCAGGAAATTTAGAGCAAATTCGTTTTCTACCATTTTTGAATTGCAATATATACATAATTATTATTATTTCGTTTCTATGAATATTTATTGTCAGGCTAAGTTATGACAAACCCAATATAAAATGGTACAGAAACGAAATATGGCTCATTTGAAAGCTTAGATGGATAACAATGTCAATAAAAAACGTTTGAAGAAAGTATGAATTTACTTGTATACGTGAATATAGTCGTCGGCTCAGGACAGTATATATGTTCATCGTGATTTTAATTCAATGTTCCAGACTTGGATTACATGAATTATTTCAAAACCTGTCCATAACAATCTTCTCAGTGCTTTAATTAATTCGTGTACTTTTAAATATAGATAGATAGAAAGATAGATAGATAGATAGATAGATACGTTTAAGAATAGAATTATGTTTGGAAATCGGAGACTGTACTAAGTTTCATAATCTCAGGACAAGTTCACGACAGTTTCTTCATCACAAAAGTAATATCGAACTATTGTATTCTAATTCTGTATTAAACAGGCTGTTGATCATATAAAACTTATATCACAATTTGATAGTTCCTTTCATAAGCATGGACTACTGGAGAACAGTACGCAACACTAACATGAACTAAATACTCATATAGATACAAGCTTTTGACACTGTCTGAGTGAGTTAATGTCAGATAAAAACAAGCCAGACAAGGATCACCATGAAGTTTGTCCTGTTTATATCTTATGTAATATGATGCACATGCAAGTACACACACAAACGTGACCTTCTATCTCCAAATGTAATAAAATCATATCTTTGAAACAAACAAATAAAAACAACAACGTTATCTTAGAAACTGCAACATTTATAAAAAAAGCATTTATGACACATAAAGACGCCTTAAAAGATTAAAATGATCAAATTGATTTTTAGCTTACCTGGCACAGAGTGCCAAGGTGAGTTTTTAGGACCGAGCTAGGTCTGTTGTCCGTCGTCGTAAGTCCGTCCGTCATCAACAATTTCTTTAAACAACATCTCCTCCTAAACCACTTGGTCAAGTTCAACCAAACTTCACAGGTATGTTCCTTGCTTGAAGCTCTACCAAAGTTGTTCAAAGAATTCCATTCCACGCAGAACTCTGGTTGCTATGGCATCCAGAAGGAATTTTTTGAAAATCTTTCTCAAATACCAGAGGACCTAGAGCTTAGATATTTAATGTATAGCATTGTCTAGTGAACCTCTACCAAGGTTGTTCAAATTATTGCCCTAGGTTCAGAAGCGCGCCGACTCTTGTTTCACGAAATGGTAAAATAATTCATGAAAACAGATAATTTATTAATTTTTCGTGAAAATAATGTGTCAGTTTGAAGCACTAACACGCAACTTTTTGTGTTAACATAATTGTTTTCATGAAAATGTTATCTGTTTTCATGATATTTTTTCTGTTTTCACGAAATCCTCCATTCTTTTCACGAAAGGATTTATCGTTATGTGGTGGCGTATTTATGCTTCCGTAATCCACAGGTTGTTGACACAATTTTTTTTTCATATATGTTCATAGTATCTATTATTATAGATACTATGAACATATATATGAAAAAAATCTTTTTTGTGTCTACCTGTGGATGTACCTGATCATACCCATGCTCTATATTTAACGTAAATTTCCTTTCCATAACTTAATTAGCATAACTTAACTACATTGACTAAATAAATATTTCATGTTTCTAACATCATTATTATAATTAGATCTAGCTCTATTCCAAAATGCAAACTATGCCTGTAACACCTGAACAATGGCTTACCATAATCAGGTATCTGGTGACGTCAGTTTTTCTCTTCAAATATTCTCAGAGGATGAAGACAGTCTAGACCTCTGGTTTTGATCGTTTACTTTGTGATTCATCTGACATTTTGTACAATTAATATTACAAACATAAAACGCTAATATGTAGAAAACACTATGAAAACTAAGAAAAGAAAGAGCCAGAATCAGTTAATTGGTAACATTAAACTGCAAACATCCCACTGGGGGCCAACGACGTATCACGAGAGGCGGTTCGCATCGAAAACCTGTGTATGTTATGCAACGACAAACGACACATGTTATGCACAAATAACGTGGTTGAAAAGCTAAGGACGACATTTCTCGTAGTTAGTGACTTTGTATTTTGCTGGAATATCATATTCCAAGCACGAAACATGGTGAGTAGAAACGTTTATTACTATGAAACAGTTGTATGCAGTTAATTGAGTACCAATTACGTATGAATTAAGCTCAAAAGTTAGGGATGTTCGTAGACAGTCTTGTTTTAGTAGATTTTCATTAAAATATTTTTCGTGAGTATCATTTCTTATACTTACTGGGTAGGGTTTACTTATTCAATCTTTTTGTCTTCATTAGAAATGTTCTGTTGGTGTAATAAGCACATATGAACGGGTTTTTTTGCATACTACGAGTGTGTTTGTTTCTCACAGAGTGTGTGTATGGTGCTAAACGAAGGTCACTCTTCATGTGTACGTTGCTCACTGAAGTCAAAATCAATTTCAGGATACAGACCACGCGGTGTGTATGTACTGCCGGTCACCATTTTCCAGCATTTTAGAAGCGCAATGACACTGTGCAAACTCCAGCATATAGAGCGTTACGTTCATGAGGGAAGCAGATGATAGAAGTACAACTAAATATCACAATGCAACTTAAAATGAAGGACCATTACGTTATCTACAACATCGACGACATGACAACGATCACGGAGACTGGAAAAATTAATACCTACAAATAATGTAACAAGTGACAGACCAATATGGAAATTTCTTAAAGTGAACACACCGACTTAATACCTACAAATAATGTAACAAGTGACAGACCAATATGGAAATTTCTTAAAGTGAACAAACCGACTAAGTCTGTCCATTGCCAATTGTTCCTGAAACAAGCGGAATCCGGGATGTACAGAAGTTTCTCAACCAGATGGTGCTGAACTGACGGAACAATTGGACACAACTATACTATGCTCAGAGCAGAGGACTTTGAAAAAGTAGATCTAACGTTACCGATGAAACAATAAAAGAGACCGTAGTACAATTACAAAAGCTTCTTCAATCGATCACATCTACTATAATTATACCCCCATCACACTAGGGCAACGATTGCACTACACCCACCGCGTCCTGACAGGACGTTAGCAAATGAATGCATTTTGTTATTGTACCACCTGACAAGCCATTTGGATGCTGAAATTGCCGTTTTCTAAATAAAAAAAAGAAGAAAAAGAAACATGAAGCAACTTAGATTATGATGCGTTAGTGCATGACTATAAGCAGAAAGAAGACTTCTGTTGTGCCATCATGACCAGTTAATATAAATGGACACATATGGTACAGTATACTTACCGAGCTAGTGAATGCAATGAGGACGTTATTGGGACCTAGGGAGAGCGCAGTTCAGTCTGCATGGACGTAGTGAACACATAATTTGGGCGTAGTATTAACGCAATAGACCTGGTGACAACGGGAAGCTGCACGTGTAATGAACTTACTGGCAACGTGATAGACGCAGTGAGAACCTGGCAAAGACGTTGTAAGGGCGTAGTGAGAGCCTGAGTACATCATTTCATTTCGAGTTTGACCCCGTCCCTGCCACGGCCATCAAACTTTTCAGGACGTGATAGGAACTTTGCGAGCGTGGTGCGGACGTGCTCTGGTGTGATGGGGGCATTATAACTGACCGTAGACGTCTTCAAGACTGGGTCACCTTTTTTCAAATGGTGGATATTGGCGAATTCGGTACAAATCACGCTTGGATTGACGAGCACGGTGCAACATTGCTATAGATTCTAATGAATGGGGCAATGGTGTTAACGAATCGAATAACAGCATAGATAACAGCAGATTTCTAAATTATTCAAACTCGTAAATTATATAAGTATGTGCCTAAATCTATTATAGTGCAGTTATTAAATGATAAGACCATCTAACAATTTTAACTGTTCTCTTTAGACCATCACACATAATTAAATAGATATCTGTCAACTGCAAAATATTAATTGATATACACATTTGACTTCAGACTGAAACATCACACACTCTGTTAGTAACATAATTTTATACATCAAAAAGAGACTTCAGTTGACACCATACACACTTGTCTAGTGCGAAAGGCCTTGTTATATTAACGTGTATACATTCTATTGAATCTGATAAGCGGTGGGGAGATGCTAAGTTATGTTCACAGACATGATGTCTGTATCATGAGTGCTAAATATTTTACAAATGGGTTTCATGTCACAATAATTTTGAGGAAAACTGTTTTTTACACAGAATAACGGACTAATCTGGCATAATTTGATGAATGACAACGCAATCATTGTACAGAAAACGCATTTTACAACGGCAAATGCAAACTTAATAAAAACTACTAACAAGACAATCCAAAAAACTAACATTTCGTCCCCCTGCAGGTCAAACATTTCAAAATGGCATGCGGAGTTCAGAAAACCAGAGACTGTTTACACAAAATTTCGTTGCATAACATACACATGCTTTCGATGCGAACCGCCTCTAGTGATACGTCGTTGGCCCCCAGTGCATCCGTAGTAAGTTTTTAACCGTATTTGTACGAAGCAAAGGAAGAGGGCGGAGTCAATTCTACTCCGCCTAAATTAATACGTGAGAGGCCGTGTGATGGCTGATGTTAAATACGTACATAAGTATAATATTGAATAAGAATATATTTGACGTACGACAATGATAATAAATGCACGACCCTACTGATGCTAAAACTTAAAAAAAAAGATTTTTTCATTAAAATATTACACAATTTAAGTACATGTATATCATATTAGTCACCACGTATCTATTTCATCGTTTCGTTTGCATCATTAAATTAGTTTTATTACATTACATTAAATCTGTAGCGAGTGAATCTTTAAGATCGGCGATATAATGTCCAAACTCCACGGGCAGTCAACGATGTTTTTATGAAACAATAATGTATATTTCAACCATTATTGTAGTTCAATAATCTTTAGAAATACAGACCATCAGGTCGTTAAACTGAATGCAGTTTTATGCGTATCAAATACTAATTAAGGCCTTCCCAAACAGTTGCTGCTTTGCTGTTACGTGATCGATTCAATAAAAAAATTCCCCGATCCAACAAATTTTGTTGTACGGTACGTACACAAAGTTAAGACCATTTCTCAACTATCCGCTTGCGAAAATAGTTCCAATTGTTCAATTCAATGGCATAAATACAAATTCAAATATTACGTGCGTTTAAGTCAAAATCAGATATGGCTATGCAAAATTGTAAACGAGCAATACAAAATAGTCTTAACGCACATTTCAAGACAAAGGCGACGGTAGTCCAGACTATATTATAATTACTATATACTTTTGATGATCAGAAAGAGAAACATGAATCAAAGTACTGAAAGCACATGGAACGGGAACAACTTCAACAATTGCATGGCGAGTGTAGAAAAGCGTTGCACCAAAATTCATGCGCGCAGAGCAAGTGATCGAAGGACTATCGTTTAGTTTCCAAAACTCACTCCAATACCTCACCCTACAAAGAAATTCAACTGTTGTCTGCTTTTCCGAACTACAGCAGAACCTTCAGTGCTTTGATTTTTAATAATTTAATTAGTCTTGACAGAAATTTATTTTTGGTTCTTTCTTCGAGCTTTTCGTTTTTTTTCCCTCAGCTGTATCTTCACATTTAAATTCTATTCGCCCCAACGTTCAGCTTTTTTGGGTACGAACGCTATTTTCAGACCTCCTCCGATTCTTAGCAACAAATTTTATGAATTGCTCTTTTCTTCTGCACTTGTACAGACAACACTTATCTACCGGATAGAATAATTCCACAATACGCGTTAATGGGAAAGAAATTCATAGTGTATACATACAACATTTAACCCACTAACTCATATACTGTCAACAGCTAAATTAGATGCTACAGGCCAACGTTGGGCGTCAGCTTTAGAATTGTTTGAATTTGATGTTATATAAAGATCTGGTTTAAGAAACGGAGATGCTGATGGAATGTCACGTTATCCACATGACACATTGACCAATTTCAATGGTGATTCAGTGTGCTTGATACAAGATGAAACTATCAAAAAGATATGTTGTTCTATGCAAAAAATTACATATGCTGAAACATTGTGTGCCGCTTCTGTCAACATCATATATGTCACAGAAAACATAAGTACACCTATGGCACAGGTAGAAGCAAGAGAGATAAGAAAAAGTCAGAGGGAAGATTCAATTATAGGAAAATGGGTAATAGCAACAATTGACCAAAGTTTGCCATACCAGAAGATTTAATCAAAGAAGACATGACCATGAAGAAAAACTTTGAACATTTTAAGATCATTCGTGGGATATTGTACTGAGAAATCATTGATAACACTACCGGAGACAAGATTCAACAATTAATACTGCCCGAGAAATACAAGATTACAATACTAAATGGATTGCACACAGATGTTGGACATCCAGGAAAAGACAGAACAGTATCACTGATCAGAGAACGCTTCTTCTGGCCTGGAATGGCCGCTGATATTGAAAATTTCGTGAATTGTTGTGACAGATGTCTTAGAAAAAAGCTGAATACTAATGCTAGGACACCTTTAGTTAATATAAAATCAACCTATCCACTAGAAATTGTATGTATGGATTTTCTAACAGTAGACCCATGTAAAGGAGGAATAGGCAACATATTGGTGGTAACAGACCATTTTACTAAATATGCATTAGCTATACCCACCAGAAATCAAACTGCAAGAACAACAGCTGAAGCATTTTACGAACATTTCATAGTTCATTATGGAGTACCTTGTAGAATACATTCGGATCATGGAAGAAATTTTGAATCTGACGTTATAACAGAATCATGTAGGATTTTTAAGATAGATAAATCGCGAACTACACCTTATCATCCCATGGGCAGTGGCCAGATTAACTGAAAGATTTAATCGCACTCTGTTAAATATGCGTGGTACACTACCACCTGAACAGAAACAGGATTGGGAAAAGTTTCTTCCAACCTTAACACATGCATATAATTGCACCAAACATGAGTCAACCAAATATTTGAATTGATGTTTGGGCACAAACCCAAGCTGCCCATTGATTCTTTCTTTGAAAAAGACTATCCTACAGAAGAAATTAGTGATGATTTGTACATGAACCAAGAATTCAAACAACTAGAGATATTGTGAGCAAAATTACAGAAGAAAGTAAGTATAAACAAAAGAAGTATTATGATAAGAAAGCTAAGGCTGCAAGTATAAATGTTGGTGATAAGGTATTAGTTAAGATACTAGCATTTGAAGGTAAACGCAAATAAAAGATAGGTTTGAACAAGACACTTATGAAGTTATTGGCAAACCTAATGATGATATACCAGTGTATGATGTCAAGTCTCTTAATGGCATTAATGGATTCCTGTAGGAATCATTGATATACCAGTGTATGATGTCAAGTCTATTAATGACATTAATGGATTCCTGTAGGAATCATTGATATACCAGTGTATGATGTCAAGTCTCTTAATGACATTAATGGATTCCTGTAGGAATCATTGATGATGATTCAGGTAGTAGGAATGACAAGTTGTTAGATGAAATTATGGTACCAGAAGCAGATGTAGTTGTAGATACAGATACAAATGTAGATGTATGTATTAGTGATAAAGTAAGTAGTGCAGCAGATAGGGAATCAGATAGTGATGCAACAGATAGTAGTAGTGAGAATGATATAGAAGAAATGGGTCAGAGTTTTTTTATTCAACTGGACTGCCAATACCAATTACCTCTGATGAAAGTGTGACTGCAGACAAAGAAAAAGGACCGGTAGCTACCACTGAGACAGAAAAGAAGTTAAGTGCAAGGGTTGACAATCACACAGACAGTCATATCAGAGCAGATACAGAGAAGAAATTCACTGAGATTGAGCTGACAATTAGGCAAGAGATTAAACAGCCAGAGTTACGAAGAGGTAACATTGCACTGGAACCAGGGACTATAGCGATCAGGATGAATCACAAGATACTAGTACATCATGTGAAGAAACTGAGGTTAGAAGGAAGTCAATTCGACCCAAAAAGAAACCAAAGAAATTTGATGACTACCATTTGTACCAAGCAACATTTAGAACTAAAGATAGAAGATTAAAAGCCTTGAATGAACTCTTTAGCTCCGGTGTATTGGAAACTATGAGCGCTGATATTGCTCATAGACTTATTGAAACTGTTATGAGCAAATGATCATTATATGTATGTGGTTTTACAAAATAAATGTTTGTTTGAAAAATGCGATGAAAAAAAGCTATTTTGTACTGCACTTGGATTTTATTTGTTTGTTTCGGGTATACGAAACTGGTATTGGATAATTATGGAAAATGAATGTACAATGTTTTATATTTGTTTATAAAAATGGTTGTGGGGATACAATATTTAGGACTGGGAGAGGACATCACATCAGTTTATTACTTTGACGTCACTGTATATATACTTTGATGGTGTTGTCATTAAGAATGACAATTATGAATGACGTTGTTATTGTTTGAGATATTCAAAAGGCGATGTAGAGGGTTAACTTTGTTTTTAATTAGTGACTGAAGCTGTGTTGCATTAGTTATTGTTTTTTGGTTAGCAATTTATGTGCATTGGCAAACAATGTGACCAAATTTGTATTTTCATTTTGGGAAATGACGGGACGTCATTTGTCGGGCTGGCGGAGTATGTAGCCAGGTCATATTTTGGATAATATGAGGGTTTTCTGTTCTTTCTTCGTGTTGTTTTCTTTTAGTTACTTTTTTATCTTTATGGTTATAATGCTCTGATTATTTCCCTTGAGTGTTTTACAGGCGGGGTTTTTGAGTCAGTTGCCGCTCGCCTTTCGTATAGATAAGATGTAAACTGTTGAAATAATATAGACATGTGTTATTTGACTGTTTAAAAGTGGTTACAGTTTTGGAAGGTCAAGATTCTACAGATCTTACCAGTGTGCTTTTCTTCCTTGCTGTTTGTATTATGTAGTCACTTGATTGGCAAAGTGGTCGAATTCAACATAATGTGCATATCAATAAAAGTAGAAAAAATGACATCGAATTACCGTCGTGACTAGCTATAGCAATTCAAGAAAAAAAATTAAGACACTTATGTATAAATCATACAGTAATATTTTTTTAAACGCAAATACAGGGACTGTAGATCGGTAAGAGAGATTTTTAATCTCACCGGGTGTACGTCACACCGACTTACTTCCTTTGAAGTTGTTTTATAGGATTATTGACTTGCATTCCATATAATTTCTAAATGTCTAGCTATATAGTTTAATTATTTTGGGTTTAACAGCATCTTTAATATACAATGTATATATATATATATTATACTTGTGTATTTATTATACAATATTTTTTTTTGTAACGCAAATAGGGACTGTAAGTCGGTAAGGGGGATTTTTAATCTCACCGGGTGTACGTCACGCCTATAGTTACTTCTTCTGACCGCTCTATATACACACAGTCATATAACATTGTTTTCTAATTTTGGAGAGGAGGTGCGACGGGCCATGGAAAGAGCGCCTTCCAGTGGTGTGGCCCGGCAAGGACTTATATATAAATACATGTATATATAAGTCCTTGGGCCTGGATGCAAATGGATATATATATATTTCATTGGTCAAAATTCATATTTGGTTATAATACAAAATTTGTTTACTTAAATATCATGTTTGAAATTGTTAATTTTTGATATCCATTTGTAACTGAACGCTCTTATAAATACGCGATTGAAATAGCTGTTTCCGTATGTCGGTTTAACATTAAAAACAGTCACAAAATATATTTGGCTGTATAAATGAACCAAATTTTCATAAATAACGTATTATTATCATATAATACAATTCATAATAATGATATTTAGTTTTATGAAAATATATATGACATATATATTATATATATCCTCCGGTACTCTATTCTGACGCACGCCGATTACGACGCCATTTTTGTTTTGATCTCGTTTTCGATTTTGTATTGTCGTGTGACGTCATCCCCGCCGAAATTTACAAGTAAACGTAACAGCGCTTTCTGCTGAGCGAAAATGCGGGGATTTAGCCATTTTGGATACTTTTTTAACCGATTTTATAATTAAACACTGAAAACTATGTATTTTTCTTATTACTAAATTGTCAAAATGTTGAAGCAAAAATTTTTTTCTTGAAACAATGAAAAAATAAAGCGATCTGCTGGCGCATCCTCGCTCGCTATTTTTATAAAGTCACGTGATGGTCATATGACCTGTAATGTGATCTACGATTGAAATATTCACTGTCTAGAGATGTGTACTCGTTAGGTAACAAGGATCGCTCAAATTGCAGTTAACAAAAAACAGTGTGTCTTATAAATGCTGCAGAATAACTTAATTCTTGATTTCTCTTCATTTCTTTCACTTTTTTTCTGTAACTAAAGGTCAGGTGCAGAAATTATTCCACAACTCAAATGAGAGAAATCAATATCATATCAAGTGTAAGGAGACTGGTGCCACCACAATAACAGCAGCTTCACATTTATGCATTTTTTTCTGCAAAAATTACCATTAATTATGTTTGTTCATAAAATATTTTTTGCTACACAATTTTTTTTATAAATTGTATCATACTGTTGCTAAATGAATGCTACGTATTCACAGTGAAAATCAGGAGCTATTTATGTTTAGCTGTAGTTAAATATAGAAACCAATCAAATGCGTCGTTTCATTGTACTCTCATTCAGCCATTGTTGACAGTCGTCACTTATGAAACTATGAGTTCTGTGGTTGGAAAATGAATTTTATATATGTAAACATGATGTAAAACGATAAATAAATGATCAAACTTTGCAATGCAAAGGTAATTTATTGCTTTATTTTTTACTTAGTTATCATAAATAATAATTTATTCTTAGGTGCGTCAGAACTGTATACGCGAGGATATCTTCATAAACGTTTAAAAAAATTGTTTCCGCTTTTCAGGCAAACCCGTTCAAATCTATACAAACAGTTTTACGAGAAATGATATCAGATACAATTTTGACAGAGACCATATTTGTGTGTCATAATGTTGTGCTTAATGTAGCCATGAAATTAAAATGCAAAATTGAAAGGCTCTAGTAAAATAATTCTTTAAAGACCGAAAATCATTTTTACACGTCTGCTACCTTGATATTTTCTTCACGGTTCGCTAATATTATGACTCACCTCGAAAATAATCCCCTTTTTATAAAAAATGTAAACAAGTGCATGATTTGTTTATTATCGATCTAAGTTTTGAAGATATGAACATGTGCTATCTATAACATAATGTGAATGTTGATAAATGCTCAGGTATAGCATCCTACTTTCTGCTGATACTCAGATCATCTGTTGAAAGGTAAGTAGTATCACTTTCGGATGTATTATTTCGGATAAACATCAGAATGAGTCTTGTTGGTGGAATGTCAGAGACTTATGAAGACATTTTTTTATTGGAAGATGGTGAATTTAACATTAGACATCGAACTTTTAAAAATGTCAAGTTCATTTGGGTCAGCCTGCGAAACATTGACTGGTGTCAAGTACCCAATAAGGGGCTGGAAAACGTCTGATGGTCTAACAACTGGGCTTATTAGGCTTGTTAATATTACATTATATCTCAAATTGGTACGCTGTATTTAAAACATTTTGCCCTAAACATATATCTGATATGAATATATGTTGGATGGTTATAGTCATTATTGAAGTTTTGTTGTGTCAGATCATGTACAATATTTCATTTTTAGATAGTTGTCAAGTCAATTGACATTGATCACTTGTTCTGTTTGGATCTCTACCAAACATAATCTAATCCCTTAGTCCCTTCATTATGAAAGGTTTTGATTGAAAAGGAAATGAACTGGTACATGGACCTTATTTTCCCCTGCGACCCTAGAATTAATTATTAATATTATTATGGAATTGTGCACTCAATTTCTCACTTTCTTAAACCTTTTTATACACTTCAGGGGCAATAAAAGCCACAACGTACACACCCTATACAGTTGAATCTCGTTATGTCAAACTCGCTTATATCAAAATTTCGGTTATGTCAAACTGTTTCGTTGGGTCCCGATTTTTTTGCTCTTTCTCTATATGAAATTAATCCGCTTACCTCCAATTCACTTATCTCAAAATTTCGTTTATGTCAAACTAAATTTTTGTCACCATGACTCTAATTAGCATGTAGTTTGAGTTGTTTATCTCAAAGTTGGCGCAGATCAGCGAACAATGGACGCTTTCACACCTACCATGACATTTTGCTAATTGAACAATTTAAATGCTCCGGGAGATTTATTATCGTGTGACAAACAGAGAGCACACGTCTAGTGTAGCATGATAATCATACTTGTTATTTGACTTAACTTAAATTATGGTAGGTAAGGTAAACAAATACGCACCACATATAACTTTGGCTGCGGTGAGTATCCGAATACTAGGATACTCGCATTTTTTAACTTGAAAATTGAGTACGATTACTTGCCACCTATGATAGTGTCGGATTCCAATCTTAGTAAAGTGATCTTAGCTTGATAAAAAGAATTAATTCCGAGAGCGTGATCGACGTTGCAACGAACGGATTCATCTTACATTATGTACGGAATGAGTACACATCCGAAAATATGTAAAGCTAGACGCTCCGTTTTTTCGAATTCTTTCAACAAATTTCTTAAATAAGTATTTTATGTTGGGACAATACGTGTTGATATTAATTAATATGAATGGATACATAATTATTTTGTTTCTTCTCTACGTATGCACATGTTTTATTCGAAACGTAATCATACATGCATTGTTATTTTAAATAAAGGCTACTGTACGTGTGTGTACACAAATACTTTAAAACATATATAATTATACAGTATTTGTTTATCTCAAATTTCGGTTATCTCAAACTAATTTCCACGGTCCCTAGAAATTTGAGATAACGAGATTCAACTGTAATTAATGAGCATATGACCAGAATCAAACATATTTTTGACGCCTTATCATATTAATATATATTTGTATAATATACAAGTGTCTGTTGAAAAAATGATAAGAATCTGTCAATTCAAGGCTCTGAGTTTAACTTTAGTTTAAAAGGCATTTTGGATTATGCTTTTGATTCTTGTTAAACTGTCAAATAAATATTAGCCAAGGATAATATTGACCCCTTAACTTTTGACATCTAGTGAGCACCCTGGGATTGTTCATCTGTTGACAGAAATGCAGTGGTGACAACGCAAGGCAAATTTAGAGATGCCACAGAAACATTGTACTGTTGTTGATAGCGTGGATGGAGTGGATCATTCTGACTACAGAGACTGTAATGAGGTATACATGATTTATGTAATTATTGATTGTAATGAATGGAAAGTAAAAATCAATATGCTCTAACAAATAATCCTTCTAAGAACTTAAAATCATTAAATTTTAATGTGTTAATGAGTAACAACACCATGAACATGTTACTTTTGTATTGAGGTTCTTAAGTTTATATTAATTCATTCAGGCAAAGAACATATTGAGTTCTATTGCTGGTTGATATTCAGTGATATAGATTTACTTATTATGCCCACTTTCAAAGAAAAGTGGGTATATAATATTTCTTTGCACATGTTGGTCGGTTAGTCCTTCCACCCGTAACCAAACCTTGTCCGACCAATAACTGGTGAATGAACCAGAAAACTAAGAAAACTTGAAAAGGAAGTTGTTGAATGTAAAGTAAAGGTAGATGAACAACTCAAATGACTAGGTCATTATTCCATAAAGAATGTTAATAAACGAGATGAGACATCGAAACTCAAACTCAAATATCTCCAAGAAGAAAACAACACCCTAAATGAAAGAAATGACTGTCTTTCATTAAACTTACAAAGTGAGACCAACAAAAAGTTAAAGTTGCAAAAAGCAAACAGTTATTTTAAGAAAAAAGTTGGATAGCGTTCTGAAATCTGAAGGCCAGGTAGCAAAACTGACGCATGATGAATGCCATGATAAAATTGCTAATCTTCAATCAAATTTAGAGCAAAGACTGACTGAAATAGATGTAATGCATCATAAAATTCAAGAGGTGATTGAAGAAAAACATACCAGTATTACAACAAAAAACTCTGATGGAACTTATTCAAACAGTATTAGATTATGTGCTTTAGATTTGTTTGGCTTAGAAATAGCTGTGGAAAAGATTTCACCTGCAATTAGTGCTGTATCAAAGCATCTTTTTCAGCATGACTTTAAGAAAAATGAATTACCAACTTCTAGCTCCATACAGAATATTGTTGATGAAGGACATTTTCTGGCCAAAACATTTATTTCCCATAAACTGTCCACATCAAATACATGGGGAATCTGTCGAGATGGCACAACGCGTAAAAAGAGAAAAATTGTTGATACTTCTATTACTTTAGATACTGGTGCTGTCATTAGTCTCGGTTTCAATACAGTTAATTTCTCAGACGAATCGGAAATATCGTTGTGTCAATAAAAGGCTTGTAAGCCTTTTATTTAAACCGGCATATAAATACCCACGCGTGCGTTATAGGGCCATTTTTGAAGGCACATTCTTCTTTGACTTTTCGGTAATAATTGTTTTTACAAGTGATAAACGCATTTTGGTGTATAAAACCCAAGACACAGCAGTTCCTGGGCATGCCCCTTTCACTTGCAGGACTTTTTACAAGTGATAAGTACTGTAAACACACCCAACCTGAAAATAAAAGCTGTTCAGGCAGACCTAATGTCTGAAACTGTTCAAACTTCACTTAATTGTCTTGCTCTGCTGTACATGAAAGTAACAGGTCCTTATTGGTGGCTGATTACCTCAGGAAATGTGAAGTATTTAAACTTACATGAACATGTTCAGTGTCTTCAGTCCTACTTAAGAGAATGCGCCTCTCAACCAGAGAAAATGATTTCTACTGACTGGCTTAATTCAGAACAAATGAACATCTCATGCTTTGATATTTTTAAAACTAAACTGAAATATGACAGCTGTCCAGATTTATTACGCGAGTTCATATCAAAAGCTTGTGAGAGCATGTTAAAAACCATACAGAAACAACTTGTGGATTTCCTTGAAGGAGGAAAGTATGGTACCAATCCAAATCCAGAAGACATTAAAAAAACCTCCTGTGCACATTTAACGAACCTAGGATGTGAACATCACTTTGGTGATTTAGATTCCAGTCAGAGGCCTCCATCCATCATCACTCCTCCGTTCAACTGATAAAAAGAAATAGGAAATCACTGATACACTGGCTTAAAGAAATGTCTCAAGAAAAACAGGACGAATTAATGAAACAGGCAAGAAAACTCGGTCCATCCCTACGAAAAAAACACCTATCCTCTGAAGTCAGTGTCAAGACTGAAATATTTGAACTAATGTCGTGCGCACCAACGAAGACAAAAAGACGGAAAACATCCCCCAGCATAAATAGTGAAGAAACATTCCTCCAAAATCATTTATTGCCCCATAACCAGGACTTCATTGTTAATGAAAATGTAATTGTTGCTTACCAAGACAACTGGTATCCTGGTTGTGTGGCTGAAGTGATTGACGAAAGTACTGCAACAGTGAGGTTTCTTAAACGCTGCAGAAAAAATGGACATTTCCAGTGGCCATCCAGAGATGACCAACAAATAGTCAAACTAGACTTTGTAATTCAACGAAATTTTGTACCAAGTTGCATGCATGGTGGTCGACAATGGTTGATTGAGAATTGGGAAAATATAGACAAAGTGTACCTTTCATTCAAAAATGTTTACTTTGGTTGAGTTAGTGCTATCAACATGTTTGACTAATTCTGTTTTGTTGCTGAAGCTAAGTGCAATTATGATATTATGATAATGTACTAGTGATAGACACTCTTTGAATTTCTGAAGGAAGATTCTATGTATTAAATTAATATGATGTGCATCGGCAATGTTATATTGCTCGTTATTTATATAATTTAATTATTTATTATTATTATTGCCCATTATCTTTTAACTTAGTGTTTGTTAGTATAAGTATTGAACATGTCTAGGATTTATAACCAATAAATGTACAAATGTAAACATATCAAAATGAGTTGTTATATCACAAAAAATAAAGATTTATTCCTCACTGATACAATTTTTTTCAAAAAAGTACATATTTTTCCCTCTATATCCTTCATTATTTACATACACAATATCCTGAGAGTAATTTAGACTCCAAAAACAGATTCTACATGAAAAATGCACTAAGAATGGCAATTTTCAGATATATATCTTAAAAATTAAAAAAGCTATGAAGAATTTTAATTTAAGAAGATTTCGTTCGGGTCCGCAATCGCGGAATATTTCCTTATACGGAATAGTGATAAAAAATTCACGAAAAACATGGTAAAATGCCAACTTCAATTCTTAATAACCTTTTTATTTTTCAAGATATTATAAAAAAATAAAGTGTTCCATGAATGGTAAGCACAAATCTTTTAGACTGCTAAATTTGAAATGAAATATGTTTAAGTTGAAAATTCAGTTGGGGTTGCTATGACCCCTATCGAATTTAAGGTCAAAGGTCAAGCTCATGAGTCGGCATTCATGTTTCACAAATACTACTTGTTAATATTAATTTTTGTTAGTTGTAATTTCAAAGTCAATTTCATGCATATGCTCTGGTATAACCCATATTTTTGTTCTGTAGTATACATATAGTTATAATATGGTCAGCGATTTTTTTGCCTGATTGGGAAAGGTACCAGTACCAGACAAATTGGGAAAAAATTGCTGCGTTTTGAACCAAATTGGGTAATTAAAAAAAAACAAAGACAAAAAAAAATCTGCACCAGCATGGGAATTTCTTTTCTTTGAAATTGGGAAAATGGATAATTCTTTCAAATTGAGAAGGTACCTTTTACCAGTACCAAACAAGAAGGAAAATAATCGCTGATGGTTCAATGTCACCAATATGATTATTATACATGTATTACCTTTTGTCGTAGGATGACCTGCAGTATCAGACAAGTTTGAAGAAGGAACAGGTAAGGTTGGAGACATTCAGTGAGTGGTCCCCAGAGTTACCTGTTGTTCCTAAGGCACTAGCAAAAGATGGATTTTATTGTTTGAAAACTGGTGATAGAGTTAAATGTATATTTTGCAACCTTGTGTTAAAAAACTGGGAACCAGGGGATATTGTGAATGAGGAACATAAAAAGTTTAACCCCTGTTGTCCATTTTTGTTGAAACGAAATGTTGGCAATGTGCCGATAACACCAGAGCCGGGAAGCAGTTCTGGGAAGTCAAGGTTGGTTGCCAGATTTCCAGAATATAGTAAGCCTGCTGCACGTGAAGAATCTTTCAGAAATATGCCACAGTCGATGAAACAATCTGCGGATGACCTTGTGGAGGCAGGATTCTATTATATGGGTACGTTTTGTCATTCATCTATCAATTAGTGCTGTTATTATATACTGAGTACTAAACATGAATAATTTAGCCAATTATTTTGTGGTTAAAGATTCTTTCTATGCGAAACAAAATTGTGTTGTCCAAACTTGAATGCCATTAATAACTTATCTTTTTTTTTTGACAGTGAAAATTTTCAGATTTTTTCTTACATTCAAATAGTCAGATTGCCAGTTTGCTATAAATAATGCTTTCATGTTAGTTAATTAGTAGTCTTAAAATGAAATGTTTAAATCTAGGTATTACGTCAACTGCCTCGACTAATTAGAAAATGAGATGTTCATGAAAATCTTAGGTAGTGTTATAAAGCCTCATCAGGGTATGGAATGGATAATTTTGCTTATGTCTGTTTTGTTCCTGATTTAAGGTCAAGATGACTGTGTTCGTTGCTTTCATTGTGGTATATTGATACGAAACTGGGAGGACCATGATGACCCATGGACTGAACATCAACATTGGTCACCTAATTGTGAATTCTTAAAATCAAAACCTGAATCACATGAGAAGTAAGTACAATAAACCTGCATCATCATCAATAGGGTTGTCATGAAGTTTTCCTGTAAGGGCCCAAACATTGATTGAAGAAGGCTTTCCAAGCTCACGTCTAATGTCGCAAATGATATTTTTGGGATTTCTAGACAGCCTTGGCCTCTTTTCTTGACCTCTTGTCACCTCTTATTGATAACACTGCATTAGTCTTTATTTAGTGTATTTATTTCTTATCGTTCATGATTTTGATATACAGTCAAACTTTGTTATCATGAGTATTAAAAATGAAATATTATTGACTTTTTCGGATCTGTAAATGATTCAGCATTGTAGTTAAATAAATTGCATAACTTAAAATACAAAATTATCAGAGCAATACAGAAAATAACGCGAAAATCAATGAAAAACTTACAGGTCCACTAGGTGGCCATTTCCTTCGGTTTCCATGGTAATATCATTTGAATATATCATGTCTGCATTAGCCAATACATTAAAGGATGTTTATGCAAAATTTCTTTATAGTGCATTGACGTCTAAAAAAAAACCATTTTTCTGGAGGAAAACCGCGATCCACCTTAAAGTTTGGCCTCCATATAATGGCTTTACAGATGTTTGATAAAAGATACTGCACTGTACATAACTTCTTTGATGTTACATGATAGTATGAGTTTTTTAACATTAACTGAGAGATCAAGTTTGCATGAAAACAGAGTATTTTATTTTTTCCCTGATGGCGCAGGTGCTTGGCTGACTTAACCTGTATATGAACATAATTCAGTATCGTATATACATGTATACACATTCAGTGAGATGAAAACTTTTGCCTGATGGTGCCATCTTTTTATACCAGTATTTTTTTGTTAATTTTTGCAATATACAATTATGAATGCCAAATTGAATGTTTTTACTGTATACATTTGATGCCGTTGTATGTTTTGTTGAGAATGACTTTTGTATGATATTTCTGTCTGCATGTATTTATTGAATTTATTTATTACCATGATGCATTCTAAGGTGTGTAATACCTTCAGTACGGAATGAGGAGAACAGGTACACATATCTACACACCTCCTGTATAGTGTTAGGTTACTGTATATTCTTAATAGATTTTATTGTTCCCACATGTGCTCAAAGCAATAACTCCTAGACATAATAGTAATTATGGGACTTTTTGAGAATGAGTTTAAAAAAAAATTACACTATGTTGTTACTAATGGAAACCAAAAATTGTCATTTCATATGTTTCGAAATCATGAAAATTTAAACATGTAAACATGAATGAATAATCTTAAAGACTAGGGGTTAGTACCTTTGAAATTTTGTGACTTAAAATTTTCGTCTGTATCACAAGTTTCCTAAAGTGTCTGTAGTCTTATTCACATGCATTATACTGCCTGCATTAGGATGTGCATTTTGTTTTATATAGTATTTTAATTTTTGTTACACTTAATATATATCACAATCTTTGTAGACCTGTAATTTAGTATTCTATCAGGAATGAAAATTGTACTCAAATATTGTTGTATGCATGCTTTTTTTTGTTTTGTTTGTTTATATCGAGTTTAACGCCCCTTTTCAACAGTCAGAGTCATACAATGTATGAGGCGGACTGTTCACCTAATCATCGCTCCTGGGAAGAACCAGTACTAGGCTCCCATCCTCCGTAAGCAACTGCCTACTGTCTCACATAAAGAGACATGGTCTGTAGCGGGGCTTGAACCCACGACCCTCAAAGGTTACAATGATTTGAAGAAAGCGACCTTAACCACTCAACATCGGAGGCAGGTCATGCATGCTTTATTCAATGTATAAGAGTTCAAAAAATAAAGTTGGGGGGTACTTGACTAAAATGTTTGGAGTAGGAATTTTGAAAGACTTGGTTGGGTAACTGTTAACATTACAGTATGTAATACAACTATGAAATACTTTTTATTCTATTTTAAATTTACATTTGTTTATTAGTACTACACTAGCTTGTAAGCTAAGTTTCATGAATTGATACTGTATAAATGGTAACGTGTAATGTATAGTTGTAAAACTTAGTCATGCAAAATGCATGTTTATTTGTTGATGTTTATAGATTATCATTCACCATGCATGAAGAAGCATATTTTTCATGAAGTGAATATTTTCTATACATGAGTTCATTGTATACATACAGATGTGAGATGACGCCTGTAATGAGAAGAGTACTAGATATGGGATATAATGAAGAACTGGTTAAAAACGTTGTTCGAAGAAGAAGAAGGTCAGGTGGTAAGCATGAGCGGTTATCAAAAATATGTAGACTTTCTTTATTGTGTACTAGATATGTTTAGCCGAAATTTATACGCAACTGAGAAGAAAATATAATAAATAAGCACAGAAAATTTCATGTTTATAGCTGTATACATCATTAAAATCGTATGTAATGAAATTAAAAATGTGTAGCATTTTTTACTTACATTTTCTTCACAATGCTTTTACTAATAATTTTATTCTGGTATGTGAAAATTAAATCACTGTCAAAAAAGCACTACCCATGTTCTTTAGACTTGTTCCAATTTGACCACCTCACATATTGTATATAGGCTTCATAATTTGACCACCTCACATATTTTTGTGCAGTCTTCATAATCTCAGGTATCTTATTATTGTCTTTACATTTTCACCTTCTCAGAATATTTTTCTCTGGTCTTCATTATTATTAGTTAGATTTCTCAGATTTATGTGGATTAGATCTCAGTCTGTTCTGTTATTTATTACAAAAACTGAGTTTTGAAGTACATGTGTACCGTATATCATGCCCTGTGGTTGTTTACTATACAGCTGATGAAATCACTGACTTAAATATTCTTGTTGATGCTGTTGAGAAATTGAGAGTACAGCAGAAGACTGTCTCGAAGGCACATGGTATACCCATCATGGAAACTGGGGCTTCTGAAGTATTCTACCCTGAGGAACCTAAATCCAGTGGTAGGAGAACTTACTGTAGCAGAATTCAGCATCTAGTTTTTATGTCCCCGCCATGGCAGAAGCGCATAAAGTGTTGTCCCTGTCTGTCTGTTGCACAAGAAATATTTCACAGATTGGTTTCATTTTATACATGCAGGTGTAAAATATTAAAATACAGGTCAAGTTTGATTTCCATCAAACATTTTCACTGGAGTTATTGCCCCTCTCGGCAGGCATTCGTTTCCTCTGGATATATTTCTAGTTTAATGATGTGTCTGCCATATTGTGCGAATTCTTTGTCTTCATTTTAGCATAATTGCTGTTATAAGAAGCCAACTGATATTTCATGAGATGCCCATTTTAACTGTGACTTGGCCATGCAGTAGTCTTCATAATTAATGTCATGTGTTTGTTTGGCTAGTTCCTGCTCAGAATACAACAGATTTATACCATTACATGGTCACACTAATTTAAATGTGGTACCAGTAATCAATAGATTCTCTGTATGTTATCAAGAGTTTTCTCTCAGATTGGAAAAAATAAAAAAACTGAAATTGTAACTACAGTCAAACCTGTTTAAGCAGTCACCTTTAGATAAAGCCAACCTGTTAATAAAGGCCATTCTTTATAAAAACTTGTATTGATTATATAGAACAAAATGATCTCCAAATAGCAGCCACCTCTCAATCAAGGTCACATTATGTCTTTTTTCAAGGGTGACTTTGCTCACAGGTTTAACTGTATATAATTAAAGCTACTTCTTATCATAAAATTCCCTAATATATTAAGCTTTCATTGTCTGTGAATTGATTGTATAATAGTATACACAAAAAAAAATGTATTTATTCTATAGGCCCATCATCCCTTGAAGACCAATTTAGACAAATGAAGGACCAACGATTATGTAAGATTTGTATGGAACGAGACGTTGAAATCACCTTCACTCCCTGTGGACATTTGGTGACTTGTGAAAAATGTGGACAGTCCCTTAAAAAGTGCCCTATATGCAGAGGGGTGATTCGGTCCTACGTGAAAACCTACATGTCATAAAAACTACCTTCTGGCTGTGTTTGTCATATTTGTAAATATTTGTAGCACAAACCATGTACAAATATATAGCACTGTATATATACCGGTAGTGAATACTCTGTTGTCCATTATCTAATTACATGTATGGAACATTTATGAAATCCTTCATATTTTGAATGAAATTCTAAAAAAACAACCAAAATGATTTTATATTTATAAGTTGAAGTTGCTTTTCTTGTATAAGGTTTATTGAGATTTTTTACTTAAGTCTTGCAAAAAATACATTTTATTCTAGATTTTTAAGGGAGTGATTTTATTTTTAAGTTTTAGTCATTATAAGATGAATTCTGTAATAGTTTTACTCTTGTATGTTTTAACAATTTATTGATTTGAATTTTAGTAATTTCTATTTTAAGACTTCTTTGTAAAGAAAATGTCATGTTGACTTGAATAATTATAAAGCCAGTCTTAATTGGTACACATGTTTTTGCTATTAAAACAAGTACTAAATATTGTATTGTGTCTGATGTTTCTTGACAGAACTTTCTAATGAGTGCCATAGTCTGTTTTCACTCAAATCACTTGCAAAATTTATATCACAATTATCTTATTCGATCGTATAAAGCTTTCCTAGCGCAAAGTTCCATTTAAAATCATTAATGTCAAAGATCAAGTTTGTTTTTCATTGATGCCAAATCTTTCTCATTGTTTCAAATTAGTGAAACATATTCCCTTGTTGTCAGTGCTGTCTGTCAGTGATGTTGAAATAACAAGACAGTTCTCTTATTGTTTGAGTGATTTACTGTTTGTGCTTATAATGAACTCTTTATCAGATGTCTTACATTTCCTGCAAGTACAAGGGAATGCCAGCTACTGTCAGTTATTTTTTTGCACCATTGTCACCAATTACAGTGCACTAATATTTATGTTTATGATTTAACCAACTAAATAATATTCTATAGAGAATAAATGTTATTATATATTTCCCAATTTGGAATTCGTTGCGCTAAATTTCCCTTTTTGACTGGCTTTGTTAGTGAAAAAATTTTGGAAAAAAATCACAGACTGCTAATTGTTTAAACACGGTTCTTATTAGACGTCAAAAGTGGGGGCTGAAAAATGACATTTAGCTGATAATTTTTAGGGTCAACACAATGTCTTACTGATATAATAATAAATTTGATTCTTCAGTTCCAATTCTCATGAATTAGAAGCTTTATTTTTCTCATTTAAAAGGTCCAAATTTTAAAGGGTCAAATGAGAGACTTAGGTGTAAATAATGAATTCTTTATTTTATCAGACACTTCAGTAAACAAAATTTATGCTGTACAATTTCACTGCATTATATTAACATCTGTTCTTAACTTGTTTGTCTATAAGATAGTTACGCTCTGTGTTAAGCTTTGTGTCTCAGTTTTACTGTAGTATTGTAGTATCATATACATGATACATGTAGTGCAATGTTTTATACTTTTTTTAAACATATTTATTTTTTGTTTAGTTTTTTAGCTCACCTGGCACAGAGTGCCAAGGTGAGCTTTTAGGATCGAGCTTTGTCCATCGTCAACAATTTCTTTAAACAACATCTCCTCCTAAACCACTAGGTCAATTTCAACAAAACTTCACAGGTGTGTTCCTTGCTTGAAGCTCTACCAAAGTTGTTCAAAGAATTCCATTCCATTTTTTTGAAAATCTTCATATTTAGTGTGTAGCATTGCCTAGTGGACTTCTACCAAGTTTGTTCAAATTATTGCCCTAGGGTCAAAATTTGCTATGCTTGTCCAAAACTGCAAGGCCCAGAGCTTCAATATTTCGTATCGGGCATTGTCTAGTGGTCCTCTACCAAGTTTGTTCAAATTATGGCCCCGGGGTCAAAATTGGCCCCACCCCAGGGTTTACTCTATTTTATAAAGGAAAATATATTCTTGTCCAAAACCACAAGGCCTAGCGCTAAGACATTTTGTATTTAGCATTGTCTAGCAGACCTCTGCTAAGTTAGTTCTAATTATGGTTGGGGGTCAAAATCAGCTCTGCCCCAGGGTCACTAGATTTATATAGGCCCATATAGGAAAATTTAAAAAAAATCTTGTCCAAAACCACTAGGCCTAGGGCTTAGATATTTTGGATGTAGCATTTTCTTGTTGAACTCTACCAAGTTTGTTCAAATCATGGCCCCATGGTCAATATTGGCCCTGCTCCAGGGGTCAGTTGATTTCAACACCTACTTAAAAATTCTTTATCATGTCACATAACCTTTCCTTGATTAAATTATCCCTTAGTGTTACAATGCTCAGGTGAGCGATACAGGGCCATAATGGACCTCTTCTTTATAGTTAGTGTTTTCTAGTTCATTTTGCATGCTGTAGATGCAGTTTTATTTCTAAGAATAAGGAAAATCAGATGAGATCTTATTAACAATTAAATGTTGTGTTTGATGGATAAATTGCATTTATCTTAATTGATTTGTCTTTAAGTCTGTGGTAGTTTTACTATCACAATCATCTTTTGTTCAGTTATATATTTATGTGAACTTCTTTGAGACCAGGGCCCGAGGTTATAAAATTTGAGAACAGTCTCTGAGCTCAAATCTCAATTCCAATCTCAAAGAATTATGGTTGTTTAGATAGAGCTGATGAATGTAGAAATACAATGATGATTGTCAGGCTAATGTATCAGTTATATCATTTTTGTCTAATCATAATTAACTTAAACAGCAATATATGAGACTATGAGCTAGGAGACTGCATGATCTCTTTTGGGGGGAATAATTCCTTGTATTCTGATAAAAGACATTTTGAGAAAACTATCTATCATTTGTGGCTTGGTCAGGTACCCTAAACTTGACTATTTTGTTCCTGTCTGATTGTATTTGTGCAAAACCAATGTACAATAAACCCCTTGTAAACCAGACCACTTCCAGATGGGGCCGGAAGTCTGTTTTTCTGAAAATTTCGGTTTTCAGAGAACTTTTGAATAATTCTGACAAAGAGGGACTAACGAAATCATGTGATTTTTAGGGAATTCAGGGAGGCCGGTTTTTAGGGGATTTAATGTACATCATATATTATAGTAAATGAAAAGTTAAAAAACAGAATTTCATACATTAAATGGCATTGAAATTAATATTCATTGTTGAAAAGACACTTCAGTTTCATGAATTTAGTATCATTGAAGAATATTTATTTTGAATATTTATGCTTTTTGTGTGATCAGCTCTTGCAATGTAGAGTCCTGTTGATGTTGAATCTCAATTTTAGTAACTGTAAATACAAGAAGGCCATTACTATTTGCTAGGTATAGATTATTGTATGTATCATCAATGTTAGAATTTTATCATCAAGCTTTGGTCTACATAATGTAATGCCTATAATAAAATGTATCTTTATACCACTTAATGGTTGAATAATCAAAAACGTTTCATTTATGTAAACTCTAGGTAGAATTATTCTATTAATAGTCTAATTATAAAATCATGAAGTCATTTGATGAATGTAAAAATTTCATTTTGCTCACAATACCTTTCTTCCATATCTTTCATTTTTCCTGCAATTATTTCTTGTATATCAGGTGTCCCCCTTTGTGTCTATTTATTTAATCTTAGTAAACTTATAAAAGTTAGAATATATGGACTTAAGGGATTTTCTTGGGCCCCTCTGAAAATTTCATAAATTCTTGCAATTTTCCCAAATTTTCCAATTTACTCCTTGAAATTTTATTCCCCAAATTGGTGTCAGTTTGATGAACTGGGTCCTTGGTTTGGGGCTTTATATAAAGACTGTAGAAATTTCATTGTTGCTTTTCCTTGTACGTGTTCATAGTACCTGTTGATGTCAGAGTATAAAATCTGCCTCTACTGTGTGTGAAATGTTGTGTTATCATTTTGATGTTAAGAGTAAAATGTAGTGATATGAATGCGGGTTTTAGCATTTTCTCCTATTTTAACAATAGGATGATGTGATGTGATCTTTTATGTACCCTGCGTTTATACAGGGACACTGTATTACACATATACATGTATAGTGATGCTGTGTTTAAACAATGCTAATTTTATGTGATTTTTGCTGGGTGAATTATAGTCATTTTGATAATTTCATATACAACAATTTTCCAAGATAATTCTCATGTTCCTATGCTCAGAATATGTCTGTTAGTATTATAATTCTTACCACAGGCCTGAGTTAACAGTCACCTGTGAACAGCAGCTACACTTTATCACAACATTTATTGATGTATTTGACCCAATAAAACTTTTACATAAAGACCAATATATAATAGGTACATTCTTAAATCCTTTCTAGAAATCTGTGATGAAAGTTTTGACTGTAAAATATTTTTATTTTATTTATTTTTGCATCAAACTCAGTAGACTTGAAGAGAAAAATTGTGGACCAATAGCATTATATTTATATTCATGTTTTATTTTTTACATCAGTACCACATAAAATTCTTTTTTTGATGGACTTACTTTATGAATCACCTGATCATTCAAGCAATGGTTTTACGCAGAAACTTTCACATTTAGTTTGTCTTCATTTCATTTTCACATCTGAGTTTGTTCGTATTCAGTTCTAAAAATACATATTCTTTAATTCTTTTGTGGTATAATGGCTGTATTTATTTGTTTCTGAAAACTTATCAGAACTTTGACATGAAAATAGAAATTGCCCTGCTGTGAATGACTTACCTTTTGTTGTGTTGATATGGTTTTTAATTCAAAGGAAGATAAATATGTCTTTAAGGTTAACATACATGTATTCTAGTAAACAAACTATATTTTTGTTTGCTTTTCCATTGATTTTTTTTGAGTTAAGTATAATTGAAACATTCAGCCAGAGTTGGTATTTAATTGCCAGCTTTTATGGTTGACTTTCTCATGTATTTTCTACTTTGCTTGTAAATGTGTGATCTTATAGTGTGCAGTGACAGTAACTGAGGTTACTTCAATATGCATCATGTATGTGTTGAGTGAAGCTTTTTGCTGATAGAAATGCAGGGTTCTAATTAGAGGTCAAAATTAGAGGGTAAACAACTACCGTACCCTTAGCTGAGAATTATTTAAAGGGTCAACAAAATGTCTTACTTATGAAATGGCAAATTTGACCTTTTGGTACAAATTATTAAGTCAGGAGCTTGATTTTGCTAATTTCATGAGTCAGAATGGTCAAATGAAAGCTCTGGAAGTGTTTATTTTTTCTATTGTTTTTTGTTAAATCACTGCATTGGATATAGTTTACCTAAACATTTGTTTGATAGTATGCTTTTCACAGCTGGTACAAATGTCATATTTATTACAAGTATTGTTAAACTTACTGTTATTATAAGAGATATTTCACTATTGATCAAATTTCTTAGATACAAAATATGTACAGTACAATCAACCTTGTGAACAAAGGCCATCCTTGGGCAAGACAAAATATGGCCTTTATTGACAGACAGTCTTTATTTGGAGGTTGTCTCATCAATGATGGTATTTGAAAGATTGGCTTCTTTTGATAGGGTCTCATTATTAGGAGGTGGCCGCTAACACAGGTTTGGCTGTACTTTCATATATTTAAGTAGCATTATTAAATAAAGGTTCTGTCTAAGTCTGAATCAATGAAATACTTTGTATTGAAAATAAACTTGTATTTAGTATTTGTAGTTATTCATTACACAAAACACTGGTCCTGTGTTCCGCTGATAATCCAAAGGTTATGCTATGATAATGTCTGTCACTCTTGCCTTAACACTACCTACTGAAAATTCATTTTTGTACCTCTGGCATCAAATATTGGGGGAGGGGGGCACATAATGTGTGCCTTGTCAGTTCATCCAAGATTAGGTCAAGCTGCCACTTATTTATCTGTTGTTAAACGACCCATTCCACAGCTATGGTCTTCTCAGGGCCTCCCCAGAGATAGGGGAGAGAATATGTAGGAGAACCAGGCATTTATATCCCTACTCCCGTATGAAAAGCACTGATAAATGCCTCACTCTTTATCCTGTGATATTTTAGACATATCACTTGGCTGAGTAGATGGTATTGGGACACTGAAAAAGCGTCCCCAAGAAATTCGGACAACAGAGCTGAGATTAGACCCCATGACCGTCTGTTTGGTAGTCCAGTATGTAACCACTAGACCATCTGATCATCCCTTAAGAATACACAAGACAAACTATTGAAATGTGCCTTACATGACATATTTAATGTCAAACTGAATAGTGTTGCCATGTTTATGAACAAAAAAGAATGAACATAATACATCAACTCATTTATTCACATAAAAGTAATAAATATATTGTGGAACAATTGTGCAAATAATAAAAACAAATGGAAAAGACATTTAATTCAAGTAAAAACATTTTTGTTACACAGAATGAACAACTGAGTCAACATAGGTAAGAATGCGCAAAACATACATAGGCAGGTATCAGCTACATCTTGGTACTCCAATTAACTAGCATTACAAACATTCATCATGAACAGCAGTTCATGGTCAATCTATTCTGCATACTTATTTCATATTCCAAATGGCATAGTAAGCTGGCAGACACTGGGGATGCGATTTTTCCCTCATTTCAGAAGATTTTCTCTTTTTACACTCTTCATTTTTGAAAACAATTCTTATGCACTCAGATCTGTTATTTAAAAAATGATGCCTTTGCTAGATGAGTTAAGTATTTTTCTTGTGAGATCTCGGAGCAATCGCCTAGGACAGTTACACTGTAAACAATGACAAATTTTCAAGTTTTTAGCCCAAGAAAACCATTGGTTTACACTTACAGAAACTTCTTGCACTACTTGACAAATAAATCTAACAGTGATTTGTGAACATGTTTTATCATTGATCCTGGGGAGTTAAACGTTGAATTTTAAGTATATCCATATGTTTAATAAACACAAAAGAAACTCATTTCAATATACAGTCAGAAAAAGAGACAAAAAGTCTTAAATGAGCCTACAGTTGGTCCTCTGAGGCAATCTCAGATGAATGTGGTACATATAGGCAAATACAGACAGGCATCATCTGTGCTTTCAATAATAGTATCAATTATATAAATACAAATATTTTCTTACATACCTACCATATTTTATGAGCATGTAACAAGAAACAAATTTTCAATAGATCTTTATTCCCAACTTGTACATAAGATACTCAGCCACTTCACCAAATATAAGTTCCATACAGAAACAACATATGGTATGATGGTATAAGTATGAAAGTAAATTGATGCACTTATACCAGCATAAAACAATCAAATATATATAAATTTAAGATGGTGATTCTATTTCGCAGGAAACAAAGACGATACGGTCATGTATAAAAATTCAGTATAAATGAAAATACATCTATAAATAATCCCTGAGTACCCCAGGGGTACAATATGGTCCTTTAATAATAGTAACAATGAAAGTCTCAAGATTCATAGAAATTATTGTAGACATAAGTCATGGTTTATTTTGAAAATCTAAAATGGCTGCTAAGATGGCCATCAAATATCAGAAAGCATTTTTCACATAACAGTAACGCCTCATAACTTGAACACCCCATTTAAACGACCGTCTCTATATACTGTCTTCATATTCCAGGCTGGTTTTAAATATACCCTTATACAGTCAAACACATGCTAGCGGCCATTTCCAATTAAGGTCATTCTGTACATAATGGCCATTCTTTGAAAAAAATAATTTGATTATTCAAAACAAAATGACTTCCAAATAAAGGTCACCTGTCAATAAAGACCACATTTTGTCTTTCCCACAGGTGGCCTTTGTTCACAGGTTTGACTGAATTTTAACATGAAAATAGTAAGATCTGTATAAATAGCCTCTTGCCTAATGGCATCCTTAAAATTAATTGCTGTCAGACAGCACGTAAGTGAAAATCTTGGGCAAAAAAAAAATTCTGGTTAAAAAATCCCTTAACTGCACAGCAACAATTTCTTTAAGATAACCTAATACAATTTTCTAAATAACTTAAAATCCAAAGATAAAATAAATAATATCAGCATCATCCCTGACAAAAACTTGATGGTGAAAAAAAGAATGGCTTACTATTAGATACACACTAATAAATGTGTTTAAATATGTGTCAATATTACACTTCTCCATGCATCCTAATTCTATGAAATACATACATGTATAAAAATATTAAGTGGAAATGTATTTGTAAGAAAGTGTGAAACATTGGCAAAGTATCAAATACGGCCAAGGTTATCAGCCCAGATATCTATCAAACATTGAAGTAAATAATTTATATATAATAATATCTTTATCAGATATATGACAAGCTATAAAATAGTCCTAACCATCATGACAATGATATGAAGATTTTATAGTCATCAGGTAGTACGGTCCTTAGAAAGGGAAAAATAACATCTTTAGGGAAAATAACATGAAAATAATCCTCCCATTAGGTTATAACCATGATGGTATAAGACAAAACAGGCATTCTACAGGTCAATTCTTTTTTTATCAAATAAACCAAAACTAGAGCTGTCACAGAGGTGACTAATACCCCCACCGCCGCTTTGACACTAATACTGCAATAGTGCACTATACAGCTATGTTCAAGGGGACATAACTCTGCAATGAGTGAATCGCTGCGCATGAAAATTGTGTCTAGCACATTTACACTTGATGGTGATAACATATTTTAAGTTTCATTGCAATAGCTTAAAAAATGTGGAAGTAGTTCGCTCCACAAACTTTATGTGGATGGACCGACCAACAGAGTGACTCCAATATACCCCCTCTCAAACTTCGTTTGCAGGGGTATAAAAATCAGTTTAACTGAAGAGATTTTTAATGACTATAGGAGAGGAAACATAACTTTCAGAAAAAGGAACGGAGCCAAATTTCAGCCCCAATCAGTCCCCCTAAAATACACTACATTTACAAAATGATGTGTTGTGAAAAAATGAATCATTTCCAGCTGGTAAAATGTTCAATTAGATCCTTTCTTCCATGTGGGTATTGTAGAAGAGTGTACATATCACAGATATTGATGATTATGTCAACCACAGCCACTATCAGGTCAGTTCTGTCATATCATATTTCTCCAGTAACTGCACAGTTTCTTTCTTAGCACTGGAATAAATAAAAGAAATGTGTCAACAAACACTGTACTCTTCACCAGACACAACAGAAATTTTGTAAGAAAAAAATCAAGCATAAATATTAAAGGCCCATTAGCTTTTTGAATTTAGTAATATTCTATTTGCTCTTAAACAATATCTACATAATGCCCCTTTTAGCCAGATGTAAAAATGTTGTCAGATGCTTTTTCTTATTTTTTGCAATATCATTGAAAAAAGTATTCATTATACTGTGCTACATTTCTATATGTACTTTGTGATTAAAAAATGAAACTTTTGGAATGTTTATAATGAATGTAAAGTAAATTTCACTGATAAGACATCATTCAAGGTAAAATAAGACCTTTAACATACAAAAGGCTAATGGGGCTTTAAGGAAATATATTGACTACTATGTCTTAATTATTCACTTTGAAAGGCAATAGTTCCAACCATGATTCAACATGATTAACATATTATTCTGTATCAGAAAATTCGACCATGACAAAGTCCAATTCACACACCCAAAAACATTTTTGAGTTACCTCCCTTTAACTATGCTTTTAAAAGTCCAGACAAACAAACATACTGTCTAACTTGTGAACAAAGGTCACTCCTGGGTAAAAAACAATGTGGCCTTCATGACAGGTTATCTTTATTCGGAGACCATTCTGTTTTAAATAATCAGATTGTTTTTTAAAAGAAAAGCCTTCATTGACAAGTGACCTTTATTTAGAGGCCATTCAGATTGTTTTTAAAAGAAAAGCCATCATTGACAGGTGACCTTTATTTAGAGGCCATTCAGATTGTTTTTAAAAGAAAAGCCTTCATTGACAGGATGACCTTTATTTAGAGGCCATTCAGATTGTTTTTAAAAGAAAAGCCTTCATTGACAGGTGACCTTTATTTAGAGGCCATTCAGATTGTTTTTAAAAGAAAAGCCATCATTGACAGGTGACCTTTATTTAGAGGCCATTCAGATTGTTTTTGAAAGAAAAGCCTTCATTGACAAGTGACCTTTATTTAGAGGCCATTCAGATTGTTTTTAAAAGAAAAGCCATCATTGACAGGTGACCTTTATTTAGAGGCCATTCAGATTGTTTTTAAAAGAAAAGCCTTCATTGACAGGTGACCTTTATTTAGAGGCCATTCAGATTGTTTTTAAAAGAAAAGCCATCATTGACAGGTGACCTTTATTTAGAGGCCATTCAGATTGTTTTTAAAAGAAAAGCCTTCATTGACAGGTGACCTTTATTTAGAGGCCATTCAGATTGTTTTTAAAAGAAAAGCCATCATTGACAGGTGACCTTTATTTAGAGGCCATTCAGATTGTTTTTAAAAGAAAAGCCTTCATTGACAGGTGACCTTTATTTAGAGGCCATTCAGATTGTTTTTAAAAGAAAAGCCTTCATTGACAGGTGACCTTTATTTAGAGGCCATTCAGATTGTTTTTAAAAGAAAAGCCTTCATTGACAGGTGACCTTTATTTAGAGGCCATTCAGATTGTTTTTAAAAGAAAAGCCTTCATTGACAGGTGACCTTTATTTAGAGGCCATTCAGATTGTTTTTAAAAGAAAAGCCATCATTGACAGGTGACCTTTATTTAGAGGCCATTCAGATTGTTTTTAAAAGAAAAGCCTTCATTGACAGGTGACCTTTATTTAGAGGCCATTCAGATTGTTTTTAAAAGAAAAGCCATCATTGACAGGTGACCTTTATTTAGAGGCCATTCAGATTGTTTTTAAAAGAAAAGCCATCATTGACAAGTGACCTTTATTTAGAGGCCATTCAGATTGTTTTTAAAAGAAAAGCCATCATTGACAGGTGACCTTTATTTAGAGGCCATTCAGATTGTTTTTAAAAGAAAAGCCATCATTGACAGGTGACCTTTATTTAGAGGCCATTCAGATTGTTTTTAAAAGAAAAGCCTTCATTGACAGGTGACCTTTATTTAGAGGCCATTCAGATTGTTTTTAAAAGAAAAGCCATCATTGACAGGTGACCTTTATTTAGAGGCCATTCAGATTGTTTTTAAAAGAAAAGCCATCATTGACAAGTGACCTTTATTTAGAGGCCATTCAGATTGTTTTTAAAAGAAAAGCCATCATTGACAGGTGACCTTTATTTAGAGGCCATTCAGATTGTTTTTAAAAGAAAAGCCTTCATTGACAAGTGACCTTTATTTAGAGGCCATTCAGATTTTTTTTAAAAGAAAAGCCTTCATTGACAAGTGACCTTTATTTAGAGGCCATTCAGATTTTTTTAAAAAGAAAAGCCTTCATTGACAAGTGACCTTTATTTAGAGGCCATTCAGATTTTTTTAAAAAGAAAAGCCTTCATTGACAAGTGACCTTTATTTAGAGGCCATTCAGATTTTTTTTAAAAGAAAAGCCTTCATTGACAAGTGACCTTTATTTAGAGGCCATTCAGATTGTTTTTAAAAGAAAAGCCATCATTGACAAGTGACCTTTATTTAGAGGCCATTCAGATTTTTTTTAAAAGAAAAGCCTTCATTGACAAGTGACCTTTATTTAGAGGCCATTCAGATTTTTTTTTAAAAGAAAAGCTTCATTGACAAGTGACCTTTATTTAGAGGCCATTCAGATTGTTTTTAAAAGAAAAGCCATCATTGACAGGTGACCTTTATTTAGAGGCCATTCAGATTTTTTTTTAAAAGAAAAGCCTTCATTGACAAGTGACCTTTATTTAGAGGCCATTCAGATTGTTTTTAAAAGAAAAGCCTTCATTGACAAGTGACCTTTATTCAGAGGTGGATGTTAACACAGGTTTGACTGTATAATATAATCTATCATTTATGTTGTTTACAAGTGGTTAAATTTCATTAAGTACCAATAAGTATCTTAATTAGCTACCATTTTACAATAATAGAAATAATTAAAAATTTTACATAGTATTATTACATAAATTTTATTCTTACCTTCCTGGACGAATAATTCTATATTTTCCTTTTACTGACAGATCAACCACTGTGGACCCTTGTCTAGAAAACTGTGTACTCCCTAATGGACCTCCATCACATATAACATCTAAACTAGGCCATAACTCCTGGAATTCCTGAAGTAGAATTATGATAGCTAGTATTCATAGTAACCTACTGGGTATACAGACTTTTATATAACCAAAATTTAATGCTGGCCAGAATTCCTACTTACTGCATCTCAAATAAGAAATTCAGAATTCTGATCCAAAGTTCATCTAGACTAACACATGACCATATTTGGTAAATGTTAAAATGACAGAAATTATAACCATAACTGCAATAAAAATTATTCTACACAATTTGGGTCATGAATTTAACCATATCTCTTGAATGCATTATAAACAATTATTGTATATATATATATATATTTGTGTAATATTCTTTGCAATAGAGACTGAAAGTTCAAAACCTTCAATGTGTGTACACATAAACTATTCTATAAAAAATGTTCATAAATTCAAATGCTTTTACCTCTACACAAAGTGTACTTCGTGTGGCTGATATATTTGCACTGGTCAGAGCGATTGGTCCACCACATGTCTTTGCTAATTTTATGATGAACGGGTGATTAGGAATCCTGATGCCGACTAAATTTTTGCCAGGGTTTAATTCTGGGTTCAGATCACATGATCGCTCAAACACTAAAGTCACAGGCCCAGGCAAAAGTTCACACAATAAATCCTGAGGAACAATAACTTTACTCCATCTGAAAAAAAAAACATAAAAAAGAATTAACATGTTCGTTTCATAATTTTTAAAAGCAAAGCGGAAAAATTTGTTTGATTTCGATGAGTGTTAGTTATGTCACAGGGTCAGCCCTACATAATTATAACCCTATATATATATATATCATTCATGTATATTGTCATATCATCACATCATGCATTTTAATCATTAAACAGTAACATCAATAACATTTTAACAATTTACCCATATCAGGGCCTCACTTTTCATTTTCTAATGGTCGTGATGCACGGGCTTGGTTTCCCACCGTAACACGTCATCTTTTTACTAACATTATTCAGTCTCACAGTAAACGTATGAAAGAACGAACTACTTCAGTTTTATTTAACAGTTTTATTTAAAAACCTTCTGTATACTTTTAGGCTGAAAAGCCACTTTGGGCCAAATAGACCCAATGGTCCCTATTGTCACGTTCCCCGTGATAATATAGGGAATACCCGCGACAGTTATAAATGTTAGTATAAATAGACTAAACTTCAGGAAATGGTTCAAAACCAAAACATACAGTCCTTTTTTAAAGTTATGTGACCAAAAGAAATTGGGTATAACTATAAGTTCACAAAACTTTTGTAACTTACTTTTTTCTTAACATACCTTTTGTACCTAAGAGGGGTAATTCATCATGATCCCCAAGTTTCTTAGAAATTTTAGGTTCAGTGCAAAAGAGCAGGCACTTTGGTAAACGTACACACAAATATTTTTTTCTTGTCTTTTCTTGTATAAACTACTAAATAAATAAAATTACTCGACTTATATACACATAGATTCGTAACTGCTAAAACAATATTGAGACTATCCCACAATCCATTGCGATAGTACTCAACTATTTCTGACTTATTCCGACAGCTATTAATCAGGAGTTTCTCCAGAAACTAAACATTTGGATAATCACAGATATTTTCGCTGTTGTAAACATGAGCATACACAGTAGAACAAGTTTAGGTTTATATAGATCCTGTTGATTCATATTGCTTCCCAGGCATATGATTAGATTACTTGAATTTGTGAATCCATAACGTGTGTGTATATAAGTCCTTGCTAAAACTACTTCAGAAGACAACACTTACTTGTAGAAGTCCTCCACATTTCCTACACTTATAGCAATAGGTTTACTATAATCTCTCTTCTTTATTTCATAAATTCTTCTGATAGCCTCTGTATTCTGTGCTAGACCAGCTATACCATATATGGTATCAGTAGGAACAGTAATTATGTTACCATTCAATAAACTATCTGAGGCCTTCAGAAGATGCCTCTCAGAGTCTGAAACCAGAAGTAATACAATTCTAAACATCTTGTAGTGAATTTGCATAAGCGGCCGATTCGCTCTTCCGGATGTCGATGCGTGATCTGGGTCGATCTCGTAACTAGAGACGCCTTACGAGATCTGATATGGCGCAAAGTCATTCGAAAGCCTGGCGAGCGAGAGACAAGACATGCTTGTGGTCTTAGTTATGTACACTTAAACAGGGATGCTATATTACAGGGATACGCAACGGACGGAAACTGGCTGAAAAACAGTGCCTAGGGATATTCGCGCGAGAGCGCATGCGCACGCATTTACCGTTAATGTCGGTATCTAGCAGATAAAATATGGGTCAAATTTCTCTTCCATCGGCTTAAATAAATGCTGTTTTTGCATAGAGTTTTTTATATATTGATCTTAAAGTGTTAAATATTTTACAGATGTTGTAATTTTGTTTCTAAATATTAGTGGTTCTAAAGATTTCCAAGTTTTTGTGACCGTTCGAAAATAAAACTGACGTGATAATTTGACCGAAATGGTCGCACAATAGAAAATGTCAGTTTTTTGCGACAGCTTTAGTACATGAAGATATTCTTAATTTCACGATATTTTGCCGTGGTTGAAGTGTGACATACTTCTATATTGGCTGCATAACTATATTTTCATGTTTTATTTTGTTATAATACATAATTTCGCGATCGATTATGACCCAGTTTTTACAATTTACAAAATGGAGGCCTGATCTGACGAGGAAAATATTGCACTTTTTGCGACATCATTTGTTTGTGAAGATATACTCTATATCAAAATTTTCTTCCATAGTTTGACACTTATACACGTCGATATTGGCGGCATGATAATATTTTCATGCTTACTTTTGTAAAAGAACACAATTTCGCGATTGATTATGACCCCATTTTTACGATTCAATTCAATGGCGGCCTGATCTGACGAGGAAAATATTTCACTTTTTGCAACACCATTTGTATGTGAAGGTATACTAAACATGAAAATTGTCTTCCATATTTTGAGACTGATATACGTCTGTATTGACGGCATAACAATAATTTCAAGAATTATTTTGCTGTAGTACCTTATTTCGCTCTCGATAATGATCCATTTTTATCGGTGCATAGCAAAACGAAAAAGCATCATATAAGCACTAAATTACATAGATTTTAGCGCAAACCAGAAACGGTGTAACCCGAATATATTATTTGGTATGCACATATTTTCACACCAATTATTCAAAATCGTCAATTCATAACAATGGCTGATTGAGAATCAACTGGCATGTGACAAACAATATGTACATCAATTCATACACGAAGCGGGTCAACAGTTTAATTTTACAGATTGAGTAAAGTCAAACAGTTTATTCATGACTCGTAGAACATTATGTACATACATAATATGAAAACATAGAATACGTGTATACATGCCTTTCCATACAGAAATATAAGATACAGATCAATTCTTTAAATATCTACTACATTTAGTCAAAGACTTGAAATAATGACGGTATATTACGTACATTATAATGCTAACAGAATTCCTTGCAGTTACTCTATATCTGTTTATAATGAAGAGAGCAATGAAGAAACATAACTTTAATCTTATTCAATATTTATCTGGTAATATACATCGTTAATGATGGGTTAGTTGTAAGGTCGACCAAATTATGGTTTTATGCTAATCGCCACGAATATTTCACTGTGATCTCAGGTACTTGACTTGTTTTTGTATTTGCTAAAATAATATCAGTTTTTCAACAATGATTAATTACTGTCATGATCAATATGATGTGAATATGTTGGTTTAAATTATGACATTATATTTAATTGGTGGAACCCTGTTGTTTCCAATTAATGGTCACACACCGTGACCTAATGCATTCAAATGACATATGCGCAGCTGTGAAAACAATGTAGATTTATGAAACATATAGACTACCCCATACTGTTTTCCATCCGGATTTATTGATTGCTTCCTTGTAATCAGTAAAGATCGTCACCAAGATTATGATTATGACAATACGAGGGCATATCGTACGCCATTTTGGCGGAATATTAAAAGTTACAGATTAAGTCTTTGGCTAATAAAATTGATACGCTATAATAGAGACATACATTATGAAAAACAAAGATCAATAACAATATAAAGTTATACGAATCAAAATTACAAATAACAAACTTTTCACCATAAAATGTATAACATATACGTACATTTCTTTCGCACAAAACATTCATGATATATAGCATTTCTTTAAATAAAAGTTTAACCATGAACATTTCTTCTTCAGCTGATAAATAAAAAAAAGTTCCACGATACAAAATTAAATTTGGTCTTGAGTTGATAAATCGAACAAAACTTTCATGATATAAATATTTGTTATACAAATTTAATTTAATTAAAATGTTTAGCATTCGATCGTACATTTTTTCATAATATAAAAGTTTCTTTCACGAATTTAAAGTCAAATTTTAGCATTCTATCGTACATTTGTTGTCATAATATAACTTTTCTTTCACAAGTTTTTTCCGTGAAAATTTCGCCTTCAGCTGATAATTCGAAAACAAGTTTCACGATATAAATTTTAATTGTACAAAACTTTCATAATGTAATATACTACATGTATTTCAATTGTTCATACATATTTTCATGATATAATCGTTTCTTTTAAAAAATCAATTTAAAAAAAAAAAATAGCAGTGAAAATTAATTTCGTCTTGAGCCAGGTGTAGCATCACTGCTTGAGCTCATAAATCGAACAAAACTTTCATAATGTAAACATTTCTTTCCTACAAAATTTGCATAATATAAGCATTTCTTTCTCAAAATTAATTTAGAAAAATAAGTTGTGAAAATTAATAACAAACAAATAAAAACTACGAGGAACTTGAGTCGATCATAGACCACTAATGTTACTTTTTGTCAATTATCGATTCTTTGTGTCATTTTCATGGTAATTTCGGTAGTTTTGATACCTTTGCTTTCATTAACTAGCCTAGGCACTGATAATCTATACTTGATCAGTGGATGATAAGCGGTTGCACATCCCTGTAATATAGCATCCCTGACTTAAAGTAACGATTACCACCACTGAAGACCCAGGTAATTATCCCCACATGAAGGCCCATAGTTAGCCTGACTGAAGTATTGACAATTACTTTCATCAACTGATCTGAGAAGTTTACCTTAATAATTTATTTAATTGGTTTCCAATCCAAAAAATTGACCATTTTCCCCGAATGTTGAACTTTCCAAGTATATATAATAAATACACATTTTCAACTGAAATGCTAACTTAGAGTGCCTGTGAATACACTTATTGATAAAAGACCATTATTTCAAAAACCATAATCGATCATTTAGAACAAAATGAAATTTATAAGTACACCTGTCAATAAAGGCCATTTTGTCTTTCCCAACCTGGGTGGCCTTTGTTCACACTGACATGTTTGACTGTATATTGATTTTTATCAGAGTGTGTGATATCAGGTACGTATGTGAATATACGTACCGTGAATATACGTACCTGATGATACATAATTTAAATAAAGAAACTACATTAACATGTTACATCATATATATAAATTATAATACATGGTAAGATATATACACACCTCCTTCAAGCAAGTTTATTACTTTCTCCTGAAGATTCATAGTTGATGGTCGAGCACAGACTTTAATAAATGATGAAAATAAACGTCTTTGAACGAGACTCATCAAATCATAAATGAGATTACATCGTTTAAACTATTAAATTATTACATTACTGGTAATACACATTGCATCAGATGGGCGCGGCCATTTTGAAATTATCGCTAAATGGCTTCAGAAGCCTTAAAATGTTAGGGCGTATTGAGTTTTCCTAGCTTGGAATTATAGACCAAGTTATCCTTTTATAAATGCATTTCTGTCATGAATGTCATTCTCTCTACTAGTAAACGTTTTTTAAAGATGATGTTCATTTATTTGGCTAATTATATAGTGTAGAAAGAGTGCCTAGCCTATTGATTACGAAATGTAACATATTGGTTATTTACGGAATCCTGTTAGTGCCCCTTGTGAAATGTAATCACACATTAGCTGATGACTAAATGCTTTCATGTCCTTCAAAATTATCACTGGAAATATAGTGAATATCGTCAATATTTATGCTATGGTGGCTGATTTATGCCATGTCGTATTTCGCCTTTTCACTTTTCCGCCACAACAAAGCGAAAATGCGAAAATACGACGAAGTTGACAAAGACTAGTGATTCTGGGTCATTGTATATATATGCCCATGCCTAGTTAAGGTTAATCATGGAAGTTCTTCTTCCAAAGTGCGTGTTTGTAATATAACAGTAAAATCTATTAAGATAAATCATTTTTATGTCATCTCCATGGCATGGATGTTGGATCTATTAATCCTGGCGAAGGTCAGCTATTTTAATAAATCTTTTGATGATTTGGGTGTTAAGACATCTGACACAATGTCAGTAAACCATCCAGAACAAACACCCTCTTTCCTGAAAAATTGGGAACATTTGTTTACCTCTGGTTCCACAGAATTGGATTTTACGAATCTGGTGGAACACAACACGAAATTAAAATGACTTTTTCTTCTCCGTTTAAGGAGCCTGTCAGATAAATACCAACTCATATGTTTGAAGGAGTTAGAGAGCATCACAAAGAAATGCTGAATGCTGGAGCAACATGTGAGTCGAAAAGTCCTTTCTCTTCGAACATTGTTATTGGCAAATTAACATTAAAGAAGTAGAGTAGACATTTGATTAAATCATACATGTCTTCAGGTAGTTGTACAACTACCTGATGTCTTAAAGAATTTAGCCACATCCGTTTTGTTCCCATTTTTTTTTATATTCAGATATGCATTTCGTCCTGACACCACCAGCAGTGTATGATTTTTATAGAAGTATGACGGTAAGAGTATTGCAGATAAAAATGGCTTATGTCTTTTTCAAGAAGATAAGGACCATTTTGAAATATTTAAACATCAAATGACTATTTTTAGACTTACACTGCGAGGCATTTGTTTGAAATTTCAGCATTTTGGACATATATATTTTCAGCATTTTGGACATAGATATTTTCGAACTAACTAATGAACTTAATTTTGAGCGCTATTGTAAACATCTTCGTGACGTTTAACTTCAATATACGTAAGCACGTTTTTTTATTAACTCTAAGTATTAACTGCGCCTACACTTGTTTGAGTTCTTAATTATGGTTCTAAAATCCAACGATGTCAAAAGACATTTAGTTGAAAACATACTACATGTAGTGCGCACTATGATTTAAAGTTATACAATGTTGCATACGCACGTTGTGCACAATATCCCGGAACTCTCTCCATATATGATGCAGTCACGGAAGTATTAAGTGGCAGATATTCGTGTGTCTGTATTCATATTAAACAGACACTCATGAACGTATCTTGCAGAAGGTAAGATTTGATATATTTACAAATTATCGAGTGTAAATTGTTGATCAGGTAAAGTTTTGATATAACAAAATGAAACGGAACTCATTATAAAATATTCACCTGTGCATCTTGCATAACAGTATTACGTCTTAAAGTCTTCACTAAGGTGCTCACTTAATTTCTTATAAAGATGTTGAAAAGACCGTTATGGTTTTCTATAAGGTTTTATCGCTGAAAAATTGTGGGTTCTGTTTTTTCATATTATGTTCGTAGTGTCGTGATATATGTATCATTTATTTGTTTAACAAAGAAAGAAGTGTTTTTGATCTCTAAATTTATTTAATTAATACGATATAAGTATTTTTCTTATTTTCACAAACATAGCAACTAAATAAAGATATCAAAAAACAAGTGCTACTTTCTTTGTTAACCAAATAAATGATAAATGCATTCCGATTTTCATTTAACAAAATCTTTTTTTCATAAGAATGTTTTCAAAATATTTTTTTTCATAATAATGATTTCATGTATACATTTTCTCTTTAAAAATATTAATATCACAATTAACAACACTATAAATATCCTCCAACAATATCCGCTCAATATCGTTGTCTTCTGCATTTTCCGAGATCCTTCAATTTCTTTGCCATTTGTGTAATGAGTCTGCGTTGTATGCTCATGCCAAAAATACTGAGGCAACAAATTTGCTGGTTGGGCATAAAAGAACTTAATTACAAGGTACACCAGGGTGACCTTTAACTAGCACTAAGCTAGTGAGAATTTAATGAAAGGAAAACGCAAATGCAGTCCATTATAGACATATATGTAGACCGCGACAAAAGGTACTAGTTAGTAATTGAATCTAACTTTTACTTGAACGCAAACAGTCCTTCTTAGTTTCGATTTGTTTGTCTTGTAGGAAAATTCTAAACTACTATATCCATGATATCCTTTCGTCAATAATCAATTTTTATCTAATCATAGTCACTATAACATACATACTGACTTATCACAAACTCTGTTGCAAAAACAGCAAGACAGAATGATATGGAGATGGACCAAGGAATATATGTGGAAGTAATGTCATAAGGTTTCACAAGCATCAACAATGTATAGAAAAGAAAACCCATCATTATACCTATTATTATACGCATTAATTTGTGAACCTGTGTAAATAAATTTGGATAATTTTCCTTATTGCCGAAAACGTGTTATTTAAGCAAAACGCAATTTACCGAAATTTCAGTTGTTTCATTAGTTGACTGAATTCGAGGTTTCAAGGAGTCGCTTAACATTATATGGAAGATCTTTTCAATAATTATGATTGTGTGGTAATGTCAAATCCTGTAATTTAATGAGAGTAATCGTAATAAGTCAAGTGATTTCAATATCTGGCGGATATTCATCTTTAATTATAGTGCGTGTGTACGGGGTGATTAAATTCAAACCATTGAACAGCTGTCAGTGCGTGGTGATTATTTAATTACATTTCCTATCTACAAGCACTTCATGAAACGTGTGCATTATGATAATAATTATGACAAGTGATTTAGGACATCTAGGAAACGGACGATTTCCACCCTGAATTTGAAACCTCCACTCCTCTAGCTCTCGGGAGGACTGAAGGTGCATTTTACGATATAATATTATGAAAGGAAATGAGGCCTAGCCTCAGTTTCACGAACACAATTAAGTAGAAATTGAATTATGGACTCTAGTGTTTTTTTCGTCTTATAATATTGTGTCTTTACATTAAATGTTACCATTTGTCTCCTTATATATTAAGAACATGTCAAACATGCCAACATAAAGTATTGTGGGTCTGACGCAAAATTAAGTCTTAAAACTGCATTTCCGTCAAAAATCGAATTCCTAATAACTGACTCAATTCAATTTTGTCTAATTATATCATTCAAGAGATTGAAGTTAGTTTGATATTGAAGAAAATTGTTATTAGACCATCTTTGTAACTATCTTTTAATACCACTTTCTGAATTGCATACAATAAAACAGAAATGTATGATTTAATCAACAAGTTGAGTTGGAGCAAAATCTTAAGTTTTTTTTGTGAAACTGGGGTTGGTGTATTAAACGCCCCTGACAGAATGAATGTGATATTCGTTAAACAAACTTGCAGCCTCCATATCCTACCTTCATTCTGGTCATTGCCTATCAGAAACATGTCCAACTTTGGCGGACATGGCCTTATCGAGTATCTGATCAATTTTCAAGGGAAACAACTACAATTCAGGGGTTTATATACAGTCTACCTATTGTTACCCTCCTTGCTTGCGTTATGCTGACTTTATTAGGGGTCATAAAGTAATAAAGTCAGTCACGCGTAACAGATAAAATATGTTATCTTAATTGATCCAAAAATCGATATTTCACTGTATAACTTTTGGATCTCTGAAAAGACTTTCAAGAGCATGTCCCAACTATTATGTACGTCGTTAAAATGGACAGAAACGTATGATATTGACATTAATTTGTTTCATCAGTAAAATTAATTTTGCAAATGCGAATATTATGAAAAGACAAAATTCAAGAATCCTAGTAATAACTCTGTTATTGTATGCACAGTCAAAAAGTAATTTGATTCTATTCTGCATATAAACACATTAGCTTACAATACATTTATTCTCACTACTGAAACATGGTTGTATAATGTTTCATCCATAAGTGAACATTAATGGTTAATAACAAAAACATCTTTCAGTTGTGCAGCATTTATTTCAAATTCATACAAATGCATTTTATTTTAAAGTTTACTGATATCATTTACTTCACTGAATTCATATTGCAAAGGCCTGATACAATTGCATGTTTACTGGTAGTTTTAAAATAGCTTATACCTGTATTATACTCTATTCAACACACTGCACAAAAGAATAATTAAGTTATAGTTGATGCTATACTAAATTCACAAAGAAGTACTTGCATGCATTTTGTGCTTTCAGCTGGAACAAACATCACAATATGGGCATTCACAACAAAATTTATACAAGGTAATAACGATTTAAGATTATACAGTTGTCCTTGGATTTCATGTTCATATCAAACATTAATACAGCAAAACAGTGGCTGAATATATTTACACCCAAAAGTGTTCATGTAAAGCAATGTTTATCTGTCTAAATGTTTATCACATCAAAATCACATTAATCACTGATATCTGTCTTTACTAATGTCACCATAAATTGTTTAACGACAGAAAAGTGTTTAAAAGTTCATAATCCAAGAAATTAATCGATTAGAATCCTGAATCTTCATAGATATAGAAAAATAATGAGTTCGACGAAGCATCCATTTTCGTTTTGTTTTTATCTAAGTTAAGACACCTCGTACCTTGACTAAACTTTTAAGATAGTCGATCTAAGAATTTTTCTAAGAATGTTTTTCACTCTAAGACGAAAGTTAAGAAAAATCTTTCAAAGTTAGCAAAACTTGGCGAAAACTAAGATAATTTCGGGATTCTTAGATAATTTTTCATCTTAGTTGGTTTGTGAATACGGGCCCTGGTGTATATAAACAGTACAATCAATTTCTGCAGTTTGATTGAAATGATATCTAACAAATAGAACTCGACGTGCCCAATTGTTTGTGAGTCAATGTGAGATGCGTATAAAAAATCAATAATCAGGTAAAATTAGCAACCATATAAAGGGATCTCAAAAATATGATTTTATTATCCGTCCTTTGTTTACACATCATTGAAAAAATAGATATACAAAGTAGGTAATCTATATTATTTTATGACATGTTTTTATAAGTGACATGTGGACGTATGCCAAAATGATATATTTAGCATATAACTATATTATCAAAAATGAGTTAATAATAAATTTCATTTAATGAAATGTCATCGTCTATTTAAGGTCAATTAGAACAATAGATGAAAACATTAGAACAATCGTAAAATATAAGAAATATATATTGCATTGTACTTGATCTGTAAAAATATTTGCATTATGCCTTCCATTAGGCATATCTCATAATATAGTTGTCAGATGCCTTTTCTTATTTTTTGCAACATGATTAAAAATACTGTGCTGTATTTCTATATATACTTTGTGATAAAAAAAATAGGAACGTTTTTATTGCAAGTAAAAGTCAGTTTCACATCTGTCTAGGTAAAATAAGACCTACTTCAATTTTAACATCCAAAAAGCTAATGGGGCTTTAACAATAGTGAAAACCTTTTTTTTATTTATGTCATTTTTTATAATATCAACAAATTTGGTTACAAGTTAAATGTTTGTACGGCGCAAAATCGCATCCGGCAATTTAATACTAGAATGTGGCCTATGTAACATTTCTTATCAGGATGTGCGAAGTTTCAGATCACACCAATTTGTTATTTTGACCAGGGATATAATATAGCATCCCTGTTTTGACTTAACTGATCCCGAAACTAAAGTGATCATCTACTCGATCAAAAATACAAGCCGTTGATGTTTCATGAATCTCATGAATCTGGTCATATGGTTCTACAGTTCACGAGGTACTCTATATGTAATCCCTGTTTCCACCCTAAAATTAAAATCAGGGGAAACTATCACCTCGATGTATCAGACGTTGCAATATCTGCTGGAATGCATTTAAAATATTTACATGAAGTCTCCAAAAATAATATACTCCGTTATCTGAGGGTACGTTGTCGTAAAAACCTGGTATAACGGTCCCAAACATAAATTTTTAACTGTAAAGTGACCATCTATATCGAACCATAAAGTGACCGTGTATGTCGAACCAATTAAGTCATCATTTCTCACCTGATCGGACACTTTTTGTATTGAGCTCCGAAACCGAAATTTCAATTAATGAAATTGCGTAAACAAGTCAGTGTCCACGCTCGCGATTATAAAATTAGTCTGTGTGAATATGTTTATAATGTTTTGTTTATTTGCGACATTTTGCTAAAATAAATACATCGAAACGTATAAATACCGTGTTCCGTATCTTATAACACGATTAAATGATTATTACAACACACCGACGATCGCTCCAAAATGTAATAAACACAGCGAATTTCTCTAATAATTTATACATCGAAGTTCGTTTAAATCGAACAATTTTTCCTAAGTCCTTTGATATAAAGAGTTCGGCTGCATTTTCAAGAGCACGACCACTCGGGCTACCAAATAGCAAGATGCACTAGACTGGACCAGTAAGCTATTGATTGTCGTTCGGACCTGCCTTAATGTCGAACCCTGTCGTCACAGTGCCCATATAAATACTAAACTAGTTCTCGTTGTAGCGCACCAGGCAGAGTCAAATTCTCAGGCGCCTGAAACCACTTTTATTGAAATATTGACACGTTTCTAGTAATTTATAGGTGATTGGCATTGGCGAGACGACAACGATATGAAACAGCTACTAGTATTCGGTGAATGTCACGTGATCATTGAGACTATTAGCGAGTCCGATTAACAACTTTAATATTACACAGTCTGTACGTACACATGAACACCACTTAAAAAGTAGTTTTGCTTCATCCTCAGTAATATAACACAATGTTTGATAGTGTACTAAATTCAACGTCATGTTTGTTTACTATAGTAGGATTGGATTCGGTTCGTTTATTGACAGATGGGCAGATTCATTCCCGTCGTTGTTTATCGAGCTCGCTCCATTCTTAGACTATAAATAGCGACTGCGTCATCAAGCTAACACTAGTTGATGTGAGTAACACGTGACTTCGCTCTATTTCTGTTTTGTTTATATCACGTGATGACCATTGCGGATATTTCGGGCACTGGCAGTAATCTGCTTCGGTGCAAGAAGTTGCGATTTTGCATTGCCACTTAAAAATAAGCATTTCAGAGTATAAATATCGATTTTGCTTTTATACGGAAGTAAAGTAAAATATTTCACATATTCTAATATTTTCATCCATGTTGTAATATGTTTTAGTCCTCAACCTCAATTATCCTAAAACTTGATTCAACGCGTCCAATGTTTATTACCCTGTATAATATGACGTACGATAAGGGTCATAAATGCACGACCTTGCATGATGCTAAAAGTTTTCAGCATGATGCTGAAACTTTCAGCCATAGTACGCCATAGAAAACATCAAATTTTCATTGAAAAATCTACCAATTTTACGCTTTTTACATTGAATATAGAGGGAATCGATAGGTGTCTTTTTCAAACGCAAAAGGGTCGAAGAAGGAATTAATTCGAAATAATAAAAAATACACCATTAGAAAGATAAAAGATTAATTAAACTTTTGTGATGAGTACAAATTTCGTATTTCAAATAGAATAAAAGTTATGACGATTATAGTGAAAACCCCCTTCTTTGTGTAATGGGGGTGGGTATATAACTTGTCCACATTGGATATATAACAAAGAATGGTAGTGGGTTTCTGTAATGTTGTCACTATTGTAGTCGTACAGTGCAATAATTATTTACAAACTTTACATTCTGAAATATATAAACAAATAAACGATGCATAAATATCTATCTTAATCAGTGGCTAGAAGTCTTCAATTAAACATAGAATAATACAGTTGTGCATTATTATCAACTTACAATTTACATCAAACATATCATGTAGTACAAAACAATGACATTTATACACACATCTAAACATAATAACAATATACATTTACAACATTACACTTACCATCTATGGGATAAATGTATCTTTCCCTCTCAAACTATATACTCAGATTACTCTCTCTCTCTCTTCTGTGACTGTTAGCAACTGTAAAGTTAGAAAGGTATTATTTAAAAAGTGATCAGAAGTAAAGATAGGTGTGGTAAATCAAGTCAACTAAGTATTACTCTGAAAACCATCTAATTCCTCAAAACTATTAATTAAATAGCTATACTTAACATAGGCAATTCTTGTACTTATTTATGAAGTCATTAGAAAAGAATAATCTAAAACAAATTAGAAATACTAACCAAAAAACCAATAATTGAACCTTTCCTATGAATTATAAACATCTAGTTTAGGCGGTAAAAAGTAAAGAACTGGTTATACCAGCACAAAGAGCTAAGAAAAAAAGACTTAAAAGGTCACATTCCTTTAAGGGTCATTGATTTTCATCAAACCAGATAACTCTAAGAACTAATTAAAACTGATCACACTTCACAGCAAGGGAGACAACTCAAACAAAGAACAACACAGTATCACCAAGATTTACTTCCCTTGGAACTAAATCAAACCACAAAAACATCACCCTGCTACATGCTTCCCTGGCCAGAAAATGACGTCCCGTCATTTGTCAGTCTAGTCGATAGTCAATCACTGTCTCAAAGTCCACATATATCATCCAATATATGTACAAAACTACATATACCATATATAAGCAACTTGTCTCTATATATATAACTCTACATACTAACTACCTACAACTAACTAACTTAACTCTTATTTAATGGTCCAAATTCCTATGAATTCAAACTTTCAATAACACGCCTGTAGCATATACTTCACTTGGTTGCTCAGTTTATCAACTGATTTCATAATAGTCATACCAACAGAGTTGTTGTTAAATTTTTTTTTTTCATACATCATATCTCCCTCCCCCAGCTTTAAAATTGTGACCTCGTATTATTACATCAAATTTATTTGACAATACATGTAATACGATAAAATAACATTAAACCTTTATTATAGGTTACAATGCAGCAAATGCATATAAATAAAAATACATAAAAACATCAGTACATTATTAAAACCATCATTCATATAATAGAATTCAATACATCTAATTCACTTTTTGATGTATCAGAATACATTATACAAATATTTCATAATTTACATAATAATCCTGGTATCTTGAAGGCTGTTTCCTTTCTCTAGTTGACCTCCTGAGGGTTGATGAATCATTATCCTTGCCAACTTCATCTCTGTTCTCTGCATTGACATCCTTTCCCTCATCTCTGTTTTCTGCATTTACATCATTATTTCTTTCCGCCCTATGATCATCTATGAGATGTTCAGTATCTTCTTCAATAGAACCATCATCTACTTCATGTTCCCTATTTTATGTAAATTTTTTTATCGATTTTCCAAATCAGCATGTCCGCGAAAGTTGGGTATGTTAGATATTTTAAAACAATATAGACTTTGAGCTGAAATAGAAGAAGAATATACTAGTACTGGTACATTATATGTCTTAATCATTATGATTAAATGTCTTTGTTCTTGTAACACTATACAATGTACAAAACCGTCCAAACTTTAAGGGCAAAAGTTGGAGGTAATCTTAGTTTGTAAAAAAATACTTCGATTTTCTCATTAATTTCCGTGCTCTACTGCATCTATAAATAACTTTATTTGAACAGTTTAGTGGAAATTAAGAATTATACAGTATAAAGATAAATATTGAAAATTCTCGTATTTCTGTCCCTTTTTCAATAAAGAAAGGTATTTGATCGTAACGGATTTTTTTATAGACAATAAATCATCTAACTTTTGGTCTTTGGTAACAGTGAAACAAATGATAAAAATGTTTAAATTTGCTCTCACATTCAGGTTTTACTAAATTTAGAACAAAAACTATTTTTATAAATTTTAGACTATATAAATGATATTATTTAAGTTGTGCAAAAGTTTATCACAAGACATTTTTCGTGTTAATTGGAGTCAAAATTCCGTGCGTCTGGGATAATAACGACCATTCATTTAATGAACCGATGACGAAAGTTCCCTCAAAATCATGTCAAACTGATTTTTTACCGACGGGTAATTATATTCAATATATAAGATCTAATTGAACTCGTCAGACACTAACATATGGAAATAAACAAGCTTACAGTCAGTATTGCATGTAATACATGTCTCCTGTCATCACCTATCACTCAAATGTTAGCTGATGATTATACAGCAGCATCTGTCTAGATTTTGTAATTGTAAAGATAGGGGTAGTCAGCTGAAGTTGTCATCCTGAACATAAATTTCTATTTTTAGTAACAGTGACCTAGATATTTGCCATTTTGACCCAAAATGCAATCTCTAACTAGTTCATCCCCTTAATAACACATGTTCCATCTTTCAAATAAATGCATCACCCCTAATTGAAGTCCGCAAATTAAGTTTCTATTTTTAGTAACAGTGACCTCGATATTTGACATTTTGAGTCCAAATGCAAACCCACACTAAGTTATCCCCTAAAATACCCATGTACTAACTCCATCGCCCATAACTGAAGTTATCATCTGGATACCACTTCTGACCAACAGACGGACAGACAGACGGACGGACATCGACATACACTATACTCCCCTTTATACTGTAAGCTAAGGAAGCCACTTTATGCTATTTCTATATTCATAAATGTAGACCTCGTCACATGTTACAGCTGTAGATAGGTTCACAAGTGTTGAAGTGAATCAGCAAGTTGTGCAAGTTCATCGAACATATTTAATGTTGTTTTTATAAAAAAAAAATCAAGTAAAAGGACTTTAAATACTTCGGAGATAAGTAAAATATCTAGGGTCTTGTTAATACATGTATAAAAAAAGTTTATGGAATTTATTTGTGTTTCAGCCGTTCGATTACCATACCTTCACAGGCAAAGAAGAAAACTGAATGTTTGAAGTAGGTAATGAAGTGAAGTAACTACACAACAAAACCATTTTACGCTAAGAAACGTTCAAGATCGCTTCGGCTGAGATGTCTACTACATCATGGGAATTAACCAAACATATCAGTTAAAATTTACTGATTTCATCTACATCGGATTTTATTTCGAAAGATCAGTATACCTATACGCGTGGGAAACACTTGTGCTGTTTACATCTCTTGTCAACGTAATTGTAGTTTCCATTCTGTTGCGAAAAGAATTGCGCAATCCCACAAATGTCGTTCTAGCTGCTATTGCCATCTCAGATTCGTTGACTGGCTTGTCAACACTTCCAACCTATAGAATGGCGTACCAACAGTATTCAAACAATAATACATTCACTGTACACATTTATGGTAACGATGAAATTAACAGTGACTCAGAATGTCAATATGCGAAACAAAATCTGATCTTCAATGAAGAACTTCAAGAGAAATTTCAGAATTATCTCATCAATAACCAAACAGAATTTTCTCATTCTGTTGATTGCCAATATTATGATGGCTATGTTCTAAAACCTGAGCTATGCAAATGGTTCATGACATCAAAATTGTTCCTATCACCGTCATTTCATTTGATATCTATATACCTAACAATGTTCTTGGCAATACATAGATTCCTTTCTATAGCGGCACCGTTCAAAGTGCGTTCCTTAAAGACTAAACATGTCGTTTTCATTTGCTTAATGATAACACTATTGTCCCCATTATTACATGTCTATCACTTGTTTGATGACAAAACACAATTTGGTGTGTGTAGTTGGCTTCTAACTGTAGGAAGTTGTGAAGGGGGATGTATCTATTCGTTGCTGGTTCTTATTATAATGCATTTGATTCCATGCAGTGTCCTTCTATCATTTACTATTATGTTCATTCGTAAACTTAATAAAAGTAAAGACGTTCTCCGAGATATGAATGTTTGCAACTCTCAGATGAGAAGGAGAGTTGTTGAAAACCGTCGAATGTCTATCATCGTCGTTGCTGTTGTTGTTGTTTTCCTCATTCCAGAAATTCCAAACGCCTTCTCTTTGTTAATAAGAGTGATTGAAGTGACAAATCCAGATATTGAGATCACGGACTTGGAAACAAGAACAGCAATGTTGTTGGTTTATGAAGTCTCATTAGTCGTATCTTTCCATGCTAACATATACATATATACATTATTCAATTCCAATTTTCGGGCTTTATTCTTCAAAATTTTTGTTCAGCCAGTACGGAGATGTATTGGAATTATCAGACGAATGCCAATCATACCCACAAGAAGAAATATTGAGCAACGGGAGCACATGTCTATGAATTCGTACTAAATGACAAATACAAACACAGTATCGGTAGAGGTTATGAATTCAGCGTCCGTAGGTATAACTCAAACCACACACGAAGATAAAGACAGTGTTGGTGACAATGTGTGTGACTAAATCTCATACAAAAATGTTTCTATATCGTATTTTGAGTTGCCCATGAGCTATAGTTACGTTTGAACAAGAACTGAACTTTTGTCTGTTGTGGGATAAAGTGTCGAATTTCAATATGATAGGTATGCAGTTACACAAACATTATGCCACGGCCGTGGTCCGATGGTAAGTTCACTAGACTTGTTGCCTGGCGATTCGGTTTCGAATACCGGTCAAGGCAAGTCATATCCGTTCATGAAAATTTTGCCAAAATGACGATTGTCCTCCATATGTGGCGGCTCCTTGTGAAAGGGTAAGTTAGTACAGTCCAGTAAAATTGGTTAAGTGAATTGGTCGCTGGTTATAACTGAAACATCGTTGAGAAAAACGGTAAACGAAATCGATAAACATTTTTTTGTATTCAATCCTCGTCTTACACTAGAAATGAAATTAAAAACTTAAGCGTCTTTATTTTTAAAGTTTTTTTTTATATTCGAAACTGTTATTGTAATATACTTTTTATTGGTTTATACACTATAAACTATGATAGCATATGTCTTACAAATTACCATTGTGTTGTTTATTCTCTTGTTTGTAAAGTTTATATTAAGTCTATGTTTGTTTCATTTTGTAAAATGTCTAAATGCATCTATAATCTATAGTTGGGTCAAGTTTATATTTGATGTTTGTCAAATTCTATTTTATCACATTGCATAACTACTTACAAAATGCACATTATCATATAAACGCAATAAGTTTAATATAAATATTATTGTTTGCTATGTTCATAAATGAACTCTACGATATTTTGTGTAATATCAGAGGTGTACAGCTTTTTCCTGATATACATATAGTGGAGATTTTCTTGTTGATATTTGCAGATGACATAGCTTTTATATCAGACACTGTTGTTGGTGTGGAAAAAGCATTTGAATGTATTACATATACATGTATTGTTTGAATAGTAAACTCCAAGTAAATACTTCAAAAACTAAAATATGTGTGTAAACTTAAACGAGGTGGAAGAGTGGCCCATAGAGAACAAGCTTACAGTCAGTATTGCATGCAATACAAGGAATGCTTGCTGATGTTTATACAGCACCATTTGTCTAAATTTTTTAATGATGATAAGTTTTTCTAAATGAGCAAGCCAGCTTAAGTTATCATCCCGAAACCAAATTACTATTATAGTACTTTTAGTAACAGTGACCTAGATGTTTGACCAATTGACCCCAAATGCAAACCCGCTCTAGGTTATACACTAAGCTATCCATACACCAACTTTCATTGAAATCCATCACCTCTAACTGAAGTTATTATCCGGAAATCAAATATCTATTTTTAGTTTTAGTGACCTAGCTATTTGACCAATTGACCTTTAATACAAGCCCACTCTATCTCTAGGTCTCCCTAATCTATCCATACACCAACTTTCATTGAAATGCATTACCCCTAACTGAAGTTATCGTCCGGAAACAAAATTTCTATTTTTACTAAGAGTGACCTAGATGTTTGACCTTTTGACCCCAAATGCAATTCCACTCTAGGTGATGCCCTATGCTATCCGTAAACCAACCTTCATTGAAATCCGTCAATTCTAACTGAAGTTATCATCCGGAAACCACTTCGGACAGACAGACGGAGGGACGGAAGATGAAATTCATTTTGTATGTTTCTGTCTTCTATACAACAACCTAAGAATTGAATACTTACCATCCTATTTTCTGAGGAATATTACTGTCGATACATTTTATGTTTTAATGTCACTTGATAATGAAAAACATATTGTAAATCTGGCAATGTATATTTACCATGCTCTTAAAGGAAGAGAATCATTCTTGGGTACACAGTAATTTATGTTTGATGTTACAAAATGCAAAGCTATATGTTTTTCTCTATTTGAAAATACCATTGCATTTGTATATGACCATCGCTAGGTTTAATTCATTCTATGCAATGTATACCTGTATATATATATGTTTTCTATTGCACTTTTGTGTATGGATATTTGTAAATAATTATGGTATGCATCACAAAATGTAAAACTACATGTATATATTGAAAGTGTCCATTGTAATTGCATAATTATTATGACATTCTCTGTGTTTTCTTTGTGCATGTATATGTATACCATTGTATATTTATATATGGGCTGGTGGCCTTATTATACAATAAACTGTAACTAACCGTATGTACTCATCATGCTCATCATTAGTAAATACGCATTTAGTCATTTTTACATGTATTTAAACTATTCCAATGCTCTTTTAAAGAATGATTTCATATGTTATTGTTGTTAGTAAATGTGCACTGTTTGTTCATTTGTTTCATTTCTTCAAAATCATTTTATATCTTATAATATTTTGTCAAAGAAATGTTTTTTTTTATTATCAGATTACTATGTTTTAAAAATAGATCAAAACACTATATATAAACTTCTCCGCCACTCTTCTATATCATCATCTCAAGAACACTCTTGACTCTCGCAAAAATGTACTTTTTGTTGTTCGGGACTAACACAAAGTTAAGACCATTTCTCAACAGTCGGTCGGGATTTTTTTCTACTTACCGAATCACTTCCATTAACCTTCCGCCTACGAAAATAGTTCCAAGTTTTCAATTCAATAGCATAAATTCAAATTCAAATATTACGTGCATTCAAGTCAAAATCAGATGGCTAAGCAAAATCGTAAACGAGCAAACAAAACAGTCTTAAGAAGTTCTAAACAATTCCCTACCTCGGAATACTACAATATTTACTGTCAGTAAGCACATTTCAAAGAATGATGATGTCATAATTCACGTGCTGTATATGCTAATAGTCTGGTGCATCGCCTCTATTGTGAACATTTGTATACAAAGGGGCAGGTAATCCATACTATACATGCTAATTTCTGAACTACTTTCGGTGATCAAATGGGGAAACATAAATCAAAGTAATGAAATCACATGGAACGGGAACAACTTTAACAATTGCATGGCGGGTGTAGAAAAGCGTAGTAGTTTGGTCTGCATTAAATTCAGAATTATCGTTCAGTTTCCAAAACTCCTAATACCTCATCCTACAAAGAAATTCAACTTTTGACTGCTTTTTTGTTCCGAACAACAACACGACATTCAGAGCTTTGATGTATATACTTAACTTGTTTTTCATCTTTTGTTATTTTAACGTTAAACTATAAAAGATGTAATTTCAATCTTTATATCCCATTTATCCGCACAAAGCAGTAGATTCTAACCATAGGCACTCGATTTCGTGATTTTTATACGTTTACAGACGTTATTTTTCAATTTCAACCATCAAACAATGCAAACCTGTCGAAAGAAAAATCTTCATTTTTCCCTTATTGAGTGTATAAAATACTCCAAGGTAGTGAAATCGCCATCTTTTCGATTGACGGTAGTGACGAAAATAAGCGTGGGTCCCGGCTTTCCTTCTAATCTGCACATGCTTTCCGGGAACCTTGCTTTCGTTGTAGTGTGCCCCAACTTTAAACGTTTTGACAGCTTTTGCAAGGAAAGCCAGGACCCACGCTTATTTTCGTGAACAGTTCAGAACGAAGTACTCTCAGTGCTTTGATTTTGTCAAGTAGATACAACATTACTGCGTCAAAAGTTGTTGTTAGTTTCAAATCATTATAACAAGTTCTGGTTTTGATATATTAGCTTGAAGAAGTAAGACGTGTTGCTTCTCTGTACGGAAGCGGTACTCGCTTTAAAATCGACTTCATACAATGAATCAATATAACGAACATATACATTACACGCTCATATTATCGTCTATGTAATATAAAAGACACTTGTATACATTCAACAGCCAAATCTATTTTTTTCAGACTTTTTAGACATGGTAATGCTGAGAAATGCTGTATATAGATGAGGTAAAAAACTCCTTGTCTGAATCGATGGCATTGTTGTAACTATTGACAACAAATATATGCATCTGTGAGGCAATTAATCAAACATGAATTAATATTTACTTGGTAAACTTATGTATAAAAAAATCACAAAATCCGAAACCCGTATTTAATTAAATAGTAATAAAGTTATTTGAAACATGTGTTTGACCCTAATGGTGAGTGCAAAAAAGCATCACTTAACTCATAACAAGAGTGCGTCAACTGCATTAATGGTACATTATTTCACCCATTGATCGACGGTCTAAGTAATGCATTTGTAACAGTCTTGATTCGTTTTTATGATCCTTTCTTTAAGTTCAAAATGTATTGTATGCATATTAATGTAATATCTGATCACAGATCAAGATTTGAAGACTTGTGTTCAATGTTAACTTTATAGATTGGTGGTTAGTGTTGAACACTGGATCAAATTCCCTGGTTTTACTGTTACTAATTGAATTAACTAATAACTAAATATATAAGAACATAGTTTCAATAAACTAATAATGCTTTTCATAACTTATTTTTGCGTCCTTCATTCGTAAATATTTGCTGAGTAATATTCAAAATGCTAGCGCTAGTGAAAACTGACTGGGTACGACTTATCTGTTTTCTTAAACTCATAATGAAAATAAGTAAAAAATACGTGGATATACGACACATAGATAAATAGCCAGTGGATAGGAAACAACAACAATAGCAAAAAGAGAACGAGCTTAGATATTTCATAATAATGTTCAAATATAAGTAACTATTTCCATGTCATAGATTTCTTCACAATTTTTGTTTATAATACCAAACAGAAATAATAGGCAATAAAGTGTCAATATCAATTATCAGTTAATCATTATCAACCTGTTAGTAATGGAAACCCTGGATATTCTTCTTCAAAGTCCAGCCAACCCAGACGTGTGGGTTATTATGATGTGATTCCAGATTACTGGTAGGAAGCGCGGGAGATGGAAGCCTATCTGCGTTCCTTTTACGTCTCAGTGTATTTTCTATGCCTGCATTGGAGAACATATTTCCATTACCAATGTTTCTTCTCATCGTGTTTCTAGAAGTGATCAATGGCCAGTTAGAGAACAAGTATATTCTGTGCCAAGAAGGGGTGGCTTGACCAAAATGGGCTCTTCCGATGTTACCACCAGTGTGAAAGCTTGTAACACATCATAAACACTGGTTCTTAAACGCTGCATAAAATAAAAATTAATATTTTCACACCAATGAATGATTTAATTATTCATAGTCTACAATAGACATTTCAGGACATTTATAGTCAGTGTTAACAGATTTGCAGAACATTTAGCCTTCGCATAGATGACCATTTTAAACGGCTGTACTTGATTGTATTCTTACAATCAACAAAAATATTATGTAAAAGGGATTTTGAAACTGTTGACTTCACATCATTAATGTATCACGTAGACACGTACCGAAACATTTAGGAAATAAAGAAGACGATTGCGGTTTAAATAACATGAACTTCAGAATGTTATAATGTTATTAATTAGGGAAATTCTTATTGGCCGAGTTACTTAGTATTTGTCCAAGCTGATGTATTGGCATGAACCCGTACGCGTTGTATCGAGTTTTTAGCCGATTGGAATCATAAAATCCCATAATGTCGAGTTCTGTCCGCATTGACCGACATTTTACTTGTATTGCCGACAACTACTTTGTATTGAGTGTCGTTTTCTCTCAAATATTAGATATTTATCAATAAATTTGCGTATTTACTGTGCGGATTTGAATTGATCTTGTTCGAAAAATGAATGAATTTAAGCCTCATTAGCTGTTCGGATGTTAAAAGTACAGTAGGTCTTATTTTACCTAGAAAAATGTCTTATCAATGAAACTGACTTTTACTTGCCATAAAAACTTTCTGAATTTTTTTTTTATCCACAAAGTACATATAGAAAAAATGTAGCACAATATCCTTTCAATGATATTGTAATAAAAAAGGAAAAAATCTGACCTCATTTTCATGAGATGTGGCTAAAGAGTAAAGGCATTCTGCAAATATTGTTTTCGGGCAAATAAAATATATTTCTAATATTTTACTACAATGCTAGCTATTGTTCTGTATTACTAACTTCAAAAAAGCTAATGCACCTTTAACAAAGGTAAATTTTTATTTTAATGATTTGGTATATTTAACCATGAAAATAATTAATAATGTACCATATTATTCTTGGCCGCATTCAGCGCATTAAAGTAGTTCCGCCTTTGAGTTAAGGACATAATCCGAATTTCCTGCCTGGTTTTTGCCATAGCTAGTCGTTTATATTTAGATGGTTTGTTCCCAATAAATGGTTCCATGATGTCATTAACCGTTTTACTGAGGTACTCGGCCTCTCGATGTGACATTTGAGTCTGACTTTCTACGAACTTTGATATACACTGTTGTAGTGAGGTCAAAAACACCAGTTGTCCTGAAATATACATACATGATATACCGATATATGATATATTACATTTAGTATACTTGTTCGAGATTCAAACATGTCGCACATGTGTTGATGTATCATTGCGGAAGGACGGAGTAATGCGAGACATACTATTTAACAAAAGTATTCATTTTACTAATAAGAAGCTTCATGTTTAGAGATGAACACATGCACATACATACTGCATGCTCACACCGACACCATGGATGTCACGTAACTACGTTACTTTCTTATTAATCTTTCCTTTTGACAAATTTCATTATTGTTTTATTTAAGCCCCTTTTGGTTCTCAAACTTCTTATTAACAACCTTTATTATGAATGTTTCCGCCTCTATTCTCTTTTCGCTTTTTACACACTTTTTGTTTCTTTGGAGTGACGTAACGGGAAAAGGAAAATATTCAAAACAGTTATTGACGAGATGCGGTTATCATCGCTTCAGCCATATTAAAATTTATTCTTTTAGGCTTCCTCACAGTTCTTTACTGGGCTACCACGGCATATACAAATACTACGAATAAAAGAGGTTAAACTGGCTGACTATGTATTATTTATATATGCCGTGACAGCACAAAGGACATGTCTGCGCATCTGCGAAAAACAGAGGCAACTCAATTGTGCCTCAGTGGGAAAAAACAACGGAACTTCAAACTTACACATAGATTCATAAAATTTTAGCAGAGAAGTTTGTATTAAGATTTTACGGACCCATGGTTCTTAATGTATTCTTAATGGTTTTAATATTAAGGCTTTAGGAATCTGACGCATGATTTACATGCATTACTTTCAAGGACGGACAAACTAAATCGCGGAATTCGTAAATTGTTTATTTGTTTTACTGTCTCTGAAAATAATGCAATAATAGAAGCCAAAAAAGCATCGGTACATCCCATACATTAGACACCTATGAGTTATACCCTAACATGTGTATTTTTAGCTCACCAGAGCACGAATGTGCTCAGGGTGAGCTTTTGTGATCGCCCTGCGTCCATCGTGCGTCGTGCGTCGTTACGATTACGTGGCGTTCATGTTTACTTAAAACAACATCTCCTCCTACACCCCTATGCCGATTGAAACCAAACTTTGCTGGAATGATCCTTGGGTGGTCCCCTTTCAAAGTTGTTCAAAAAATTAAATTTCATAAAAATTCTGGTTGCTATGGCAACAAATAGAAAAAACTTAAAAAATCTTCTTGTCTGAAACCACAGGGCCTAGAGCTGAGATATTTGGTATGTAGCATTGTCTAATGGAACTCTACAAAGTTTGTTCAAATTATTCCCCTGGGGTCAAAATTGGCTCCGCCCCGGGAGTAACTTGATTTTACATAGACTTATATAGGAAATTTAAAAAATCTTCTTCTCCGAAACCACAAGGCCTAGAGCTAAGATATTTGGCATGTAGCATTGTCTAGTGGACCTCTACCAAGTTTGTTCAAATTATTGCCCTAGGGTCAAAATTAGCCCTGCCACGGGGGTCACTTGATTTATATAGACTTATATAGGAAAATTTAAAAAATCTTCTTCTCCGAAACCGTAAGGCCTAGAGCTTAGATATTTTGTATGTGGCATTGTCTAGTGGACCTCTACCAAGTTTGTTCAAATTATGGCCCCGGGGTCAAAATTGGCCCTGCCCTGGGGTTTATTCTATTTTATATAGGAAAATTTAAAAAATCTTCTTCTCCGAAACCACAAGGCCTAGAGCTAAGATATTTGGTATGTAGCTTTGTCTAATGGACCTTTTTTAAATCTGTTCATATAATGGCCATGGGATAAAAAACGGCCCAGATGGGTCACTTGATCTTACTTAGACTCTTATAGAAAACTTCAACAATGTTAATCTCCAAATGACCTTTTCTCCTGGTGAGCATTTATAGGGCCATCATGGCCCTCTTGTTTAGTTACCTATTTGTATTTATTTATCTAAAAAAAGAGATAACACCAATACATATTCTTCGACACATTAGTATAATTGTTACATATGTTTTATTATCGTGCGATTTACAATGAGAACAGACAAGTATTAATACCTTACTAGGAATGACTGACCAAACAAGTAGATACTCATATTTTCACTGTCCACCATCCATTGAAAAGTATCATGAAAACTTACAGTTATAGAACTATAATATAATGCCCTCGTATGACTGCGTTAATGAAGGCATCCACAAGCAGTTGTTTTGTATATTCACGAAAATATCTTTACTTGTGAAGTTCTGTCATAATATATGCATATTATCATTGTTTGCACTAGTTTCTCACATACCTGTGTTATATGTGAGATCACCGGTCTTTAAGCAGTCATCAAAATATTTCTTTAGGTCCTGCGGTAGTGGTTGTATTGGTCTAATTTCGGCAATGGCTTGCTGACCAACGGTCATCAACACCAGTATAATACATGGTCCCTAAAGGATATTATACGAACTATAAAAAAAATCGTGTCAACAGTCAGTTCTTAACAGTGAGTATGGGCTCCACATGAAATAATGATATAAAAACTAGTTTGTATCCCTACTCTTATTTCGAATAGTTTTCCTCGCTCTTTATCGTGCCTGATGCAAAGCACCGTGTGACCACATCGTAATTACATAACAAACGCTCACGTTTCTATACTGAAGAATTTATTTCTACGTCTTAATTCTACGTCGAAACTGTAAATTTATAACAATGGAATTTCATATCATTAAGACAATTTTATATACACATAATCATATAACGATACATGATACACGAAAACGTATTATAAATGCTACTGGCTCTAATTTACTCTATCTATCAAATGTATCAATAACTTAATTATTTAATGCATAAATCACCAATAAAGCATATAAAAAATAGTTGAATGAAAAACAAGATTGAACGATACAGAACAATAATCGGTTCAACAAACCTCTAGGGCTACCGCAATACACCGCAATTACATCAATGTGACTGACACGTATGCCACGTATACACGAAATAAAAAGCATCAACATGATACACGGGAAACCACAATTATCGTTCTTACATGAACAAGAACTTATACTAACGAAATACAGCACAGAAAAATACAAAATAACGCAACAGTTTACGTGATATATACGTGATATATACGCAAAATTATTAAATTAATAATTCAACATAAATATCGTCAAATATAGATACACCGCAGTTACACACCGATTCATGACTCCCTAATTTCTATAGATTTTATAAAAATAGTATTATGCTCGGTAGTTGGGATGGGGACACTGAAACAGCATTCATAAAATATTGGAAGCCGGAACCTTGATTCGGATCCACAACCTTTCGGCCGAGAGTCCTGCGCGTTACCACTAGACCATCGATCCATCCCTTAGTCGGGATTACCAGACGATTGCCTTAAAGTTGCTGAGAACGACACGGTTATAATTTTTATACAAATATACCAAGATTCTGTTATTATTTACAAATGAATAACAAACTTTTCCACGCACATATATTTCATCAATGCAATATAGTGATACATGTATGTAGAAGAATAATTCCTATATAATTTCTACGTAATGATGTATAGAATAATAATACCAATATTGTGGTACGTATGTATAATAATAATAATATTTAATAACAATATAGCACAATTACGTATATTAATTTACGTTTGTGTGAAGTAATTAAATGACTTAAAGTACAGGAGAGAATAATGATGATCATTGTCACAATATAAAACATCAGTGATGCACGGCACATGTGATTATAGTTGTGATAAAACAGTAATAAGGTAAACTTACCACCATCTCGTTCTTGCAATGGTCCTGATCCTTTCTGTTTCACACAGTACCACGACCGGACAACAACAAACTACTTTATACTCCTCATACCGAGTAGTTCATATAATTGCACAATGCAGTTTAACACTTTCAAATATATGTACCAGTTGCTATAATCAAATATATGTACCACTTGTTACAACGTTATGATTGGCTATCAAAATACATAGACAAATTGCACCTCAATGCGCAACGTGACGTTACGTCAAAAAGTATATCTTACGCTGTCTATGACGTTTAGTTTATTGTTTTTTTTTCTAAAGACAACATTTTACTTTTTGAAGAATTAACTGTAAGACCCCATTTGTCACAGCATATTTTCAGTATGTCTAAACTAGAATGCCGATTGTTTTTGTCTTTACCTAAAATTACCACATCATCTGCAAAAAACATTAGAATAAAAGATATTTTATCAATATTTATTCCACTGTTAATATTATCTGTTAATAATAACTCCAAGTCTTCGAGAAACAAGGAGAATAAAACTGGCGATAACACCCACCCCCGCTTTAACCCAATTGAACATTCAAAGTAATCAAAATATGATTTACACCCTTTACACAAGCCTTAACCTTCGAATACATGACCTTGATAATTCTTAAACATTTACCTTTAGTACCTAATGTGTGTTATTTCTACCATAACCCATTTCTATAATTATATACTATCGAAGGCCTTACTGAAATCAATAAAGGCGCAAGCTAAGCATCCATTTTCATGTAAAAACTTTTCAATAACAGCATGTAGAACAAATATTGCATCAGTTGTGGAACGGCCATTCCTAAATCCAAATTGAGCATCGCTAATGCTAACATTATTTTCTATTCAATTGTCTATACGCTTATTTAACATACCAGTAATTTCTTTTGAAAAACAAGTTATTAAAGTAATGCCTCGGTAATTATTCACATAATTTTTGTTTATAATAATACCATCCATCCAAGCATCAGGAAAAACACCTGTTTTTAATATTGCATTAAATAGGTCAGCACGATGAGAAGACAAAATATCAAATGATTCCATAAAATATTCATTCAATAAAAAGTCACCAGCAACAGATTTATTTCTTTTCAAATTACGAATAACATAATTGATATCTAGTACAAATGTACAGTTATATCACAATTTCACTCATAAAAAAATGCAATCAATTGTATCATAATTATGACAAGAATTAAAATATTCTGCATCATCATATAACACGTTAGCCGGTTGATTCAATTTTGAGAAAAATAGAACTCGTCAATAGTTATATTATTTGATACATTATTATTTCTACGTGAAAAATGTTTCCAAAAATATTTAGTTGTTTTTTATGACGAAGATTCTCAATGTTTCGCCTTTTTGATCATTCAAACCCTCGTTTTTTCTTTCTGATGAAATAAAAGGATCTGTGAACATCAAAATTCTGTTGGCTTCATTTTTACATCTATTAAAATCATTTAACGCTAATAAATGGTCATTTTGGCGGTCATATATATATTTTTACAAAAGGAGTATGTGCACGAGGTGTATTATTACACCGTTTGTTTTTACAAAATGATGGATCAGTCACCTGGCGAATAATACTAGTGAAATCATTGAGGCATGAATTAATATTAGAATTATCATTGAGATTAATCCTATCTGAGATTTTTTTTAATTCATGCAGTTTAGAAATAATCGATGCGCGATACATATCACGTAAATTATCATTCATTTCACACTCCTTTTATAATAAAACTCGTTACGATTGTCTAACTTTGTGTTACAGAAAACAGAAAAACGTATCGGTGCATGATCTGTGCACACTTGAAAAAGATTCAACCTCAAAATGATTAATACAACTAAACTTACATTGACGTAATAATAAATAATCAATAACACGAGAGCGTAAGTATAATTATCAATGTTGTAATCACTGTGCAACTTGCCGTTGACAATACGCAAAGCATACAGAACAAAGCATACAAAATTAACCAGGCAATGAATTGATATAAATCATAATTTCCACGCGTACATAAACGAAACCTTAACTAATTCAATAATTTACAATAAAACTAAATAAACTTACCAGGGTCAGTGTAGTAATTTTAACAATGTAAAACGCTATAATAAGTATTTCATCAGAAGAATATGATAGGCCAAGCTGTGAAACGAGTCTTCACTATACCAGAACTAAGCAGGGAGTGCTTAAAACTGGCATGGGTTAATTAAGGCGCGAAGAGAATTATAGTGCATGGTGGGAATAAGTGCACGAGAATATTAGTGAGCATCTCTCATACCAGTTCAACAACTTTCAATCAACCATACCCGCATTCATCCACAGATCCGTACAATAAACAACTAATCAGTATCCACTTCCCTGGTATACAGTTAGGCGGATAACATACACACCGTATAGATAGATACAATACATAATACAGATAGACGTGGACATAATGGACATACGGAATGAATATAATAAGGGTCAAATGAGACCAGGGTTACATATGGACCACTTTTACAGCATGTGACCATAATTAAATGTATATACCACTTGTTACAACCTGTAACCAGTTCATCAGATATGATTTAATTCAAACAAATCATTGGTAGTACCAGTGTTTCAGTTGTTCATTTTTCACTCACGATAATTGCAGATATATGACGGTATTTTTGTCTTATTACTTAATTTATTTTCGTATACAAAAAACCTGGGGGGATATTTCTTAGGTGTAGTATGTAGCCCCCGTGTGTTTTATTCGTCTTGAAAGAAATATTAAGTCAAACAATATGTACACCTGCTGTATTCTAATTGTCTCGCAGACTTAAGTCACAAAGGCACTGGAGTTATACCGAACACAAACGTTTAAATGTGACGTATAAGGAATTTTAACTTGTTTTATATGATTAATTTTCATGTTTTTTTTGTAATTTATTTAACACTTGAAATAGTACAATTAATCTTATTTTTTTTCGGTGTTAGATCAACGTTTAACTTTATAATTTCGTGGTATACTATTTCTAATAATCGTCGATTTTAACCTCCAGCGATCTTTTTTGATCATTTGAATTATATTCACAAAAAATACTGCGTCATTACAGTAGCTATGATGACCGTAATGTTGAAACAATATACCACACACATAGTGTCTAAAATATTACAGATGTTAGAACTACTTCTAAAGTAAATAAATTATTTACCTTAACAAGCTTATAAATACCACTTGAAACTAAATAATTCGAGCCTAACTGTTTCAGAAGCGCATGGTTATTATTTATAACGGTAATCAAAATCAACGTTTATGGAAACAGCCCTCGGTCGTTGCCCTACCTGATAATATTTTAAAATCAGTTTGAAGTACATTTTTACCAAAGAGGATCAACATGCTATCCTGAATCATCTCAGCAAGCGATCAAAGATAAGGTGTAAACAACCGTTACCAAAGCAGTTTTAAGATTTATTGCTCTCGCCCGTACATATATTAAACCTTTGTCAACATTGGAGGCATTTTCTCGAGTGAGCGTTAACACCAACGTTACCTCTCTAAAGAAATAAGCTTTTTTACTTTGTTACGAAACCTGATTCAGATAACAGTGAATTTATTATTACATCTTCAACGACAATACTTCAGCTTTATGTGAGAATTTTACAATTTGTGACTAACATTCGAAGATTTTTTATAATTTACTCAGCGATCGTCGTCCGAGCCGTGCAGGAGTTATTAAGCGCAAGGAAAGGCATAAAATGAAGAACACGGGCGATATAAAAGCGGAAAGTGACATAAAAGACAAAAAGTTAACCAATGAATCACTGTTACTGCCGTGTGTTTCTGGCAATAAATCCACGTCAGCGTCATTGGCTGAACGAAGTAACGTCTGGGCCGAGAACAAACTCTGTGAGAAGAAGGTGACACTAGATAAAAAACTTCACAAAAGTATCATCAGACTTAACGTGGATATACTCGAGGTAGCGGATGAATTGTCCAAACTTAACAGAATGAAGAAAAGTTCGTCGACCGGGGCGTTGGACAAATTACATGCGCATGCGCACAACTCTCATCACTTATCACGTGATCATCACGAAAGCAAATTCAAGACAACGGCACCTGCTTCACCAAAAATTGAAATTCAAACGAAAAAGACTCGACAGTCTCACGAAGAACACTCAAAATCTACCTCTAGTCAAACAAATGAACATAAAACTGTAGATAAAAAGAACGGATACTTGTTGAAACCGTCCGAAAATAAAAATGGAATTGGAATAAAAATCGGATGTGGCAGCAGTTCAGACGAATTGAGTGATGATGAAAAACAGGGTGTTAAAGCTAACACAAAAACATTTAGTGCATCGGCGTGTCAAAATGGACGACAATGTAGTTCCAGGCGATCGGAACAGCAAGCATTTGAAAACACAACGAGACGTTTCAAACATTTAAAAACGGGAGCTCCATCTAAACACGTAAAATAGCGGCTTCTCGATTAAGTAAATACAATTTCTGTAGATTCACTATTTTTCGTTGGTGATTTATAAGTTTCGCGGAATTCGTAGATAGATTTGCAATTAAAAAATGCTGAGATATCGGTCAAAAATCTTAAACTTTCAGAAAAGCGTCAGAAAACGATAACTCTAGCAGATAGTTTGTTTTCAAAATTTAAAATGCACGAATTTTCGTTTAGATTCTTGATAAAACAATACATCTGCAATGAATAATTTGTGTTGTTTACATCATTTGGACATTATTATTTGTATACATACATTTGGTTGTAACGAATCCTTGAAAACTATTGGAATGAACATCCTGTTATCCTGTTACAATGTTTTCATTATAACATCATTACACGACTTATCAGTGCGCAAGGTATGAAATACATGTTTATATAAATGTGTATGATTATTTTCTTGTACAAGTTTTTGTACTACAGTGTAACCTCTTCAAAGCAACACCTTTTGGGGGTAGCAAAATTATGTTGCTGTTGAGAGGTTGTTGTTGTAGAGAGGTTAAATTGATAGTTAAATCATGCAGAGGAAAAACCCATGCTGCTGTAGAAGGGAGGCTGTTGCTTAAGAGAGGACCGCGCTGGAGAGGTGGCGCCGTATTTATAACGGTTATTAATTTCGTACGAGTAAACTCGTACTGATAATTTCCTCATAAAGGGATAATATATGCTTTTATAACTTATGTTGTACATCTATTCAAATAAAACTTAAACGTAAACCATGTCTTGTTGTTCTTATCAAAAACGTTAATATACAGATAGATATATGATTTTCTGGCAAACAATAGTCAATACAATTACAGGTACATGTATTATGTTTGGAATCCTCAGATAAAATGTGATTGGTATAACATGATACAAGGTACGGAATCCTGTTAGTGCCATTTTTAAATGTCCATCGACCCCAAGTGATGCAATACACAACAGATTGCAAACGGTCTGACACTCGTCGAAATGTCGCAATGTCGCTTCGCATTGCCGTGTCTTGAGTTGCCAATTTTGGCTTGATATGTAGCAATTTCATATAACATTGTGGTACGTCGCGTTTGATGGGCGACTTACGACATTTCACATGGCACTGACAGGAATCCGTAATAAGGTGTGACATACTGTGTTATTCTTCCTGGTATGTGATAGTATTAACATACCGTACATACAGCTTCATCATGTACCTGGCGGATCTTGAAAGCTTCCATCGTTCTTTCGTAGACTTGTTTTAAGTCTTCCACCTCCGGTTGCCACCAAGCTCTACATGTAAGCAATTTTATTAACATATAATGTAAACAAATTTGGCCCAAACTACTAATAAAACTATAGCATTGAGATGAATACGCACACAAATAAGAACACAAAATAATTCTATACATTCAGGACGGTACTATTCTATGTGGTTATACAGTACAAATTCTCTTGAGCGGCCCTGTTTTGAGCAACAACCTCCATTAAAAAAAGCATAATGTTTTTCTCACTGCACTATTTTTAACTATTGATTTAACGCTGAGGGTGTTACTTTAGAGAGGTTGCGCTGCACTTATAAAATCATGAAATGGTAAAAAACATTTATAAGAAGAACAACATTTTATTGTTGTAAATGGTAAATGGCAAACAAATAATCAGAGATCTGCGACATACATCGTAAACAATGTTGTTAAAACAGTCAATTCCAGGTTGAAGTATTCATAATCGCTACATTGTAATTCATTGTTAAATATGATTCTTTGTACAAAGGAATGTTGTTGTTTTCTCTTTGTTTTCATGATGCACCTGCATACTGATGTTCGTGACTTTCAAGTTGATAAATGATAAGAAATGGGTCAATGTATTGTTTGAGATGCCCCTTAACCAATCCTGCACCAGTGGGCGTGGTCTTAATAATTTCCAAACATCAAACCAAGAAGACTTGAACTAGAAGCGAGAAAGAACAACCTATAAAACCATAGAAATCAACTGTTTCTCATTTTGTCTCTTAATAATAAATAGAATAAATACATGAAAGTACTGGAAGTACTTACGGAAACTAAACATCCGATTTAACAATTAGAACTAGTTTAACAATTGCATGGCGGATGTAGACAAACGTACTACTTCCGTCCGCATCAAAATTCATGCGCGCCGAGCGAGTGACGGCTACGGAAAGCTGAATTAAAAGGAAGTGAAATTTAAAGCAAAATGGCATGAAAAATATGTAGGGAAAAAGTATTATTTGATTTACAATATTGTTGGATTCTTCAGGGGCATTGTCGTGAATTTACTATGTAGTTATGTATTATATTAGCATATAAATTACCTTATACTGAAAACATTTATGTCAATGAAACCATTTTATTTCACAGTGTTCACGTGTCTGAAGAGGCATCTTGATTGAAATATAAAACGCCTACATTTCACAATGTCGGTTAGAATGTCATTGAATGTTTAAAAGAAGCCACAAACAGATATCTTAGCATGTAATGGTACTCGAAATTCAACCATTCCTGACCATAAACCACCCGGTGTAATGTACGAATAATTTACAGGGACATACCACGATGATAAGTTTGAAATATAGCGCCTTGATCGCTCCTCGTTTAAACCATTCGTATATCGTAAATTACAATTCTAATCACATATTTAGCTATCTTAAATACTCAAGTATCACTATGTACATAAGTTTCGTTTTTAAAAACTGCCAGCAATTTTCATTTTGCTGAGTACCGAATCTGCTAACATGTCATTTAATTTCAAATAACTGAGCAGTCCTATGTTTTCTCTGTATTTTTTCTGCTACTTTTGTATTTACACATACTTAAGAAAATTTGCTGTATAAATCCAACGATTCACAGCTGATTTATAATTTCTTGGCAGTTATCAGGTGCATGGCTTATACAAGCACACAAATATTCGTTTAATGCAGTATGCTATAGTTTATTTAATAGTATATCTACCACAATACGAGGCTTTCCAAGATACAAAATGTATCAGTGAATATCTCAGATATTTTCAGAGTCAGTGTTTTTTTGATGCTTTTAAAGAAGCCGCTGAACTGATCATTACAAAAATAATTTGGCGTACAAAGAGCACTCGCATTCCTTCCTTCACAAGTTCTTCTTGGAGGCGACCTCAGTTGCATCAATATGATATGATTTTGTTGTTATTGGCAGGCATACATACGGACATGATACTACAAACGGAACGGGAAGATACAAGTTACTCATTCAGCCAATACAAATAATAGTTGGTGATGACGAACAAAATAAAAATCTCAATGTCACATTCTTTAATGTCTGATTGTTAGAATCAGATACAGTCATACCTGTGAATAAAAGCCACCTTTGGGAAAGAAAAAAGGTGGCTTTTATTGACAAGTGACCTTTATTTTGGAATTACATTGTAATTTGTTCTAAATAATCAATGAAGGATTTTCGAATAATGACCTTTCTTCACAGAATGACCTTTATTCGGAGTTGACTGCTAACACAGGATTGACTGTACTTTACTTCGTGTTTTTCTACCTCATTCAATCTATTAATTCATTTAGCGAAATTCTTGTTCTTTTTACTATGCCACTAATTAATATCGCATTCACTCAAAGCTTTTTACTAAGCCTTGTGCATATAGACAGGTCTAGAAAACTCAAGGGGCATTGTAGTCCTGATTTCAACTCTACATTCAAATAAAACATATTCACCCCTGACAAAGTAGGGCCGTAGAAACCGGAGGGTGGTAGGGGCTGTATTGGTAATTAAAGGGGCTATCCCCCATGTGTCAAAATCTAAAATTATCCCCAATCAGAATTTGCTTCTTATGGGCCTGCAAAGATACGTTTCATTATAATTACATTGGTCTTGTTATCTGGTAATTAATAGTTCCCTGTCCATTCAGGATTACATACATATCATCTTAGGAATTCAGGTTGCTCCCTTGCTAAGGTTTATTTCTGTTTGCATTGTTCACGCTATTACATATATTTATTCAACTTTGGAGAATGATTTGCTCATTGAGAAGGGCTCATGAGTACATAAATAAGTCAATACGTCAACACATGTTCTGTTTTATTAAATTCATGAATAATGTTCTCTTGTATGGAAAGTTAAATGAGTTTCTCTCGCACCCCATGTGATGAATAAAAAATTGGCGTACAGATTGAACGATTTAAGTACTATAGATATTTGTTTGTAAACTGAGTTATTAAAACAAGTGTTGTATTGTGTGCATTTGTACAAATAAACACCTGTTAAAAATTACCACAAGAATAAAAGGAAAGTTTTAAAGAATTGCGTCTATCCATACATACTATACAACCTTAAATTAACCCTAATACAAAATGTACTCACTCAGCTACCTACAATTATGAGAACATCGCCAAACAGTGACAAACAGAATCTAAACATGGCTTGTACCCACTTTAACTAAATACGCAAAACTTCACAATCCACACGACAACCCTCACGACATATACATGCAGATCACATACAATAAAAAACTAGCACAAAATAAACATGTACTGTAAAACCCTAAAAAATCCGGTCTCCCTGAAAAAAAACCCCGGAATTCCATTAAAAATCAAATGACTTTTCATGTCCCGTTTTGTCATAATTCATCAAAAGTTTTTTGAAACCCGGAATCCTGAGAAAACTTGACATTTTACCTGGCCCGGAAGTGGTCGGGTTTTTAGGGGTGTCACTGTCCTTATTTGGTGCTTCTACTAAACTGAATATACATATAGTAATGTTGTAGTATTGCCGGTGGATATCGATGTATATTTGGTACTACATGCGCATAAAAAACGTATAACCCCACTAAATAAAATGTGATTTTTCGGCACTTGCTCAAAAGACCAATGAACAGTTTAACGAAATGTTTATAAGATACAAATTTCGAAATTTCTTAACTGGTAAATTGCTTGTCGTTTGTCCAGATGTACCCGAGCGGAACGGGTTGTGATATTATGAATATTGGCTCGAAAAACACGTGCTTATCAAAATGTGCGATAGGATTTAATTAGTTTTGTTCAGTTTTATTTATATATGTTATTGTCGTTCTGACCCGCCTTCGTGGTCGAGTGGTTAAGGTCGCTGACTTCAAATCACTATAACCTCTCACTGATAGAGGGTCATGGGTTCTGTCCATGTACCGGTCTTTTTATGTAATAAAGTAGGCAGTTGCTTACTGAGGATGGGAATCTAGTACCGGTTCTTCCCGTGAATGATGGTTAGGTGAACTGCCTGCCTTATATGACTCTAATTGTTGAAAAGGGGCATAAAATTCGATATTATTATAATTATGGTCGTGCTCAGTTATAACGCTATATACTTTGTACAATATTGAATATGACATTGTATAATGCGGTTTGTATGGATGTACTTGGTTCAAAGCAACTTCCATCGTTTTCGTGAACATTGAAGTTCAGAAGTAGTGCATACCATAAAGTTGTTCAAGTATGTACTTTATCTTTTTGTCTAATGATTTTACTACTTATACATGTTTTCATATATTTGCTAACCAGATACCGTGTATTTAGCCCGAACTTACACTGGCAATAAGCGTAAATAGAAGTAAACGATACATATGTATTACACTTAGTAGGTAAGTACGTTAGAATGTTTGACACAATCATGTTTACTGTGTGTGCAAGTCCTTATTTGAAGTCGATATTCAAAGAACAAGGTGAGTGATTCTGGTGTTTGTTTAACATTGAACAAAGTTGAAATATTAACGTAAAACAAGTGATCATCAAATTTTTTTTTTCTAGCTACTTGCCCGCTGTAGTATCAAAAGTATTGATACCACAACGGGTATGCACCAAGAACAATACATGTTATCAGTGTCACTGACAGACATATAATACTACATCATTATTGAATGAAATAAAGTACGATAATCTGTTTGATATTCTAAAAAACCAAAGCATGTAAAGAAACAAAGATACAGCTTTTACCTTTTTTCATAATTTATTCTTGTGATATAATCATTTGTTAAAACGTATATATCAATACTAGTATATCGTACAAATGAAACATTATCAAACAGTAACAAATGTATTAATTTATTAATTAGCACCTTTTGCTTTCACATAAAACTGTTCAACACTTGTTAAAGTCACAAATATATCTGAATCACAGTGTTCGATAAATGCAAGAAACGATGCAAATGCTGATAGTCAAAATGGTTCAACGCTAAGTACGGCGCCCTCACCTGGTCGACACAACCCCCAAAAGTCTCTCCTACTACTACATGGCCAGGCCGTTCTGTAATGATAGTCTATTCCTGGACACTATGTCAGTGAAAAGATGTGTCACTACGTGTATTGGTCCTACGTATGATATTATCAAAATGACACGAGTCTCGTTTTCATCGTTTTGGAGTCAAAACCTTTGGCGCGCCACTTCTGTTTTTGTTCAAAGAAACATCGCTTCCTAGCTTATTCTTGTAACGCCTTTCTAAGTTTTTGATGCGCTCATTTTCTGCCCTTTCTGCTTTTGTATCTCCGGATTTAACCTTTCGCTTTGGTTCAACGTTTTCGACATTGTCCTTACGCACATCTGAATTTGTTGTTTTACTAAGTTTTGCCTGTGGTGAATTTCTACCCGGTTCCTTAACACTGACTCGCTTGCCACTTTGTACAGGTTTAATTTGTGATAGTTCGTATTTAAGTTCATTCATTTCCTTCGTCATCTTTGCAAAGTTCTCTGTAGCTTTACTTTCCAGGATTTCATCTTCAAGTTTATACTTATTCTCTTACACTTGATTAGCTTTCTCTGCGAAGTTGGTAAATGTTGACAAATTTTCTGCCATTGGTATCACAAGAGGTCCAGGCATCGTGATAAGTTTGTCCTAAGTAATCGCTAATAAGTCACAAAATATCTTTCGATGCTTTCTCGAGCTCTGTCTACGATAGTTTGATGAATTCTACTGAACGAGACCAGTATTTATAGTCTGGAGACTACCTGTGTGATTAACTTACGGTGGCACTCGCGGGAGACAAATTTCGTCTCCTAAACTGAAGATATAATCGGTATTCTATATCCGTACCCATTGTTCAAAACCATAACATTTGTTTGTACAGCTATTCAAAAGCGTTCAAAAGGAGATCATTAATGTCGGTGAAAGTAGTACAAGTATGAACATTACTCTGTCAGGGTCTTCCTGTAGGTAATCAAGGTGTATATCATTAGGGTGTATTCGTGGTTTTACAATGTGATCTCGTTCTACTTCACAAAGAAGAGCTAGAGAATTGGAATAGAATACTTCCAGTTGGTCTTACCATGTATGGAGAGCACTTAAACAAAAAAGTTAAGAATGAATGAGTTGTGACATTCAATTAGTTTAAAAAGCAAACAATATTTTCATGTGTAAACAATGTGTTTATATTACGTGACAATTACATATTTATTCATTCTGTACCAATGATAACCTGTACGAGGATCAAGAAGAAGATAAATACACCTGTTCTGTTTTATAAACCAATTACAACTAATTTATCTGTGTCAGTGTTTTTTCTTGTGCACGCTTTTCTTTTCTATAATCGTATAATGTTAATCTAACAAAATCAAAGTACTGGAAGTACTCAATGAAACTGAACTTGCTTTTTTTCATCGGATTTAAAGGGGCATGCCCTGGAACTGAAGTGTCTCGAATATAAATCAAATTGGTATCATTTGAATGCCAAAATCAATTAATGAAAGTCCTGTAAAATATTTACGAAATGTCCCGCTATTTGACTCAAAATACACATTTCAAGATTTACCAAACCTGCCGATTACGCCTTAGAAAATATTCGTCATTTTCATAACTTGACCCATTCGGGATCTGTCAAAAGCGGAAAAAATGTCAACAAACTGTGAAATGGTGAGTATTGCTCATGTCATGTTCATTGTTTGCGACATAAAGCTTATCTATCGATCAATTATAGGTAAATATCATTGTTTTGCTGCTTGAAAGGCAGCGCGCACGCTAAGTTAAATTCTCAGACGAATCGGAAATATCGTTGTCGTCAATAAAAGGCTTGTAAGCCTTTTATTTAAACCGGCATATAAATACCCACGCGTGCGTTATATAGGGCCATTTTTGAAGGCACATTCTTCTTTGACTTTTCGGTAATAATTGTTTTTACAAGTGATAAACGCATTTTTTGTGTATAAAACCCAAGACTCAACAGTTCCAGGGCATGCCCCTTTAATGCCATTTTCAACATTATTTCAGTTATATCGTGCCGGGCAGTTAACCCATTAGCTTCCCTGGAATTTATCTAGGCCTTAACTAGTACTCTAAACATTCAATCCGCAAGCTACTACCAAGCTATCCCACATAATTCAGAGACGGAGGACAACAAGCCACGCCAAGAGGTTCGAACAAACAACCTCTTGATCAGTAGACCAGCGCTCTAACCAATGAGCCAACCGGGCGGACCTGGATTTCAACATTACAAAGACTAATGGATAATAACACGAATAATAATAAAAACATCATTTTCTTGGTTTTATGTTGATATCTACTTTTCTTTAATGTTTATTTGAATAGAACATCATAATGCATTATGTCGTTACTAATTAAAAAGAATGCATTGGCGTTAGATATAAACAATTTAGTATAGCTGGGTGTATTTCATCGAGATTCGAAATCAGTGTGAATTACGGAATCAGTTTATCAAATCACTTTAGGATGGTTGCGACAACAAATTTGAGAATCGGGCATTTATATGCCTTCTCTTTTCGAATATATTTTTCTGGTTCTTAATCATGTCCGGTGTAAGGCACTGATGCACGTCTCGTCCGTTTCATGTAATTTTCTTAAAACTTGGCTCGGTAGTTCGGATGGGGACACTGGAAAAGCTTCACTGAAAATTCTGAAGGCGGGGCCAAGATTCGAACCCACGACCTTTCATTCAGTAGACCAGCGCGTTACCACTAGACCACCGATCATCCCCTCAAGTGAGTAACTTGGTAGTACAGTCAGATTGGATAATTCTGACAATTGGTCTACATACATGTAATTACATTTAGACAATATTCAGTCTAACCCATTCTAAAACCATGAGTTGACAAATTCGTACTTGACGACCAACACAAATAATACACCGTACTGACCCCTAAAGGGAACATAACGCTTCGGGCGAGAATTTGACTTACCCTTAATCTCCTATATATAGACAAATTATTTTTCAATTAAATATAGTCACACGGTGTATCGTGTTCTATTTTGTAGAAAATCCCTATTTGCTCCATTAATTAAATCAGTAGATAACGTAACATTATCCAGTTCAAGAAGAATGTCAGACAACAAAGTGACACATTTAACGTTTAATGAAAGCGCTCGAGCGCGATCATGATTTTAGTGAATAGATTTGTAGTGAAACAAAACACTCTAATTAGCGACTTGACTGTTCGATTTATACCGCGTGGTTGATACGTCTTTTAAATATTTAAAATAAATGTTTGACTTATGACTATTTGGAAAGTTGCGTTTGCAGTCAAATGTTGTAGCTGTTTACTGAAAGAGGTTAACTGTTTCAAAACATGGCTGATATCAACTTTGGTGATAATAAATATGTGATTGGATTCACTGAGATTCAGTATTTGCCACAAAATGAGAGTATTAGTCCGACTCCGAGTGACCACACAATCGGATATACATCACTAGCACTAGACTATGCCGAGAGGTCAAACCGAGGAGAGTTAAGTAAGTTTCTCGGCCACAGTGATAACTTAGATAAACAGAAACGTGACTCAGTGAACAAGATCCATAAAAGTATTCTTGATTTAATGTTTGAACAGACAGAGAGAAGAAAGACCGCCACGCCGATTATGTCTAAATCAGCGATGGAGTTTCAGCGACCGGATTCCGTTTTCTCCCATACCTCAGATCTCAGTGTAAAGACTTCGTCCTCTTTCCCATTGATTGAAGTTCAGCAACTCCCGCCTCTCGCACAAAACGGTTTTCAACGAATGACTTCATGTAAGGATATGCAATTTGATTTGCCTGAAATACATGGGTTGAACTGGAACGACCGAATGCGAATCAATAATAAAAGCCAACGTTCGGAAAAGAACTCTAATCCTGATCCAAACACAGAAGAAGAGTTTCTTGTGAATAACGAGCAAATAAACAACAAATCAAAGAAATCAGACAAAGACACGGAGACAATAAAATTAACAGGTCAAACTGCTACAATGCCTGAAAAGAAACGTTCTAAAAATGTGAAAACTCCGAATTTCGCCAGGAAAATCTTTACAATGAACGAAGCGGAAAGTTCTAAAAGTGTAAAAACTAACAAGAAAAGTTCACGAGGCAATAAATCTGTAACCCTTAATACTGATCAAACACAAAGCATAGAAATCAATTCTAAAACATTGTTTCCGTCGTCGTTGGATATCTTAGTTAAACCAAGCGATGCAAAACTGCTTCGGAATAAGTCCCGCATCAGCTCAAAGCGGAAGAGCTCTTTCTGCCAAAGTTCATATGACGAACGAGCCGAGAGGGAACGAATGAACAATATTAGAAGACGACACGCGTCACAAACCAAACATGGTCCTCTGGATTTCAACAAACTTAGACATCAACTTATCGTGACCAGGAGCAATACAATGTTTAATTAATTATTTATTTACAATTCAAAATTAGACATCAACTAATTATCACTAGATGCTATACAAGGTTTCGTTAATTTTACTGTACGTTTCAATTTTTAAGTAGGCATCATTCTTGTGTTCATCTTAGCATTGTACTGTTGTTGCTTGTTATTTATTTTCTATTTATTAAATATTTATTTCATTATTTATTACGTATTTATTAAAGTCGCCATTATTGTTTTTATCCGTTGTTCTTTTTTACTGTCAACTTTGGTCGTAGAGCAGTTGATATTATAGAATTTTGATGTGAACTATTTTACCATCGGTAGAAATAATCAAGGTTTCGAAATCGTTATGAAATCTTTCATGTCGGATTTAATAGCATTTAAAATTCAGGTACGTTTCTTTTGGTCAGATTTTAATGTCATGAAATAATCATGAAATATAAAATTGTAAAATGGCTAGTGGTAATAATCAAATCGTCATCACTAGACATGATATGAACCCGCAGAAAAAATATATTTAGCAACATTTCGAATTAACAATTCAAGCAGTATAATATTAAATTTCAAATGTAATTTATGTCATTTCGGCGAAAACAGAAACGCTATAAATTTGAATTGCAAGTTCAAGTATTTGATATACATTGTAGATTGTGTATATACTGGTATTATATAGGGATGTCAACGTATACCATTTAAATAATTTAATTCGGTCGTCTTTAAATAACATACATTTTTTTCATAGACAACCTTTCGGCAAATATATATGTACATGAACTAACAGTCAATATTAGTGACATGGAAAACAAACTGTAACATGATAAGCCACGGGAGAGTATTATAATTACAGACTGTACTCCGGTTTCTGTGATAAGCAGTTTATTTTGTCAGTTGGCATGATTGTATTATGAAAGTGTGTCTACTGTCTAGTACTTTTTGAACTCCGTGGTTGAACGCCTGCCGAAAAGAGTTACTTATAAACTTAAATTACACCTTAATTTGAGTTTATATTTGTAGTACATAATGTTTTAATATGTTCGCAGAAGTTGTTCAACATAATGACAGAAAAATCGACCAGCCATTTGCCGGAACATTTGTTTTGTAAAATTAAAACAGAGAAACTTAGTTCGTCTACAAAATGTCCTAAAATTAACATGGTAATGAAAATCCTGCTAATGTCATCGTCGTTAATGAATCAGTTGAATAAAACTGCCTGGATGATGAAGAATCAGGAAAGAATGTTCTAAACAAGGGTAAGGATGCAAATGTTCTCCTGTATCTACTCTTCCCTCTCTCTTAGACCATCCTGGAATGATCATAGCTGTTGAATGGACCGTTAAACGATATATAAATCTATACGAGTAACAGCCAGTAACATATATATATATACATTGTAGACACATATATACACATTGTAGACACATATATACACATTGTAGATACATATATACACATTGTAGATACATATATACACATTGTAGACACATATATACACATTGTAGATACATATATACACATTGTAGACACATATATACACATTGTAGATACATATATACACATTGTAGACACATATATACACATTGTAGATACATATATACACATTGTAGATACATATATACACATTGTAGACACATATATACACATTGTAGATACATATATACACATTGTAGATACATATATACACATTGTAGAGACATATATACACATTGTAGATACATATATATACATTGTAGACACATATATACACATTGTAGATACATATATACACATTGTAGACACATATATACACATTGTAGATACATATATACACATTGTAGATACATATATACACATTGTAGATACATATATACACATTGTAGACACATATATACACATTGTAGATACATATATACACATTGTAGATACATATATACACATTGTTGACACATATATACACATTGTAGACACATATATACACATTGTAGATACATATATACACATTATAGATACATATATACACATTGTAGATACATATATACACATTGTAGACACATATATACACATTGTAGACACATATATACACATTGTAGACACATACATACACATTGTAGATACATATATACACATTGTAGATACATATATACACATTGTAGACACATACATACACATTGTAGATACATATATACACATTGTAGACACATACATACACATTGTAGATACATATATACACATTGTAGATACATATATACACATTGTAGACACACACATACATACACATTGTAGATACATATATACACATTGTAGATACATATATACACATTGTAGACACATATATACACATTGTAGATACATATATACACATTGTAGATACATATATACACATTGTTGACACATATATACACATTGTAGACACATATATACACATTGTAGATACATATATACACATTATAGATACATATATACACATTGTAGATACATATATACACATTGTAGACACATATATACACATTGTAGACACATATATACACATTGTAGACACATATATACACATTGTAGACACATATATACACATTGTAGATACATATATACACATTGTAGATACATATATACACATTGTAGACACATATATACACATTGTAGATACATATATACACATTGTAGATACATATATACACATTGTAGATACATATATACACATTGTGGGTTATAGATACATGCACTAATAATCAAAGAAATTTAACATATAATAATCACACAATCAATAATTAAACATAGTATAATAGTTACATGTATGTTTATGAATAATCTCATAGACTCCACTGTGTCATTTTTTTCGGATGAGTGCTTGTAGACTTATAGGCGTTCAGCACTACGTTAGGTGTGGACAGACACTATGATCATTGCATGAATACATTGCTGCGAATGAAGTGTAGTGACGTTAAAAAGCAACATAGTGTACAAAGTCAACCAAAACAGACCCAAGTCTGAGTTTATTAATAATAATTCTGATACATCACAAATCTCTAATCTCAGTTTAGTACCGAACTCATTACATGCTTATTTTAAGCTTATTAAAAATAATTGGTATCTTTAAAAAAACAATTAATTACTATTTCTTTAAAACAAATCACACAAAAATGTTTCTTGATTTAGTAGATAACGACGTTGAGATGTTGTTAGCTTCGAGTGGAGATAGAAGTTTATCTCGTTCATTCTGTGTACGCATGTAATGTATATAACGCACAAACAAAATCGTTAAAAGTACATTGAGTTCAAACCGCGAATGTTTTCTATCCCACAACCCTTAAACGCATACGTCAATAGCTCTGTACAAACCCATATTTTATACGTAATGTACACCGTAACACGGTTACTGCCCAATGTCATCGTTATTTATCAAATTATAACAATAAAGATGTCCAGCTAATGAACACATAAATATACTGTTTTAGTTGTACAAGATTTGGTGACGTAAAACACTGATTTATTTGAGTTCCCTCACCAAAAAGAATATCGTTCTTAACTTTGGTCCTCTTCTTACGTTAAGCAATAAAGATGTGTTTGCATTGGCGTTAAATGCCGTTAAGCAACAATCTATTTTATGTGTTTACGTCAGTTGATTCGATATTAACAAGTTTCAGCGCTAGCAACACATATATACGTTAAGTGTTTACCAATCAATTATTATCTGTCGTTTAGCGGCCCATTCGGCAGCTATGCACATTTCAGAGCAACCCCGAGAATGGGAAGAGAATATAGTTACTGATGGGGAAACTGAAAAGCGTCTCTGAAATATCGTGATTCATGCGGAGCCGAGATTCGAACACACGACCTTTCCATTACTTTGTAGTCCAGCGTGTTACCCCGCATATCAGTTAAAAGATAGTGATTAATGATTTATGTTGAAATACTTCTGTCAAGTGGTTTCTGGCAAACGATTAACTATCCGCGGTATCGAACATTCTGGGACCGCTGGGTCGACTTGGTCCTGTAATTCCCTGGATTTAACTTATCACTTCAGATTAGGCTGGGTACAGATACCTATCTCGTATGTTGAGAAAACAAGATATTCCTACTGCATATACTGTCTATAAATATATCGGAATTAAGCAATAATGGCATTTTATTTTTTTACATCCTAACATTTTCAAGGTGAAGATTGTTGTGACCGAGGTACAAGTCACAAACTCGCACATTGATTGTTTAACACACAAATCAGCATATCACAGAGTGTTTCAGTGTTACAATGTTATTGTTATACGATATAATAATAGTATATTTACACCTTATAAATATCTGTTAAAACGATCGTTTTAGCATACAAATATATTGTTAACTAACTTTACAAATTGTTAATAAGAGATGTGTAATTATTGATAGTACATTTTGTATTTACACTTAAGGTGTCATACCAATTGGCGATAGGAAGAAAAATTCAATCATCGCCAATTATACGAGTCCAAATAAAGATAGATACCATCTGAATTCAATATATTGTACACCAAACAATGACACATTATATCAAATAAAGGTATATTCAAATGTATCAAAATCCGTTTATAGCGGTACTAAGACTTTTATGACCGACTTTAATACGATTCTGTTTTGCATAAATCTAAGTGATTCTAGTTTATGTTTTTAGTTTACTGTTTGTAATTAGAACAAAATGGCAACTTTGTAGAAGAATAGTTGTGTAAAAATAGATGTTTGGGCTCGCTCTCAAAACAGTCAGTGCGCTAATTAGTTGAAATAACTTGTTTCGTGCAGTTGCATAAAAATGGCTGTTCTCGAGACACCATGGTTTATGAAAACAAAGACATCAGATCTCGGAAGAATTAATAAAGTGTTCGATGAACGTTTTCAGGCGTCTATATCACTGGTACAAGTCAAGCAGCGACGGACGCTGATGAAGTTAGATGATGAAATTAAAACAATTAAAAATGAATTCAAACACATTCGCTCAGAGGTGGACTTTTCGAAGGATCTGGATGAACACGGTAAACCATTAGATGAAAAGACATGCAAAGAAAAAGCATCGGGTCAAGATAACAGATTCAGACACGGAAAAACTATGACTGGTGTGAACGGCTCGCGTAGCGTTCCTCCAGAGTTAGAGATGGAACACCGGAGATATTTGAAAATACGGCAACGGGATAACCGACGTAAACTGACCATGCTGGAACTACGGGACATGTGTTATAAATGTCTAAATGAAGAGACGGGAGATGAAGCGAACAAATATATTCAACGAGCGAAATTAGTTCTCTTCCCGAAACCATCAAAAACCAAACTTGTCAATGACGAAGATGCGTCTCATTTTAGTAAATACGGCAATGGCCCGTTCTCAAAGGACAGTGAGCATTCGTCAAAGTTTCCAATGCCTAGAATTGATACAAATTCCGGCAAGGATACTCCGGAATGTTTGCCTATAGCTTCCGATCGGGTCTCAATCCGGCCAAGTAGCGCTGGTTCTGTGGCTAGCATTAAACCGGCTCTTCCTCGGTTCAAGACTATGAATATTGTTGGTTCGACTGACATGCCAAGTGCACTAGGACTAATGACGTCAGTGTCTGTTTGAGATTGAACGAAAGTGTTTGCCTGTGTGTTAACGGGTGCTCGTTTGGATGTAAAATGTGGTATTTAGAAAAAGGCTAATGTTAAAATGCAATTGTTTCATATTCAAATATGATGTATAATGATAAAATAGCAATTACTTGATCAATATTGGTTTCAGGGCTGCATTCAACACATGGATAATGAATGCAAACATACCGGGTTTCCGCCATTATCCCCAAAACATACAGGGTCAGTATGCCATCAGATTCTTGTTCAAATATTCTTTATTCGAGATATAAATTGCAAATACAAATGAGCTAAAAAAATGACCTAGCTAGACCGAAAAAAGTTAAGGATCGGCAGAAAAAATAGTGCTTGCTGAGTAATTGAAAGCCAGGTTTTTTTAGCCCAATAAACTTCTATTAAATTATTGGTTAATTCTCGACCAAGGATTTCCTTGATTAATTATGGTAGAATTGTGGTGTATTTATGTAGATGCTAATTCAGTATGAAAATTCCAAACTGAGCATTAACTTAATTGAAGTGGGTTGAAAATATCGTCAGTTTTTATTTCATCTTAGTTTTTCTCGTATCAAATAGCTTTATTGATTATTTATCACAAAAAGTAAAATTTTCATCAAAGTTACAAAAATACATAAATACAGGGCAACCTTTCCAAAGCAACAACCTTTGGGAGAAGAAAATATGTTGTTGTTGAGATGTTGTTGCTCTGGAGAGGTTGAATCGTTAATAGTGGGAACAGATCATGCTGTTTTTAAAGGGAGGTTGTTGCTCAAGAGTGGGTCGCTCTGGAAAGCTTGCACTGTATTATCGAACTATTGTACTTCAGTGATGTAAATTTGAATTTCAACATTGTGTACAATGTACTTGATAAATGTGAATGTTGAATCAAGTTCATCATCCAGTTATAGCATCAGTTAAGCAATTTATATACATGGAGCAAATGAAGACACGATATAAAATATCCATAGTCTATCTTACGTATGTTTTGGCAATCGTAACTACTCGGTCATTCCCGTCACCGAGAAATACGCCGCGTACATATACATATATATATGTAGGGTTACAAATTTTGGTTTCCAGGGTCAGTCATAATGGAAAGTAGCCCGTGAACAACAATAAAAACAAAATGGCGGCCTGCCTATTTAATTTCAATTCAAGTTATTCGGCATATAAGCAATATATACTTTTTGCAGTCGCATGCGGCGACAATACAACTTACAAGAACACAGTAAATGTATGTATTAGGGCTGGGAATTTTATTCGAATATTCGAATATTCGGAACTTCGACGAATATTCGAACATGAAAAACGAATTCGAATATTCGAAAAAAAATAATATGAAATTTCAACGTCTCGAGCCAGTTTGAGTAGCAAAAAATGTTTAAAAAATCGGTCGTTAAAAGGTGAATAAATTCCATAAAAGTCGGTCCAAAATTGGTTAGTACGCACAAAATGTCACAAACCAACTGTTTGTTGTTCGCACCATTCTCAATACCCCCATAAATACGTCAAGATAACCAATAGCCCGGAGCGATCATTTGTTAATCCGTTCAACTGATAATTAGTCCAAACACGTGGTGGACAGGAATAAAACTTAATGCACTGGTATTTTGCGTTAAATGATGTGCTTGCACCATATCAATTAAAAATATGAATCACTGTTAATGACACGTGTTTATGTTACGAGTTGTCAGTCCGTACGCAGATTACACGCTACCAATTTTTTCTTCATTTAAGTATTATTTCGGTTTAATCAAAGACGGCAAGTTGTTTCAAAAGTCGGTTTCAAAGATATTAAGAACGCCGACATTCTTTGGCCCAATTCTGGATCCCTTTTGTTTCAGTAAATAATCGTGCAAGTTGTAACATTGTGCCCAATACGCGTCATCAGTAAACTGACAGGTATTTATATAACGAATTGTTTGCTCGTTTTAACTCAATGGAAATTAAAAACTTAACTTGGAAACAATTAATTGTTACAAATGTAGATGTTTCAAAAAGAAATGTTTTGACTCATAATTTCTGTCGATAAAATATCACGTTACTCGCAACTCGTTATAGTTACCTCCCTTCATTACTTGTACGTAAGAACAACCAACGGAACAGAAACACGTACGTTTTTTCTATCAAGTGTGATGTCGACAGAAATATTCATAACATCTAGAATCAATAAAAAAGATATACAATACCACTGTAATTAGTTTAAAATAAAAAAAATAAGTTCGTAGTTAAGCTCTCTATTGAAACATGCATACTATTCGGACGCAACCGATTTCGGACACGATGTATAAGGAACAGACACGTTCATCGGATTTGAACAAACTAGCCATGAAAACGAATATTCGAATATATTCGAATATAAAAAACGAATATTCGAATATCATAAACCATATTCGTTCCCAGCCCTAGTATGTATACATATATCATGTCAGAGGCATTTTCTTTTCTTTAGACACACGCTGAGGAGTTCCGATTGACATTTTGGTAGCACTTGAGTTACGTGTGTCTCACCATGGTTATCAATGTTATATTCGATTATTATTCTATAGATGTTGAATAAAATTCATTACAAACGTTTGTAATTATTTCTAATTAACTATAGACATCTTGGTTTCCATTGATTCATTCACGATACCAATAGCATGGTGATTTATACTAGAACATTACAGATGACAAATACATGTACATTTGTATCTGTAAAATGTTTTAACAAATACATTATATGATATTTCATAGACACAGTCGTGGCGATTTTTGTCTGCCCATAATATATCATGGATGAACAATGAAAATGAAAATCATTTCAGTGAACAATAATGTTGCGTAAGTGCGTACATGTAAGGGTGTGTGCGGGTGTGCGTGCGTGCTTGCTGCTTGAGTGTACATGTATACAATTAAAAAAAACTCTAAACATACGTTGCACGTGTACTGGTCCAATATATTGGTTCCAAGGATACATAATTATGTTTTTCTTATACGCATATAGTAGAGGCAAAATCTGAAGATTTTCTTTGACAGATTTGCGTTGTTTGATTATTTTAGATTAAAAAAGAAAAAACGGGTATAGAAATCATGGAAACCGAGTGAATATGGTAACATTTATCACAATCAGTTTCTGCAGCCAGTCGCATTGGTATAATATTGTAATGTAGTAAATAAGTTTAAGTCTTTAATTATACATATATACGTTCTACGTGTATTACATCTCTTATATATAGACCCCGACAAACCTAGGCCTACCATGGCATTGTGTAACATATTTGGTTGCATTAGATTACTCATTCACATGACGAACACATAGCATGAAATACAGAATCGATCCTAACCGAGCCGAGCGGGGACGAGCCGAGTCGAGCAGGACAGAACATATTTATTTTGAAGATTTTTACATCGATATCGTACATTGAACATAAACAATTAATTGCATAATTATCAAACATAATAATGAGATTATGGCGACATGCCACTATAGGGTCTAGAAGATTGTATGTTTATGGTTACATGCTCATTTAAATTAGGTAAGTCAGGGCGTTATTCTTATTTTTGGCTCCTGACAGCATGTGGAAAGGTTAAAAAGAGTGAGAATTAGAATTTTCCGTTCCTATGACCAATAAGTCTACATATATTTCTAGGGTCGCTGGGGAAAGTTAGCGGTCAGGTAACCAGAGACAAACACCTTTTTCACACCTATTCATGCACATGACCGTTACAGAGCTGTAGCCTGTTTACTGGCGCTGATTTAGCCTGGTTAGATTTGCTTAAAAAATCAGCATCGACCAGTGACAATGACTTATATATACATATATATTGTATGTATATAAGTCCTTGCCAGTGATTATTGTGCAAAAAGAGGCAAAGGGCAGCAATCTAAATAATGACATTGTTAATCAAGGGAGCTTACTCGTGGATTTAGTATAAAATTTAATTTCTGGGTATGAAAATCGATTCTGTAGAGTATGTTCTAAAACCTGTTCACGAATCTTATTTTTTCGATTTAACCCTACGTATAGAAAATGGTAGTTAAAATCGTATATCGTTAATAGGCAAAATTAAGGGCAACTTAGCGAATGATTACATTGTTAAGGCGTCACCTACGAACATTTCACCGTTTAGGCTATTGATGTCATAACACTAACCGTTTCGCAGGTGCGCGAACTGCGCTTAATTGACACTGATCATGGTACTGTCTAACTGTAACAACTGTAGGTGAGCATCGCTCAAGGCAGTGTGAGAGGGCGTGGCCAAATTTACTATTCTTAAAATTGTTCCCGTTCCGGTCAACTCGTTGGGGCCAGTTGTTACTGATTCCTTAATACACGAGATATAAAAAGGCGCCCTTTATCTAATATAAATGAAGAGTGAATGCTAGATTTAACTAAAAGGGTAGTGATAACAGAAATCAAGGGGCACTCCTTATTTTAGAAAAATGTCAATGTAAAAAAATAGATGGTTTTTTTCCATATGTCAAATCAGTATATCAAAATTAATATCGTTCCAAATTAATCTTTCTCGAATTTCTTTTGTTTACAGCAGGGTCACTCAAATTGAAAAAAAAACCTGTTAGCACCATTAATACAGCGCTGAAATAGTTATAAGTCCAATAATGAAGTTTGATATTGCTTACTAAAGTTAAATTTACTAAAGTTCCTACCACGAAATATGTATCGTAAGTAACAAGCTTTCATTGCCAAGAGGAGTAAAGTTCTCCATTCCAAATTTTGCCAGCTGTTTGTCCAGGGTTCAAGACACTTACTTTCACGAATTTGTGACCAGGCGAAAAACACTGATTATTGTTAATTAATATTATTATTTATTTCAGTGTAAAAAGCATATGGTACATATATCACAGACATAAGATTGTCACATAAAATGAATATCTTTAGAAAAATTGCATGTTAAATTGTTAATACATCTAAAAATATTAATTTATACAGAAATATCAGATATTCTAATTATAATAAAAAAAACTTTATATAAACCTTTATAAAATAACATTTTGCCTAAATGAGGGGTACACAAAACATGGATAGACATGGGAAATACGGTAATAATTGAAATATATCTGCACCTGATACCGCTTTCAAGATCTTGTGTACATATATCAAGCAAATCCGGTATCTGTTCGTTTGTATACAGAATAATACAAAAATGTGCATGGTGTCTTTGTGTTGGTTCTTACGATTGACCTAACGTATTCATGACCTCATGACACTATTTTCCACCGTTGAATTAGCATTGTAACGTAGCGATGAGGTCGTCGAACTGGAATTTCGTAGTAATTCTGTGAAACTTTAATGATTTGTCTTTTGCTGAATATGCCTCAATCAAACAACTATGTACTATCGATCTGCTTCTCATTGGCCAGTTTACGAGCGTGCAATAGGAGCTCACTACCCTGTTTCTTATTTATAGTGAATGATACAATCTTCACAATGATGTCGCGAGGTTTTGACGAGGCAGGTGACGAACAAACTGAACATTGCGTTACTGTGTTTCGGTTTGTCCTGCCAATGCGACCAGTCAATCTCGTCAATGTTCTCATTTTCACCAACAGCCTTCGAAAGCACTATGGAATCCGTCGACTTATTCTTGTTTTTCATTAGACCTGATATTCGCAGACAATTCCTTCTGGAATATTGATCATATCGGTCCTTTTGGTTTTCAAGATCATGAATTCGTTTTTCAAGTTTTTCGACTTTGGATTCTAGAAAGGTAACAGTTGTTTTCGGTTCAATATTACTAGATTTTATGTTCGAGTCCATGAATAACTCCTGGAACAATATTACGAGTAAACTTTTCCATATAGTTTTCATGGGGTGCTTTCATAATTTCGCTGAATCATTGCTAATAGTGATCATCAGTACATTCGCTTCCACCATGGCGTAGATGAGACTTCTTGATATTGTCAGCTTCTCGTTTCTTGTCCGTAGAAACGGGAGTTGCACTTGATATGATTGGTGTAGACGCTATATGTATAGGACAGATAACAAGTAATAGTTGTCTATGAAATTTAGAGGCGAGCGCAGCGAGTAGTAAATTTCATAGTCAACAGTTACGAGTGATCTATCTTGACTTAGACCACAGGTAGACTGAGGTAGTACTGAATGTTTTTACAACGGCTAACTGTGATCTCCGTGTTTTAGAAAACACTTTTTCTGTCCTGTGATTGGTCAGTTGGAGTCAACTGTGGTCTAATAGTGTGGGAGACGATACTTTTGCCGCGCAGTGTAGTTGTAATTTCGAGCGTGCGGGTGATGCTATTGTACGCATTTCACGTGAATGTTTATAGGTATGGCTCCATCAAAGCGTGATACAGGGTTCAAATGCCAACAATCGAAAATCAACAAATATTCGCCTCTTAATTAATAGCACACGTCAAGTCAAATAGTTTATTTACGTCTCTCCATACGCACAGACACTTGGGGTTAGGAGCTTTAAAAAACCAAAATCATTGTATTTTTGTCAATCCAAACACATAAACTTATCATATGTATCAATAAAACATAAAACAAGCCGTTTTGAAAAAAATACATTTTTCAACGTCAACAATATATACTGCATATAAATGATAATAATATAAATAGGACTAAACACCATTTCGCCACCTTAGCATCACATAGGCCCGCCTGACAAGTATGAAAGAGCAAGACAGGTCCTTTCAATACCATGGTGACGATCTGACAAAACGCATAAATAACAGTATAACAGTATTAGTAACGAAGCAGCAATCAAGATAGTTTTTCATGCCTTAATTTCATAGCATAGTATATGAAGTTTGCTGTATAATAATGGTTTTAATGTTTTTTGAAGAAAGAATGATGACAATTTGTTTAAGGAGGCCCGTGATAATTTCTTAAAAATACTTAGTTCGTAATTCTCTGTAAAGATGGCAACAAAGTAGGAAATGATATTCCGATTCTACTAAATTTTGAGTACATAATTTACTCGTTCTCTCAGATCTTTCATATGTTATTGTATTTTCCAAATGGTGCGATCCTAACCTAAATCTAGACATTTCTAATCTTTTCATTTGTAATGATATGAAGATATTTTCAAAACTAAATTCTGTTTTAAATCGAAGAAAATAGTTCATTTTGGATTGATTATTCCAATTTTGACTCTATTCCTGTAAATATTGATCTCTAACTCGTTGCCGTAAATTGATAAAAGAAATGTGTCTTATATTATGCTTATTACGGATGTTACCAAAACCTAACAATTCAATATGCGCAACTTTTATTTTTATTGCGTATATTCAAATTGATTTGTTCATTGAAAATGCTAAACATTAAACAATTAGGATTTTTCATTATTTTAGTCCAAAATTTTAACGATCGTTCGATACAAATGATGGAAATGGGAAATCGGCCCAATTCTCCATAGACTGCGGCATTTGAAGTTTGAGGTTTAACTTCTAAAATATTTTTACAAAATTGTATATGGATTTTATCGATTTCTTGTACATTATAAATGCCCCAAACTTTATTAATGATTATTAAATTATTATATAGATATATGTCCATTTTGATTCTATACAAATATATATTTAGACTAAGGGTAATTTTCACTTTATACATGTTTGATTTATTCAAACAATTATTCAGCGTCTTGTTTACTTGCTTACCTAAAACAGGGATGCTATATTACATGTAATATAGCATCCCTGCCTAAAATCAAATTGTTTATAACCATCAGTTTATTTTTTTCACAGTGCATGTTGTATATCATACCCTGTGTCATTCAAGAATAGTGCATCATGAAAGAAATTCTCGTGATTTTTTTCTTCCAAAAAGGGTGTTATAAGTAGACAGCATTGTCCATTTCGTTGTTGGCTCACCGACATTCACAGGGTAGATTTTACCTCTTGTCCGAGTCATCCATCAAGTTCAGGCTATTTGAATTAATTCATATTTTATTTTCGCCAGGGTTCGAAATTTAATGACTAAATTATTACATTTCTTTAATTCATTCTAAATTCCTTGTCTTTATATATTTTTTTATCATTCCTCTTATCTATTTTCCACCTTGATTATTGTCTGTGTAACTTGTTTCAATTCTAAATATTGTGGTAAATTATGAATAGTAAGTAAACATGTATAAGTATATAAACCCAGAAACTATATACTTCGTTATATCAAGGACTTATATACATACGTATATAAGTCCTTGGTTATATATTCAGTCAATTATTTAGTTAGTAAGAGTAGCACTAGGGGACTTTTGATCCAGTGTTCAAAATCTATAATTTCACAATAAAACAGACACCAGCATACAAACCTTCACGGTTCTGCTACCATATACATCTGGGACCATTATACACACATATATACACACATAATGGCCCCTGTCTGTACATAAGGTTGAAGAAAGGATCAAACAAATGAACAAAAACTGTTACAATATCTTCGCTTCATTCTTGTTTTCAATTACTTTTTTTTTTGCTAATTTTCAAAAGATTCAGACAATCTTCAGATTTTAAATATGTCGTCATTTGAAGTTTCAACATATTACATAAAGAATGTTGACGCTCAGTAGTTTCCTGATAGAGGCGGAGTATAATTGGCCCCGCCCTTCTCTTCGCCTTGTACAAATTTCAGCATTGGAGAAGTATTGGTGTTCCTACTGTTGATTGTTTCCCTTGATCAAAGCTTGTTTTCGTTTTTTTGTATAAAAGGTAAATGTTTATATATTTACATCTGTCAATCATTGCGTTTAGCTAATTTCAATGAATGCAGCTTAGAATAAATGACAATATTCATCTGTAAGCTTGTCATGTCTGTGACCTAAAGGATAAAATTCACAACGGGAAGAAAACTTTCATAACGTTCCGTTCAGGTAGAATAATTCAACGCCTCAAAATTAAAGAACTTTCTGTCTTATTTACTTTTATTATGTATTATTGCTGTATCTTATCCACATACACAGCTAAATGTATCATCATTAGTTTGTGTAAATGGCTGATTGTTGAGGTTCAGTGCCTGCTTCATTGTTATTAATATATTATTGTAATTTGCAGATCATTTGATGTGATAAAGGTAACATACTGAGTAAATCAGTAATCAGTCATTACCGTATTATCACTACATGTATATAGCTTTAGCTATCCTATTTAATGAAGGTGGACTAATTTGCATTTTGATGAATGTGACAAGAATTAAGTTATAGTGCTTTAGCTTACAGGTTTTTTTTTTTAAAAATAAGACCGTGACAGATAGTCGGCGTCTTCCCCTCAGAAAATAAGCTGTATTTTACTCCCGCAAATTTATTTCACCTATTTGTATAACTAATATTTTCCTAATTTGCCTCTTTTGAGTAATCCCCCCTTCAGGGCCAAAAGGTAGACTAACAGGCCTGCTATGGGGGTTCCGGGCAGTTTATAGCAATATTTCAAGCAATATTTTATAAACTTTTGAGAGTCCCAACCGGCCCAAGCACATTTCTAAGCGGCTAAATTGGCCTGCAGCCTGCTGTTATTGAAAACCCTGCCCTTGCCAGCATCTGGTGTCTTCCCCTTAAAAAACCTGGCTTACATTAATCTTGTATTTCACAAGGAACCTCCATGGTTGAACTTGAAAGTTGAATGGGTCTCTGAGTCAGATAACGATTGTCGATCACCACAGAGTTTGTATCCCACCCGAAATAAAATTACAAGTTTGTAACTTTGTTTGTCAGTGATTTTTTCTCGCTATATATTTACTGCCGAATATGAGCAGTTTCCCCTAGCAAAATTTCCTTCATTTTCCCCCAAAAATGGCAAGGTTTTTCCCCTGACAAGAAGTGTTTTCCACATGATCATGTAAAAAGAAGAAAAATACAACAGTTTTCACACCATTATTATCAATTAGAGTTTAGTAATATCTATATTAACTAAAATAATCACATATTCCATAGAAATAAATGTTATTAAAGATTTTGAATTTTGTTGCAGTAAATTTCCGCTTTTGATGGAAATGGGTATATATATATTGAGAAAATTTTGGAAAAAATCACATCACAGAGTTGTTCTCTATCCAGGTGTATACCTGGGGTGTTCCTACATTGTTGATCACCTGATATACATGTACTTGTCAAGCAACACACATTGCATATTATTAATATTATGTGGTATGCACATTTTCAGTCAGAATCACATGCCTATAAGTTTCTTTGACAAACATAATTTCAAAACACTGATGAAAAATGATATTTTTCAATGATATTTTTCACTTCTTATTTTATAAATTATTTCATAGACTGCATTTTAAGCTCTGCTGTTTTCAAAGAAAAACTTTAATGTAGCTCATAACTCAGAAACTAGAAGAGGTAGCAACATGAAACTGAGGTGGTGAACAGACAAACGTTGGCACTGCTTGCAGCGTTCTTTAATAGAAATAAAATCAATTTTTTAAAGACCAAATATTATATAAACTCGTCTGTAGTAATCAAGGCCTATAATCACATGGTATATTGTTCTGGTCGCGTATAAATGATGGCGCCCTGGAGTTCGATGGCAAATTGTGTGTTTCATCTTTTTTCGTCGAAAGTTCAAATATTTTGATTTTTTCATCGGTAAATTTTTCATAAATCCATCGGTACCAAAATTAGCATTGTTACTGACATAGTTTGTAGATCCTGCAGAGAAATTTGAACTTGTTCCCCTTTAGTACCACAGCTTTTAACTGTCCCCTTCAAATTTCTCTGCAGGGTCTTCAGATAAACTATGTCAGTAACAATTAATGCTAATATTAATTTTAATTTTTTTTTTTCAAATTTCTCTGCAGGGTCCATGGACAAACAACGGGAGTAACAATGCTACACTGGAAACATTTAAACTTTCGACGAGAAATATGACTTGCTTCGAATTCATAGTCGCAGCCATTTTTCGAATCCCTGTGATAATCATTATCAAAACAATATATCACTTGATTATAGGCTGTGATTTAGTCATCATGCTAAACTTAAAAGCACTAGACGTATAAAATCGGGGGTTATTAAATTTCTATTCAAACTTGTAAACTTTTTCAGAATTGTGTCTTCTTGTTTATTTTCTGTCAGTTTAAAGTTTGGCCCTAGTGCTTTAAATAATTTGATTCAAACACTGAAAATGGATTAAGTATATATATACTTAAAAATGACAAGATTACAATGTACTATGTAGTAAAATTGGTTCATTACAATTAATCAGTTTTTGAAAATTCGGTAATCTGCAATCTTTATACTTCTATATAGTTGAGGAAAGATTTGATGATATGCTTTATTGTTTACATATTTAACTTCCTTAAATGAGTAATGATAAGTATTCTGATGACATTTCAATGAAGGAAGTATAATCTGGTTTATCTATCTACCTGAAATATAAATACATGTTAACATGAGATGTCATAATTTATGAAGTGTATGAAATAAAAAGAAGAGTTATTTTTAGGTCTTGCTAAGCATTTTCTCCTGGATGTACAATCAAACCTGTATAAGCAGCCACCTCTGAATGAAGGCCATCCTGTGAATAAAGGTCATTTTTTTAAAAACACGAATTCATTACATTGTGTATTTAGAACAAAATTACTTCTGAATAAAGACCACCTGTCAATAAAAGCCACATTTTGTTCTTCCCAAGGGTTGATACAAATTTAAGTAATGTTTATTGTTTTTTTATGTTAATTTTATGTGTCTGACAGATGAGATTATTAAATATGTTTGAAAAATGATGATTTATGCTTGAATCTATTTTAATTCATTAACCATGAAATAATTCTCAGTGCTTGTATTTTGTAAAACATCAGTTTCTCAATACCAACACATCATTGTGGTGGAGTAGTTACAATGTATGGTATGAGACCAGTGACCACTACATGTGTAGCCACACAATACTGTGAGTTTGAATCGTACCCTTAACCTGACAAATAACATCAGGGCGATCCATAGACTTCAAAAGTTGGGGGTCAAATTGACCCTTAGCTGATAGAAATGTAATGAGTCAACATAATTGTCTACTAAAGTAATAGTAAATTTGACCCTTTGGTTCCAATTCTCAAGAGTCAAAAACCTTATTTATCAAATTTCAAGAGTCAAAGGAGAGCCCTGTAACATGTGTGAGGAAGCCATCCAGCTAGCCTAGAGAAGGTCGGCAGTTTTACTCAGATATACACCTGAGGTCTTCCTCCACTCGAAAAAATTGCCAAATGATCCCGGCTGTTGGTGTAACGTTAAACCCCAATGTAAAATATATATTAAGTATCATTGACTTGTTTTTTGATTGACAATCAAGTCTTGCTACATTGTACTGTATCTTGTCTGTCTGTCATGTAAGATGGTATGGTGACATTTTGGTTCATTATCTACAATTTTGTTGTATGGTGTTTTTGATGGATGCTTAATGTTTACATGAGATGTGTAAATAAGTGTGGGGCAAAATTATTTTTGAACCAGTCTATGAAAACACAAAATTGAAATAGCTGATTATTTTTTTTTAGTAAAGTTTATTTTTATTCATTTCTTATCGCTTTTGATAGATATTATAGTGCAAGGCATTTTGTTTTGTTAATTTAAAATATTGGGTATTAATGTTTTGTTGTTTACCCGGACAAGGATGTCTGAAATCCTGTTATAATGTTTGAAAATTATCTTATTGTATGTCAACTTAGGTAATAAATGTTCTCTATAATTCTGTAAGGTATCTAAATTGCCTTAATACTGTATTACGCTAAAAATGTAAAAATATATTTTAAGTCATTTACAAAGAATAATAAAATTGAATATCATACTTTCATATCAAGTGACAAAAAATAATAATTGTTCTCAATATTTCTTTTAAGTCCGTTAGATACCTTGAACCAATTTTATTATACCCCCGCAGTCAAAGTTTGTGAGGGAGTATATTGGAGTCACTCTGTCGGTCGGTCGTTGGTCGGTCGGTCCGTCCAAATAAAATATTACAAGTTTGTGGAGTGAACAACTTCCACATTCTTTAAGCAGTTGCAATGAAACTTGATATATGTTATCACCATGAAGTGTAGACGTGCAAAACATAATTTTCATTCCCAGCGATCAACTCATTCTAGAGTTCTTGAACTTATCCATATAGTGTACAATGGCAGTCTTAGTTTGTGGAGCAAACTACTTCCACAATTTTCAAGGGATTGAATTGAAACTTTAAATATATTATCAATATGAAATGTACATGTGCAAGACACAATTTTCATGCCCATTGATCCACTCATTGCAGAGTTACGTCCCCTTGAATTTAGCTGTATAGTGTACTATTGCAGTAATAGTGTCAAAGAGGAGGGGGGGGGGGGGGTATTATAGTCACTTTTGTGACAGCTCTAGTTCTTATTGAATTACATGTTTTGTGAAACTGGGTTTTTTTACTAAAAATTGGTCACCATCATTCAATTTTATTAGAGTACTATTTCTTAAAAACACTTCCTGATGTAGTTAAATTTAGCTCTTTTATCATAATGTTGCTGCATTGTTAAATAGTAAGGATTGCCAAGTAAGGAAAATAAAACAGTGTATGAAAGAACTACCTGTCCTATATTTGGAGAAGGAGGAAATATTTACAGTTATTGTATAGTTCTGTGTATATGATGAATGTTTCCTTGTAATTATTTATATAATTTGTATGGATATAAATGTGGAGGTAAATCAGTCTATACTTAGATTTTTTTTCATGCACTTGACTCCAATTTCTTGAACAAGAGCACGTCAGGTACTGTACTGGAACTATGTTCATGAACTGTCAATGCTATTCTTGTATGTTTCACAGGGAACAGACCTAATTGTAAAATTGTTGTGAGAAAAAAATAAAATACACAAAAAGTCTTATACATGTAGTTAATAATAAAGGATGTATTTCAATCTAGCAGGGTCGACATACCTGGGTATTCTGTGTCTATTATTTTCATTTTAGATCAATTTTGTGTTAAATTGGAGTATTTGAAATCATTATGATCTGATTACAATCTTAAGATCACAGGTTTGTTAATACTAGTACATACTACTGCTGTGACTGAATGAAGTTACCTCTGTCTGATCGGTCGCAAATTGTAATTAAGGTATACATTTATTCAATTACTTGTACTTAGTACTTTAAGTATGTTGAAGTAAAAAAGCTTAAATCAATATCAGAATGTTCTACCATATGTTTAGAAATGTCAGTGTATGGTCCCATTTCAGAACTTTACCTTCTTTTCCAATTTTATGCCCCCCCCCCCTGCCATTCAAAATGGTGGAAGGACATATAGTCTTATCCCTGTCTGTCTGTCGTCCATTCAAATTGAAATTTTGGTTTCCAACCGATAAGTCGATAACTCAAGAAATATTTCATTGATTGGTTTCATATTTTACCATAAGGTGTATGATAATAAAATGCAGGCCAAGTTCAATTTCCATTAAAGCCAAACTTTTTTACAGGAGTTATGGCACCTTTGTTACTTAGCTCTCAGCGCAGGTATTCATGTCCTTCGTACACATTTCTAGTAATTCCAAAGATGCTTGTTTTTCATACCGCATAAATTCCTAAACTAGTATAGGGTTGAAGTTGATATCCTTTATCAAAGATTTATATACTTTTGTCCTATTTTTTGCACCAACATTCTGTATGATTTAAGTATGTTTTCTACACCATACTTTGTTTAATTTTATACAGTTTTTGTGATTTTTTTTTCAGGTTTACACAGGATATGAGATTACCTAAAAACAAACTAATGGTATGTGTATGTTATCATTGAAGACAACTATGGAATGCAAGTAGATCTTGTGAACATTTTAATACTGTGAATTTTTTGGGAATAAATAAAATGGAGAACAAAAATCTTGATGGGACCCTAAAATCACCGTCCAGTGATTCTGAACTACGCAACTTCAACGGAGTTAAGGAACCTAATAGTATGAGGTAAGTACAGTTCAATCTCTCCATAGCGGTCCTCTCTTGAGCAGCAACTTCCCTTCAACAACAGCATGATTTTTCACACTGCACAATTTAATTATTCATTTTACCTCTCTGGAGTAACTACCTCTCAACAACAATATAATGTTGCTAATTTCTCCCAAAGGGTGTTGCTTTGGAGAGGATGCCCTGTATCTTATTAATGCCCCAGTTTCATCGGATTCATTGGCTATTTGGTAATTTCATTGCACAAGCCTACATGGCTCTGTTGATTTGATCTTTGAAGTCAATTCATTTGAATTAGACTGAAAAAAGTAGACTCAACATTCACTAATATGTTTTAATATGTTTTTTAGACGACTTAAGAATAACAATGATCATGCATATACAGAGAGATGTCATTTATAAGAATATATCAAATCTGTGACTTTTCAGAGTATTTTCTTGGAGGAATTGACAATTTGTATTTTTTCACCTGCTGAAGAAGTTGTCCGTTCTTTGTCACCTTCTTTTAGGTAAAAAATAGTTGAATTTTTAAAGTTTATATTGCATTAATGGAGCTATTTTACCAGGGGAGACAACTATGTTTGAATGACAATGCTTGTGTACCTTGATTGTCTCCCTTTGAAGATTTCCAACTTCTTAGAATGACTGTTTTCACTCTGGTCACATAACCTTCTAATTCATTCAATGTACTTCTGTCAGTTTTACAACACTCTTAATGTCTGGAAACTGCAGGAAAGTACATCATAGTTAGTTTTGTTGAATCATTAATCCTGTTTGATATTTTCTCTAGTTCTGTGGAGTTTGTTTTGATGTTTCATGTTTCAATCTATACATTCCATAGATATATCACCATCTGCCACACTAAATACGCACTACACAGCCCAGCCTTTCATATTTTGATATACATGTGTACATTAGTATGATGGATATATACTAATCTTTTATAAATATATCAAGCATCTGTTAGTTACATGTAGGACCCAAATGGTGAATGATTTTAGTTTTTAATTGTCTCTTGAGTGGATAACGTACATCTTACATAGACATTATAAAGAAACAAGATTATACACTTGACTTTTCGTATAAAATACGAAGAATATATTCAAAACTGGACAAATTAATATCATAATATTGACTGACGAGTGTTGGTATTAGTGTACTTGGTATGTATTAACAGAAATTATTTCACTTAAATGTCAACTAGTAAAGAAATGTTTTCCTTTAAGTTCAATCGCAGCTTTTATACTATAGATCTGTATTATTATTACAATCAGTTACATTAATCTGCTTAAAGCATTTTATTTACGATGCATGTATTAACCAGTGCATTTTCATTTTTTGATGATAATTATAGACTTAGAAATCTAACGTAACAAGATCAAAGTATATGTATACTTAAGAAAAATCATTGACCTTTGATCTACAACTAATTGACCTTTAATTGAATGGAGACTGTAGTGTGGGTGTAATTACTGATGTATTTAATATACCGGATAAATGGCTGGGTGTAACAGCTTGAGAAAACTGCTAGATGTGTATATATGACTGTTTTGTTTAGATGAAAAGATACTTCCATTAGTTTCTGTTTGTTTATATCGAATTTTATGCCCCTTTTCAACAGTCAGAATCATGTAAGGCGGACAGTTCACCTAACTATTGGTGCTGGGAAGAATCCGTACTTAACTTCCATTAGGCTTGTGACGAGTATCCGAGTACTCAGATATTCACGAATCAAATTGAAAGATCGAGTATGAATAATCGTCATTACTAAGATTCATGGCTCGCGATCTTGTTTTTTAACAAATTAAAAGTGTATTCTTTGTTCTTAAAAATCCTTTTTCAATGAATAAATATTGTCTCATCATGGACTACTTCGTTCGCCAAGATGTACAGTCGGTTCTTTAAATAATGATGCTGGTAAATCAATTAGCTGGAAGGGGGTATAAATATTTATGTATAAATTTAAGCCATAGAACAATTTATATTGATTTACTTCATTATTCCAAAAAAAAATTAATAATTAACTGTCTTCATGACTGCAATGTTTAAGTTATAATGGATAACAAAAGATTCGTGATTCGATTTGTGGATCGTGAGTGTTGAATCTTGGATTGGATCGGATCGCCACTAACCCAACGATCAATAGCCCTAACTTCCATCCTCTGTAAGCAACTGTCTACTTTCTCACATAAATAGACATGGTCGGTAGCTGGGCTACCTTAACCACTTGACCACAGAGGCGGGTCAAACTTATAAATGTTAGTATACCGGTACATGGAAGATTCACTTCCCTGTTTTAGGAAATAATGTTTTCGTTTTGAGAATTACATAAAATTGTAGACCTCAATCTACACAAGGTTTTAGGTACAAAATGTTGGATATTAAATACCTCAGTCATTAAAATGCTATTTACAACTAATTAAATTTATTCATCTAGTTGATTCTTTTGTTATAATGGTATTTAGGGGAAGTAAAAAGAAGGAACATTTATCAAGGTCATGGTCATTATTTTGTGATCAGGAAGACAAGAGATATGAGAGAGCATTTATATTACATGAGTCAACACTTCCTTGTAGGATTATGTGTATACTAAATCTGCCCATATGTTTGAAATGATTATCAATCAATTAATAGTTGCTTGGTTTTAGCTTGTCTGTTTTTTAAGAAAAAGTCAAGCTGTTTTGATCATTGCATTGTCTGCATTAGCATCGTGCAAAAACTTTAATTTAGCTCATAACTCTGAAACTATTAAGAGATAGCAACATGAAACTTCATAGATAGATCTCACTGAAGCTGTGAACAGATGAGCGTTGGCACTGCTAGCAGCACCCTTGTTAGTCAGTTAATAGTGTTGGTGGTCAGAGTTTTATTTTTGTGTTTTTCCCTTTTTGTTCTGATAAATATACTTTATACTTTGCTGTAACATAAAACCCTTGAAAATAAATAAATTTCTCAACCAAAGACATGGGGCATGTTTCAAAGACATCAATTATGAATTATTATTGTAGTCGAATGGGTACTTAGTCTATTGGAATGGGTACTTAGTCTATTAGAATATATATTCTGACCTACATGTATACAGATTATATATCCACACAATTAAGGTATTATTTTTATTAAATCTGTTTTCTATGTAGACAATTCGTGTATTAAATTGCTTGTCATATATTTAATTATTATTTGTATTATTGCCTACTTTTTACCTTCTGTTGCATAATAATAATATAAGATTACTCCATCGTGGGAAACCAGCTCTTGTTATTCAATGGCTGTACATATACATAGATATTAGGTCAGATGGGTAATTCAAGCGAAACTTAATATATTTTGTAATATATTACACACTGTGTATTAAGCTGAATTACGTAAGGTTTATATCATATTACAACAACAGGACAATAACTGATAATATTTTAATATGCAAGTCTAATGAATAGGTATTATAACAGTTTTATGTCCCTGTTATGTGTGAACTTGTCAATGCTATGTGATAGATATATTGATATGTTTATGGAGATATTGCTGTCAATCTTAGATCATGATAAATGTTGTTAATTGCTGTTATTAAGACCCAATTAGTGATCCCTTTACAGCCCAAAGTGATAGGAATGTCTCATTGAAAAGTGTTAGATTTAGATATTTTCCCCCAAAAGGCTGGTGATACTTTCCTGTAACATGTGGCGTTACCCCTGTCCGTCCTTCCGTCTGTCTGTCAAGAAATATTTCATGGATTGGTTTCATATTTTACATGAATGTGTATAATAATAAGTATAGGTCAAATCAGATTTCTGTTGAAATTCAAACATTTTCGCAGGAGTTATGGCCCCTTTTTTACTTAGATCTCAGTCGGGGCATTCATGTCCTCCACTCCAGTTTTAGTCTCTTGTCATTTCTTTATTGCCTACATTTTCATATTATGAAAAAATGTATTATGAAAAAAATACATCTGACCTACTGAACTAGTTACTAGGGTAAGCTTGTGGAAACATATTTTTATGCCTTATTTGGAGGAAATATCTCCATGTATGTTATGAAGTTCTTCAACTGAGCTGAACTAATTAAGTCACCATTTCTAATATCATGTTCAAAGTTTCGGTATTTTGAGTTGTGATTATAGTTGTTAATAAAAGTTTACCACAATATAGGATGTGGAAATTAATGATAAATTTGCAACACTGTCAGAATAAAGAAAATTCTGAGATTATTTTGTCTTCCAATTTCTACAGTTTTCATAAAATTAATCTTCTTAAACCCCCGTGTGTTATCAAACTGTGTAGCAAAAAGTATCATGTATTTTGTTATTTTTTGATAATTCCATTTTCTAGTTTTAATTACTTACAGTTCTTATAATTATATTATACTCTTGGAATCTGTAATGGCATTAATTCAATTACTTACTTTTCACATTAAAATTTTGTGTAAATCCGAAAAATTGGAGTTTTTTTTTATAAAGTTTTACGTCAATACATGCATAATAATGAGACACTTCATGTAAAACTATTTGTTAAAATGATATAAATATTTGTACATAATTTGAAACATGAAATATTATCATGTTTCTACACATGTTTAATTTTCGTAAACAAGAACAGGTCTTTTTTATAATGATTGTAAAATGGATTTTTGAAATATGTCAAAAATTTAAATTATTTAGTTGTTTAATTTTGACTCAAAATTGTGAAAATTTTAATGTCATTGTATTGCTGTTACAAGTAATAAATAAAGTTAAAGTTAATATTCTGTTTACATTAATATTTTTGTAAGTTACCACTCCTTGATGAACCATTTTAGGTGGATGTAAAACTAAGAAATGATTTTCCTGTTTTGATCTAAATGTTGGAGTTTATATTTTGGATAAATTGTCATTTCCATGCCACTTTGGTGTATTAATTACATTATAATAATGGAAGGTCACTGAAGAGACCAGTCAAACATTTTCATAAAATATTTTAAAGCTTTTTAAAGAGTAAATATCCAAAAACATGATGATTCTGACAGAAATAGAAATCAATTGTTTGGAGTGCTCCAACCAAGAATTTTAGCACTGGCTATAGGTAGTTAGAGATTTTTTTTACTATATAACAAAAATGTAGTAAAAAAATGCCCCAAAAATTTATCAACATACCTAAAACTAGTTGACTGAAACTTACTGAAAAAATGCAAGATATTGACTTCAATATTTCTTTTAATTATTAAGGAAATAATTGATCATTAATTGAAAAAAGTGGCTGTATTCCAATCAATGTTTACTTGTAGTGTTATTTTGTCTGTTTTTGGGCTAAAAAGATAATAATGAAGACTAATTATAGCAATAAAATGTGATAAATGAAGATTTCTTATCAGGTTGTAAAATTTCTTTCATTGATTTTCTTTGTTTAGATAAAAGGGCCATAACTATGTTATCTATGTATACTGTAGATATGGGAGATATCTCGTTGTGGAATGTTGTTGGTATATCTTGTTGTTAGAGTACATTTTATTGGTTAAGTACATTTAGTGCATTCCATCACATATTTGTCATTTTTTTGACATCAGACTCTGAATGAATCAATTAGCGGGTATAAAGCAGCTGGACATTAGTCGACCACTTTGACATTTTTTGTATTAATACTTGACCATTGTACTGTTTGACCACTTAAGGGCTTTGTGGTCATTTATGGAATAAAATTGACTGTATCAGATTTAAGGATACATTTTTCTTGTTTTTGTAGCTCATTGATTGTTTGTACCAGTTTTCTTAATGGTAATGTTTTTGATACTATCTGTGTAAGGACAAATATGTTAATGTTGTTGAGAGGTAAAGGTATAACTTACATATCATTGTATTGTATCATTACGCTTGGCTGGTTTTGGGGAAATTTTTGTTAGGTTACTTCCGAATATGTTTTGTTACCAGTTTTAGGTTTAGTTAAAAAACAATTTGACATTGTTTTGATGTTGACTGTAAAGTTTTTTTGCGTGTGTTGTGTTACTAGACTGGTTTAACATTATTTTGCTTGTATTTCTTAATTGCTACATGAGATTATGTACCGCTAGCTATTTTTTATTTGTTTGCATTGGTTAACCTTTGTCCTGTGTACCGTGGAAAAAATTTGGTACATAATTATGATTAAGTAATTATTGCGTTGTTAATGTTGTTTTTGCTGAAGAAAAAACAACATTTCTAGGTATCAGTATAATGTATGTTGTTTTGGCTGTCAGTGACATTAGATTGAATCTATTATAGTGACGGATGACCTGACAACCCCAAGGAATGCGACGTGTGGTGTATATTAATTAATGCACACTTCATATCTATATACCGTTATTGCATAAAACTTTTATATTAAGGCAGGATTAAATATTCAGTTGTTATAAGTGACTTTATGTGTTAATTTGGTGAATTTTGGTATTTTTTGAAATGATATTTTGGATTTAAAGGTAGATTTTACTTAAAGCAAGGATTGTGACAAAATGAAGAGATGACATGTGTATATCTAGTGCTGAAATAGGTTTGTTTGCGTGAAAAATGAAATAAATTTGCTGCATTTTATGTGACCATCAGGCTTGATGTATAAAATGTGACACAGAGTTGGAATGTTTGTTTGCTCAAAATTACCATCATATCATACAAAGTCATGTTTGGATTTTATTACAAGTTTAATTGTAAGGTGACTGTCTCATGTTAGCTGCATGTGAGTCATTTTAATTGAAGTGATCAAGTTACTCTTCAAATAATTGTATTTAAATAACACTGTCATCTGATCAGTACATGTAGTGATGTATGTACCTATGCTGGAATTGTTCAAAGTTACATCTCACCTTTTAATGAACTTTCCTAATGTTTGAATTAGCTTCGATTTCTTATTAATTTTAAAACTTATTCAGTCTTTAAATTTAGCCCAGGACCTGCATGGACCAAGTCCACCTAAATTACCATTGGTCATATTTGAAAATGTCAGTGGTCAGACGGCTAGTAAATTTCAGTGATAATTTTGTCATATTTCAGAACAAAAGAAAGAACTGTTTTAATCAGAACTCTCGAAAAATATGTTTTTTAGCCAAATTATTTGAATTTAAAAAAAAAAATTCGGTCCACTAAGTTTACATTTTCACTGGACAAACATCCATGGCAGTGCTTATATATATTTTTTTGAAGACTGAAACTATTAATTGACAAAGGATTTATGCATTGATCTTTTTGAGTTTGTTTTGGTTAGACTTTTAGATGTGATTTTCACTATCAGGCATTAGTGTCAATTTTTAACTTAGTTTAATGTAGTGTTTTACATTATCCTAATCCAAAAAATCTGCATAAAAAAGTCCTACTTTTAAACCTCGGTCTTGTGACGAACTTTTACACAAAATGTGTGTCTTCTCATATATATCATTTTCTCTCAGGTATAATTGTGTACTTCTGTTTATAAAGGATTTTTTTAAAAGTAAATATTAATAGTAATTTGGTTGAAAAGATGACTTTGTATAGATGTATATTTAATTTATGTCGTATTCATGATAATGTGTGAATAGAATGAGGTGTATGCAACTTGTCAACGTAGCTATTCAATATGCTTATAAAATCATTCTTTTATGATTATATTTTTTATAGTACTGAAAACGGAAGGTTAAGTTGTTGATAAATTTAATAAATAGTTAAAATATTTCTGACGTCATCTGTGTGAAAAAGGGGGAAATTAGAATATATTTAGGGCATTCTGATGTGTTATTTTCGGTAGAGATTATGGAATGTTGCGGTCTTTTAAAACACTATACTTTCTTAAGTGATATCAGCTGTGTTATTTAATTAGATACTGTTATTTAATGCGCTTGTATAATCATATGTTTATATAGATGACTTACACTGGATGGATATAAAGCTGTTACCATGGGAAGGTTTTTACTTACATATAAAGACATAAGTTATGAAGATTGTTGATATGGTGCTGTGGATTATTTATCACTGGTGTTAATAACTTTTGTATCTCTGATTTCGCGAAAGTTACAGGTATCAACAAACTTGATGCTTGTTTGACAATTTTATATATGATTCCCATATAATTTTGTATATTTGGATTGTAATAAAACAAACTTTAAGATGTTATGGACCTGAATCGCAGTCTACTATGTGTTGTTACGGATAATAGACAATAAGTTTGATTTAGACATTGTGTATTAGTGGTCTACAGAAAATTAAGTTTGCAGTGTTCAGGCACTGTTCGGATTTTAAGATTGTTAAGTTCGAATCTTAGACTGGACAGAAATGCTGGGTACATTATGTGTGATATTTGAGGAGAACAATAATCGGCTACAGCTGAACACAGACCCTTTCAGGTGATTAATTACACTTTATATACTACTATATGATAACATACAGTCAAACCTGTGAACAAAGGCCACCCTTTGGGAAAGACATATTATGGACTTTATTTACAGGTGGTCTTCATTTGGAGGTCATTTTGTTCAAAACAAACAATGACAGTCTTTAAAAGAATGGCCTTTATTCACAGGGTGACCTTTATTCAGAGGTTCCTGCTAACACAGGTTTGACTGTTTTACCTCGTATCAATCCTTTATATATAAATATAAATAGCTTGCTTTTTAAAGTGCGTGTAATTTGGTCTATGACTAGAAATCACTAGCACGTCATCACTGTTAGTTCAAATTTCCAAAAACTTGCATATGAGGAAGCTATTCAGCTGGCTATACCCAGATGTACGCCCAGGATCTTCAGGAAATGTACTCAATAGGGAGAGAGCTAGGTCTATGAGTTTAAACCCTATGGGTGACACAAGTGCTCTGTGATGCTTTCTTGCTAGAGGGCAATATGACTAAGGTCATTTATCGTCCACTGTTGGTAATTTAATTATTATGTGGCAAAATTGTCTATTACTTGTATGAACTAGTTTAATACTGGTACAGAATCCATGAAAACAGCATGGTGGTTGTAACAGAAATCTTGTTGAAAAAAGTGAAAATAAAACAACATAAAGTATTAACGTAAAAGTCTCTACAACACATGCAAATTATATCAGAAGAAGTTTATTTTATTGACAAAATTTGTTTTAGACGATGATATAACAATTTGTCACTGAATCTTATAATAGGACTTGTAGAAAAATAGATAATGTGTGAACTGGGATGTTACAAATGTTAAAAAGAATATTTTGTTGTGTTTATATTTACTTTTTGTGTAGTAGTTTGTTTTGTATGAAACACTCCTGACACATATATTTTTATGCTTCTGGTTTATGATTTATATTGTCCAATAAATAGCAATAATAAAAGTATGGATATATAGCCTGAAATTGTTTTATATAAACAATGTAGGTTAATAGGTCATCCATGCAGTTAATAATAGAAAACTTCCACATATACTGTATTTTCATTTATTTTTCGTTGGGCTCAATTTTCGTGGTTTTTACTAAAATGGCTATTTCGTTGGGACATAGATTTGTGGATTTTGATTTTTGAAAAAATTGCCTTATCTCTGCATTTAAATTTGTGGGGATCCCCAACGAAAATTAATGATTCCACAATATTTCTCACATCATTTCTACATTTAATGTATAGAAGTGAATTAAAGTGAGCCTGTGGTACTTTATGTTTATCTGTGCTTATCACACTGTGGTACAATATGTACTGTGACATTATTGTCTTTTGATTATATAGCAGTGAAGATAAAGATAGTGTCAAGATCACATTGTCTCCGTAATTGGTGGTTGGTACTGTACTAGTACGGATTTTAATTTACCGTCAGTGATAACTATGTCTGTGTTTGTAGACTGATGGTGATTTTAATTTATCTCATGAATGGAGGATTCTATTTATCATTCATGTTGTGCATAATTATATATATATAGTATACACACTGCTTCCTGAGCTTCAATGGCCTTCATTTTAACAAATTTTTCTTACATACATTTTTTAAAAAAATGTTTAAAAGTATTATTTTGTAAGGGAGGGTTTGCTTTTGAAGTAAGCAAAAGATTAGTATTTTGTATACATGATTTTAGTCATTTTTTCTGCCTTCATGACCCGCCTCTATGGTGGTGTGGTTAAGATCGCTGACTTCAAATCTCTCACTGATAGAGGGTCGTGGGTTCGAGCCCAGCTACCGACCATGCCTCTTTATGTGAGAAAATAGGCAGTTGCTTGCGGAGGATTGGAGTCTAGTACTGATTCTTCCCAGGAATGATGAGTAGGTGAACTGTCAGCCTCATATGACTGACTGTTGAAAAGGGGCATAAAACTCGATATAGACAAAAAAAAATCTCTGTCTTCATACTTACATTGATGAATGCATTGATATTGTGCAATTCATATGAAAATTCATGATACATGTATTAAACATTTTTTAGTTCTAATTTGAAAAAATATTTGTTTTTCAAACTTTATTGTATCATGTGATGAATGTGTGATGTTTGATTATAATTTTTTATCAACTTAAAATTCAAACCTATGTTTATGGGTTATTTTTTTGTCCACAAGTCAATATTGTTAAACTTGTTAAATGAACAAGATGATGAATTTTGTCTTCTAGGAAAACAAAATGTGTGGTTTCAAAATATGTTTTGCTGGGATTTTCCCCAAGTTGTTGTTTGATGCATGAATTTTGTTATTAATCGTCTGTACTGAATTCAAGCTAGCACACTGTCGACCGCATGTTTAAATGATAATAAATTTATATTACAATTGTCACGCAGCCTTTTGTTAAATGTGATTATTAATGTTGTTAGTATTATGTGGGTGTTTCACCTCCTCCTCCTTGTCTAATCATTATATATTAAGTGTGTGTGACAAAAACTCAAAAATATGAAAACCGATAAAAAAAAACAAATTTTTAAATTGAAACCAACATTTTGCATTCTTCTCACAGTGAAATGTAAGTTACACTTGCCCTATGATCATCATAAAAAATAAAACTTCATTTTTGGTCTTTAATGTTGTTCGCGATTTTAATTGCCATATCGCCATGACTACCTCGGCATCAGAATAATTGGACTAGTAATTACCACAATGGCTTAGAACTTCTTCATGTCATAATTAGAGCGTTGTTGAATGATTTGCAAATCACCTGTATTATGCATGATATACACCTTGATACAATTATACATTTAGATTTATGTATGTTTTAATTTTCTCTGTGGCAGTGTTGATATTTGATCAAGCCTATGTTTATATATTGTTTTATGTCTGATATAATAATGTGTAATTAAGTCTACAGCTCTTACCATTTTCCCATGTTTGTTGACAAATACCATATTCTGTATGCAATCATGTAAAATTGTATATTATACCATAGAAACATCTTCAAGTTTTCTAATTAAGTTGCCTTTCTAATTAGCAGATGAACTGAATAACTACAGTGTAAAACAGCCTTTTTTGTATACGAATTAAAGCCAATGAATTTATTTTATCTTCATGATAAACTGTTTTATCTTATAAGTTTTCTTAAAGCTATATTGTATGTGTTTTCTATCATTTTTGTCTAGATTTCTCAATTTGAACTTCATTTTCACAAGTGGCATCATTCTGTGATCAAGTGGTTATGGTCTAATAAGGTCAGATCCTACCTGGGACCAAACTTCACATTATGTGAGGAAGCTGTCCACCTAACTTGCAAAGGGTTGGTGGGCCTACCCAGGTACACACTTGGGGTCTGTCTCCACTATTAATGCTGGAAATGTCGCCAAACGATCCTGGCTATTGTTATAATATTACACTTTAGTGGAAAAAATATATTTACACAAATTGTCTAATACGTGCAAAGATGACATCACCTCAATACGTACTTGACAAATCCATGTTAAATTTCCAAAGATAAATCACACAATTTAAAAAAAAATGATACGACTGATATTAAATTTTACTTGAAGTGAGGTAACATACTGCGACCGTCGCCATGTGGTTAGGGTGTCCGCATTGGGAGCGGGATATCGAAGGTTTGAACCCCAGTGAAGACTGGGTTAGAACTGATGGGGTCGGTCGGTGAGCTGCCAGCTAGTTAAATAATGGCTACCGTATGCCCATCTGAGCCTGAGGCACTCGGCAAAAGGAGATTCGGGAGGTACTGTGCGAATATAAGATAGGTGTCTCATAAGCCAACTTGGCTGGCCCTTTCAATAGGGGTGACACTATAATAAACAAAACCTTTACCTTTTATAGCTTAAAATTCATGGCAGGTATAATTTTAACTAAATCCTACCATGATTACAAATAACGTGAATACATACAATAATTATACCCCCAGATATGAAATATATGGGGGCTATATTGGATTCACGCTTGACGGTCGGTCGGTCGGTCGGTGGGTCGGTCCGTGCGTCTGTAGACACAATTTGTCCTGAGAATTTCTCAGCAACTACTTACAGGATTTCAATAAAACTTCACAGAAGTGATCAGTAGTAAGCCTAGTTGTGCATGCTTAAAGCATTTTTCGTTTGGATTAATTTTCACTGAGTTATAGCCCTTTGTTGTTTTTATACAGTATATACAATAGGCAAATTTTGTCCGGACAATTTCTCAGCAATTACTCACAGGATCTCAATGAAACTTCACAGAAGTGATCAGTAGTAAGCCTAGTTGTGCATGCTTAAAGCAATTTTCGTTCGGATTAATTTAAACTGAGTTATAGCCCTTTGTTGTTTTTATACAGTATATACAATAGGCAAATTTTGTCCGGACAATTTCTCAGCAATTACTCACAGGACCTCAATGAAACTTCACAGAAGTGATCAGTAGTAAGCCTAGTTGTGCATGCTTAAAGCAATTTTCGTTCGGATCAATCATCACTGAGTTATACCCCATTGTTGTTTTTCTACAGTATATACAATAGGCAAATTTTGTCTGGACAATTTCTCAGCAACTACTCACAGGATCTCAATGAAACTTCACAGAAGTGATCAGTAATAAGCCTAGTTGTGCATGCTTAAAGCAATTTTCGTTCGGATTAATTTTCACTGAGTTATAGCCCTTTGTTGTTTTTATACAGTATATACATTAGGCAAATTTTGTCCGGACAATTTCTCAGCAACTATTCACAGGATTTCAACAAACTTCACAGAAGTACTAAGTAGTTAGCCTAGTTGTGCATGCTTAAATCATTTTTCATTTGGATTGATTTTCACTGAGTTATAGCCCTTTGTTGTTTTTCTACAGTATATACAATAGGCAAATTTTGTCCTGACTATTTCTCATTGACTACTGCCAGGAATTCAATAAAACTTCTCAGAAGTGATGAGTAGTTAGCCTAGTTGTGCATGCATTAAGCTTGTCTTGGTTGGTTAAATTTTCACTGAGTTATGGCCCTTCGTTGTTTTTTATACAGTGTATATACAATATCTCAGTAACTACTCATAGGAATTCAATGAAACTTCACAGAAGTTATAAAAAGTAAGCCAAGTTGTGCATGCAATAACCAGGTTTTGTTTGGATTAATTTTCACTGAGTTATGGCCCTTTGTTTTATACAATTAGGTAAATTTTGTCCGTACTATTTCTCAGCAACTACATGCAGGAATTCAATTAGAAGTGATAAGTAGTTTGCCAAGTTGTGCATGTCCACAATAGGTTTTGTCCAAGTAAATTTTAATGAGTTATGGCCCTTTGTTATTTTTTATATAATATATATTTAGAAACTGGTCAGGATATATCTAAGCAACAATTTGCAGGTATTAAAAAAATGAAAATGCATTATATTTTCCTCTGTAAAATGTAACAATAACTGTGTCAAGGCCGCATCTGGGGGTATTCATCACCTTTAATGATAGTTCTAGTTACTATAGTAGCGGAAGATCCTGCTAAAATCATTGGTTTTTGTTGTTTACATGATAAATATACCTGTAAAATAATTAAATATTAATTAATATATCTGATAAAACAAACTCTGGACAATATAATTATGATAAAGTCTATATAAAGTAGGTCTATCGTTTAGTATTTGTGAAAGTACAGTGCAAAACAACACCCTGTGGGATTGAGTAGCAAAATTATGTCACTTTTGAGAGGTCCATGTTGTTCTACAGAAGTGAAATTAATAGTTAAATGGAACAGTTGGGAAAAATCATGGTGTTGTTGAAGGGAGGTTGTTGCTCAAGAGAGGGCTGCTCTGGAGATGTTGAACTGTATAATTTTATGTAACTGGGTGATAGACCTAAGTTATATTATATCTGTATATATTTGTATTCTGGTGTTGTCAGAGTGGATAGGAAATCTTGATTATAGAAAGCACTTAATTCCATACAATAGTTTTTATTTTTATTTCATTTTAATGTCAATAACTTAAATGTAAGCAACATACTAAAAGCATTCAGTCCAACAAGCATGATATCTATCCGGCATGCTCAAATATGTGTACATGTTGGTAGCTAGGTTGCTATGGTGATTTACAAAAGGAGAATCTTTGTTTCTCATGCATATCAGACAAAATGGAAGCACTTTGATGAGAAATACCTAATTCGGGTAAATTCATATTTTATTGAATGAATCATAAACCGTATCTGATACATTATTCAGGGTGCTCACTAGTCTTCAAAAGTTGACTGTCAAAAATAATCTGTAGCTGTTTATTTGAAGGGTCAACAGAGAATTTCCTATGTATATACCTATGTCTTATAAATGGTAAATTTGACAGTTTGGTACAAATTCTCATGAGTTTTGCAAATTTCAGGAGTCAACATGTATGCCATTTAAAGACATTTGCTGCAGTTCGCTACATTTTTCACATAGACAAATAGGCAAAATGAAAACTGAACAATGGAATTTTTTTAAACTTGATCGTAGCATATGACAACAGAACCATTTTAAGCAAAATTGGGGGTCACTGATCTCGTTTTTGAGTTATCTGCCCTTGTATTTGAACTTTTGCTTATTTTAGGTCATTTCAATTTGAAAGCCCTGATTATGAATGTAAATCTACTGTTAAGAACATAAATGACTTCATGTTGGCTTTGGATTCTGTTAAAAAATCTATCTAAATAAACAACTACCGGTATACATGTTGTTGTAATTAATGGTCTCTAAGTTAAGTAGAATCAAGTAGTTTGTTTATATCCTGGTTGGGGAGATGGCTATTTATCTTGATTTCTTGAGAAAGTTGCTGAGAATGGGAGCCAAGCTGAGACATGTGATTGTGTATGTTGTATTGGTGAAGTATTCATAATTTTTTGTATAGATTTTTGAATATATTTGTACGGTTGGGATACATCTCTCCAAAGGTATCATTTTTACGTTTTCATACCTAGGGCTCTTGCTTGTAAGTGTCATCCTTGCCAAAAGGTGCACATACAATTTTTACACCTTTGATGCAGAAATACTTTGTATGGCACACAATAGTATTGCCTGGGTGTGTAAAGTTTTGTATTATTATGATTGTTGTTGGTGATTTATTCTAATCATTTAACATACCTGGGTGTTTATGCTGAATTAATTAGATTTTTTCGTCTAACCCTTTTGTTATCATCAATGAATGTATGCTTGAATGAATAACTTTTAAGGCAATGTTTGAAGGCAATGACTTAAAGTTCATGGGTAGAGTTAATTATATGATGAATAGTCAACCATATTTGATGCGTCATAATGATACCCGAATCTTAATAGTGTTTACTGGTACATATGGTGTACCATTAAAGTTTGAATGCTGAAAACGCTATATCTAAATACCAGGGTATGACATATTTTATTACCAAATGACTATGTTTTCCAACTATATTAAAGGCACTACTACACCTTCACCACTTCTGTTCTGTATCATCACTCAATGTTTAAGTCTTCATATCACCAATTCAGTAACTGTATCACAAGGAAAATTTGTACATGTATATATTTTATGCTAACCCTTTGTTATGACTATGTCATTGTAATTTCATTTCAGATTCTGCATTTTGAACTTTGGTGATTCAACTGTTGTTTAGTCATGACAACAGTTGTCTGTATGTTTATGTATGCTGATATACTCAGATAACATCAGTCATGTGTATCTTTAGGTTGTATTGAGGCTGTGTGTTAACAGGTCTTAATGTATAATGCAAATTAAGTATCTATAATAGATATATAATCTTGTACATTGCAGTGACGGTGAAGTGGATGTTCCTGTACAGAGACGAGAGTCAGCGAGGCGAGGTCCGTTACGACATGCACTCTCGGAAGTATTACCAAATGAGGATCCTAGGAGAAGAAATCAGACGATGAATGAAGTAAAGGAGCACGCCTACGGTCGGCTACAGGAAGAGCTAAATATAGCACAATCTGTAAGTAGACTGAGAAATACCGTCACATCCGCTACGTCGTAACATGTATTTTGATCCCATGTGTTATCATAAAGTACAAGTGATGTTTTGTGGTCCAATAGTTCATTCATATGTAACCATTAAGTGTTACACTTGAAAATCCCATCTGAAACACTTAATCAATGTAAAGTATTCATTTCTTGTTAAGTATGAACTTTGTGGTTATTTTGGAGCTCTCAGTGGGTCAACTGACCACTGTACATAAGATATCTTTGTTAATCTTGAAGATGAAATCCACTGTATTCCTATGATGTTCTGTTCAGTAACCTGTTGATGCACTCTTTATGCTAGAGGAGTGTCTCTGAATTTTTTTGTCCCAACAATTTTAATCAGACATTTCTCTGATTGTTCATCATTTATAAGTAAAAAATTCTATACTTTTTTAGCTCACCTGATGAATCAGGTGAGCTTTCAGGATCGATCAATGTCTGGCATACGTCGTCCGTCAACAATTAGTTTGTTTACACTCTAGCATCTACATCTCTTAACCAATCGTGAATAACCTTGGTCACAATGTGTATGGCCACAATGTCTCGGCTAAGTTTGATTATCGGCAAAATCAGACAATAACTTATGGACCCTTCACTTAGAAAATTTGCTATATTTAGCTTATTTACACTCTAGCGCCTTCATTTATTCACCAATCTAAATAATATTTTCAGTAAATGTGTATAACCAAAAAGATCTTTGACAAGTTTGATTATGGGCGGAATCGGACCAGAACCTCAAGAGTTATGGACCCTTGACTTTGAAAATTTGCTATCTTTGAGCTTGTTTACACTCTAGCACCTTCATTTATTCACCAATCCTAATCCTATTTTCAATTAATGTGTATGATCTTACAGTCTTGGACAAGTTTAGTTATTGGTCTAATTGGACCACAACTTCATGAGTTATGGTTCCTTGGATTAGAAAATTTGCTATGATTTAGCTTGTTTAACAGATTGTACCTTCATTGTTGGTTTTGGTATCAAAATTTACATAAAAATGGGTTATTCTAGATGAAAATATGTTACCTGATCATTAATTACAGTGCCTCTGTTCTCAGGTGAGCAGTCTATGGCCATATTGACCCTCTTGTTTGCCATATTTGTTACTTTTGGCATCTCGCCATACTTTGTGATTAATAGAAGCATTTCGTTGATTCAATAATGAATTTATATAACCAATGATTGTGCTTGCATTAATTAATGTCAGATGATTGTAATATTTCTAATTTCTTGATGTCTAGGTATGAAGTGTGTAGTTTTCTGTCATTATAGCTAGTGACCTGTGTTAATGTCGGACAAATGACAAGTCTAATGATATAAAAGGAGTTAAGTTGTCTGATTAATAAAAGTATGTGTGCAATGTTATGATAGGTTTATGATATGTTTATGTCATTAAATACATGTAAATGTTTTCTTTTTGGCTGTATACATAAGGTTAAAAGCTACATTCATAGAAAAGTTTCGGGAAACAGCTTTGCCATTTTCAATTTTAATTGTACCTTGTTTGAAATACCTTTTCTGAAATACCTTGTCAGAAATGCATTGTCTTAAAATCTTTTTGTATATACATTGTCTGAAATGCCTTGTATGAAACACTTTGTCTGAAATGCCTTGTCTGATATGCCTTGTCAAAAACACTTTGTGTGAAATGTCTTGTCTGAAATGCCTTGTCTGAAACGCTTTGTCTGAAATGCCTTGTCTGAAACACTTTGTCTGAAATGCCTTGTCTGAAATGTCTTGTCTGAAATGCCTTGTCTGAAATACCTTGTCTAAAACACTTTGTGTGAAATGTCTTGTCTGAAATGCCTTGTCTGAAACACTTTGTCTGAAATGCCTTGTCTGAAATGTCTTGTCTGATGCACCTTATCAGCAATACATTGTCTGAAACACCTTGTCTGAAACACTTTGTCTGAAATGTCTTGTCTGAAATGCCTTGTCTGAAATGCTTTGTCTGAAATGCCTTGTCTGAAATGCCTTGTCTGAAATGCTTTGTCTGAAATGCCTTGTCTGAAATGCCTTGTCTGAAATGCCTTGTCTGAAATGTCTTGTCTGAAATGCCTTGTCTGAAACACTTTGTCTGAAATGCCTTGTCTGTAATGGCTTATCTGAAATGACTCATCTGGAACTCTGTCTGAAATGTTGTCTGATTTTCATAAGACTTATCTGAATCACACATTATTTCTTTGGTTCATTATTCTATGAAAATATTTGGTATGGCATGCATTCAATTACAAGGTATACAAGACTTTCAGACCAGTTTACTATCAGGCAGTATGTAAGAGAATTATGATAAACTTATGGCATTATATCAGTAAATTAAATGAGAACTCAATGACCTACAAGTTGCCCTTAGTTTGTTTTGTATAATTCTTGTAGGGGGAGTGTATTTATTGTTGTTGCTTTAATTGACCTTGTCCCTAAATGCCTACAGTTGGTAACTACTTGTTAATGTGTGTGGACTTTATTAAATGTGTTGTGGTGGGAGTCATTTTGTGTTGTTTTGGAACAATCTATAACTTTTTATCCAAAATCAATTACCAGTAATTTGAGTAAATATAGTAAATACAGATAATTGTCTTATTTTATGAATACATATATTCATTGTCCATGTTATTCATGGTTGTGTGTTATTAGATGTAAATAAGACTGTAAGTGATATTTTTTCATCATGGCTAATCATCCTTTTGTATTATTAAAGTTCTGATGTACACTACATCATGATGTAATCTGAGTCTGCCTGAAACAATAATTATAACAGTTTTTACATGAATTTGAAAATTTTTACAGCATGGCTAGATTGTTTTACAGTCATAAACTTAAAACTGTTAAAACATTTTTGTTAGATGTAACAGTCATTTTCTAAAAGGTGATTGTCCCCAATTTCTTCTGTCTGCTTTATCTCTTTCATTTCTCAAGGGATTTTGACCAAACTTTCATTGAAGTATTGAAGTACCCCAGCGCATAATTGTGTGACATTTTTGTTGATTTGTGGCTCTTCGTTTATTTTGTGCCCTAAATTTCTTCTTTACATACTGACCTTACACATTTCTGAAGGGATTTTGACCAAACTTTCAGAGAACTATTGTCATCAAGTGACCCAACAATGCATATCGTTGGGGTTTTGATTTAATTATTTTGGCTGAATTATGACTCTTTATTTATTTTGCGCATATGTAATATAGAGAAATACTCCTCTGTGCACAACTCCTCCTACATTGCTCAAGGGATAAGCATCTTGAAAATGAAGACCTGGTTTTGTGACAATTTCTGTCCCTTGTTTCTTTAGATTTATCATGTTTATGATATTTATCCAAATTCTTTATCCACTTTTCAATGCTCCAATGTCAGTAATAATGATATATTTTAAAGTATTTGTAGTTTTTGTGGACAGACAGGCATTTGCTTCAGTGGTCCACAAAAAATAATCTTAGTACATTGTCCTAGCTGTCAACAAACTTGTGAACTCACCATGCCCTGAAAAATTTAACCTGCTCTGAATTAAAATTTTATTCATTTAACATAATTTTAATGTAATTTTATCCTACAGGAACTAATGTAATTTTATCCTACAGGCACTAATGTAATTTTATCCTACAGTAACTGATGTAATTTTATCCTACAGGAACTAATGTAATTTTATCCTACAGTAACTGATGTTATTTTATCCTACAGGAACTAATGTAATTTTATCCTACAGGAACTGAAGTTGAAAGATGAAGAATGTGCTAAACTGTTAAAGGTTCGGGATCAGATTGGTGAGGAACTAGAGGACCTTACTGCTAGTCTATTTGAGGTAACTGTTTATTATCACCTATCCACAATGAAATGGCTTGAACCCTGACATTATCTCATGGAATTATGTCCCTATACTGTGGTATCAGACGTTTTAGTTAGGGTCAATTTTCATGCTTTTTACGGAAATTGTCATTTCGTGGGGATGTATATATTCATGATTTTTAAAAAGTTTTGCTTTGTTTCTGCTATAGTAATTGTAATAAAATACAGTCAATCATATGTCAAAATTTTAGTAACATTTCGCAAGATATATATTGATAATTATAGAACAGATTTTTTCACTGCATAGTGCTTATTAAAATTTGGTGTGGAATTTGTACATATGTTTGTATATCTGGAACTTTCTGTATCTTAACAAATAAATCAACCTTATTTTATCACTGTACTCTCTAAAGTGAGTCAGACTTGCCTCCAAGGTCAAGAGATGAAAGTCGCTGACCTCAAATCACTGTAACCTCTCACTGATAGAGAGTTGTGGGTTTGAGCCCTACCACCAATCATGTCTCTTTATGTGAAAAAGTAGGCAGCTGCTTACAGAGGATGGGAGTCTAGTACTGGTTCTTCCCAGGAACAATATTTAGATGCACTGTCTGCCTCATATGACTCTTATTGTTGAAAAGGGGTGTAAAACTCAAATAAACGAACAATTTTAAACAAAAATGAATCAAAGCTTTAACCTGCCTTTTCTGTTTATTCCATTCGATCACAGTTTACTTTTTGCTTTAAAAGGAAAATTACTTTAGACAAACAAATGTTAAAAAGAATGACATTTATATAATCGTGACTTGCTGCTACATTAACGTTGTTTACTAATAACTGGGTGTTGAAGCTGATGGTAATTTAAGCCTGATATGTGTTTAATGCCAGTGACTGTCAATAAAAGGTGTTGAGTTGACAGAATTTGTGATTGTATTCAACTCACTGCTTTTTGAAATTGTGTGAAATTTCTGAGGTTATAATTAAGTTATTGTGTGTTATTGTACCAGTTTAGGGGAGCTTTTGTCCTTCAGTTGTTATTGAACCCTATGTGTGGATTGCAGGGTGATTTAATAACACTTCTGTTGTATATTTTCTTCTATTCAATCTTGTATTGTTTCAGTAGAAGTGTAAATCTGTCATATAATTATATTTATTCTATTAATGAAGAACATTACTCTACTGTACTGATTTGCACTGAAGTTCTTAAAGAAGAAGCCCGCACAGTTAGCTCAGTGTTGGTCTACTAACCAAGAGGTTGTGAGTTCAAACCCCGGACGAGGCTCACACTATCCGTGACAAATATAACTGAAGATATTACATCCTATGTCAATTGCCCTCCACCTCTGAATTATGTCATGTAGCTTGGCAGTAGCTTGTGGGTAGAATGTGTTTAGTAATGGTTAAGGCCAGGGAAGCTGGTTAGGATAAAGGCCTGTCATGTTATGACTGAAATAATGTTGAAAATGGGGTTTAGTTCAAAGATTCAATAAAGGTATCCACACATAATGTATAACCAGATAAATCTAACAAATTTACAATGTATATGTTTCAGGAAGCCAATAATATGGTCCAAGATGCTAATGTCAAACGGATGCATTCTGAAAAGTTGCTCGGAGAGGCAAATCAACAGGTAAAATAAATTTATTGATGCAAAAGAAATCAATATAAGACATAAACACGTTCCAGGTGTCCTCTCACTGGACTTACCCTATTTATTCTGTCCACCATACACTTTGCTAGTGGTTTTAGTCATTTTTGTCCAAATATTTTATTTTTTTGTTACACTCTTGCCATTTGAAATGGTGGAAGGGCATAGTATTTCCCCTGTCCGTCCGTTCAAATTTAGTTTCTGAATGATAACTCAAGAAAAATTTCATGGATTGGTTTTATATTTTACATGATTTATATAAACAAAATACAAGTCAGACTTGATTACTGTTAAAATCCAAACATTTTCACAGGAGTTATAGCCCCTTTTTTACTTAACTTTAGACTGAGGAATTTGTGTCCTCCTGTCACATTTATAGTTTATTTAAATCAATAAATTATAGCAATTATTTTCTAAATCTACCGTTCTACCAATCCTAGACTTTTTGGTTGTTTGTGAAAAAAATGTTGGTTTTATTTATAGATACAGAAAGTTTCAGTTTCGTTTGCTTTCATTGTGCTTTAACATATTAACTTTATGCAACAGAAGTTTGAATAATATGATAATTTCAAGTACAATAAGCATGTTATATAATTGTCTCGCGTGTATAATAGAGCACTCTATGGTTTATATGATTGATTTATGAGTTATTTCATAATCAATCAAGATATGTCACTGATTATCTGTGGGAAATAATGCTCATTAATTGCCTTTAAGTATCTTACAATATTCTACTTAAATTGATCGTAATTTTTTGTCTCATTTGTACCGTAGTTAATTTAGAACAACAAGGATGTAACTCTGTTAAATTTGAAGAACATGTTACTACATTATTGCACTGATAAGCCTGCATGTTGTTATGTTTCCTGAGCATGATTGCAATGTGTGTTTTAATTAATTCATAAATAAAGATAGAAATGTTTACAATGCATTATAAACAAGGAAATAAAATTATACTGTTGTTGATTGTTGTCTTAAATTGTTGATGTTATGTTTTTTTTTAGCTCACCTGATTTCATCATCAGGTGAGCTTTTAGGATCGATGAATGTCCGGCATCCGTCCACAATTAGTTTGTTTACACTCTAGCTTCTACAGCTCTTAACAAATCGAGAATAACCTTGCTCACAATGTATATGGCCACAATGTCTCGGCTAAGTTCGATTATGGGCAAAATCGGACAATAACTTCTAGAGTAATGGGCCCTTTACTTAGAAAATTTGCTATATTTAGCTTGTTTACATTTTAAGCGCCTTCATTTATTCAACGATCCTAATCATATTTAGAATGAATATGTATGACCTTACTGTCTTGGACAAGTTCAGTTATGGGTTGAATCTATGGGTTAGAAAATCTGCTACGTTTTAGCTTGTTTAAAAGTATTATACCTTCATTGTTGGTTTTGATTAGCAAAAACTTTAATGTAGCTCATTACTCAGAAACTATAAGAGGTAGCAACATGAAACTTTATAGGTGGATAGATCTCACTGAGGCAGTGAACAGACGAGCATTGGCACCATGCACTCGCTACAATCTTGTTAGGCAATGTTTGTCTTTTAGTTAATTAATCCATAAAGGTGAATTATTTTGCACTATTGTAGGGTCGTAATTAGAACGGTACTGTATATTTGTATTTCATTGTTGTACTAAATAGTTTCAAAGATGATACTTAGAAACAAAATAAATTCAGTTTCCAATTATTTCAGAGAAGCTTAAAATAAGAAGCAGTGGGTGTAAACTATTCCATTGTGTGTACCATTTCTAAGTACGAAGGTTTCGTCTTGTTAATATTTGATATATAATTAAGTCTAAGATTCATTCATTGGCTAAATGATATTTTAATCTTAAATAGCAAATTGACATTTTTATAGATGACAGTAACAGTGACTAGTTTTAGAAGTGTACTTATATTTACTGTTCCCTTATAATTGTATGTATGGCCTTCCTTAAAAATGTTGGTTTGCAGATTCATGAGGGTGGTTAGGTAGGAAAATTTTGTGTCAACACATGCAGGGTTTGTTAGTTTTCCTATAAGAAGCCAAATCTTGATTGAAGGAGACTTTCAGTGCTCATTTTTACTATTTCTTCCCTTGATTGGTAATCTGGCATATTCTGTGTGGTGCTGTACCATCCTTGGTTGTACAACGTATCTCGAACCAAATCTGGACCAAATACTATCATAAACTGTTCAATAGTATATTGAAAAAGAAAAACTTGATCAATTTTTTTCAAAATAATCAAAAGATTTTTGGATCAAGAGATTTTTACTGAGTTAAGGACACATTACTGCAAACTAAGAAATATATATAGGTGGCCTAATTAGATTTATTTCTATGGCTTTGTACTTATTGTACTGAGTGGTTGAGATTTTCAATCTGAAACAGTGGAATTCATTAAATATAAAAATAGGTGATTTCAAAATTCTTGCTATTTAGTTGGTGTTTTCGATTTATCTTAATGACTCTTTGTCTTATTCACTCCATTATTTACTACAATTTATGTATGAATTTAGTTACATCAATTCTTGCTGTGATTTAACAATTCTGATGACTACTTAGTTTAATTATAGACGTATGTTGATTGTTTGAATTAAAGCTAAGTGTCAAAGCTGCGATATTTAATGTGGAATAGTAGCCAAAATAGGCCTAGTACTATTATCTAAGTGTAAATGACACATATATCTTGTCATACTTGATTAGATAGTTGAATTATTCAAAGTGCTTTAAAAAGAGATTATATTGTTTGTCCCTGTATAATTCTGAGTCTTGGTACATATGCAGTATCTGCCTACTTGAGGTTAATACATTCTACTTGAATAATAAACAGAATTTATATGTGGCATGATTGATCCAAATGAAATATTTTTATTAGTTTGTGGGAACTAAGAATAATTAACATTTTGCTTTTTTTTGAAAAGATTTTGTTGTTTTTTTTCAAGTAAGAGTCATGACCATTAATTTTGTCCAGTTAAGTCAAAGATTTGTTTACTGGGGTATCTTACCAAGCCTGACTTGGGTATAATCTTTTATATGTTGCATATACACAGTTAGTCTCCATTCTGCAGCAACCAATTGTAGATGTGTAACATAGATATTATGCTTCTAGGTTTAAGGTTAGAGATTGTGTTAAGATATTCTGTCAATCCTTGAATTACAAAATTAATGTACACTTGATATTGGAAAATATGAATGAATGTGCTGTTCTCCTGTATCTTAACCCCCCCCTGTGTCTCTGGGCTGGCTCTGAAATGACCATAGCTGTCAAATGGCAGTCAAACATTAGATAAATCAATAAAAAAGAAAGTTAAAGAACATTTATTTAAAATTATGATGTGGATTGCCCTATTTCACCTTATGGTATCTGATATCTTTGTGTGCATTTATTCCAATCCATGGGTGTAAATAGAGGTATTTTGCATGCAAAAAGCGCCATCTTGTGTGCAAAAAAAGTGCGCGAAAAGTCTCACTTATTTTAACCCTAATCTCACTTAAAAATGACACAAAAATGAAGCAAATCTCACTTATTTGATCCCTCTGTAGATATTGCATGTATGGTATTGTATCATGTATAAAATGATGATTTTTCTCCTATATACAGGTTGAGGTTCTACAGGCTGAAGTAAGTGCATTAAAACAACTTGTTCTTACATCTACTCCAAGTTCACCCAACAAACACCTTAATCCTCAAATTGCCGCTTCAGACAAGAAAAAAGAAAAAGAGAAAAATTCAAAACCATTCTGGAAGACTCATCGTAGGTGAGTGCTCAGTCTGTGTTCTGTTAATATAAAATGGAACTTTAGACACAAAGGAATAATGAAAAAAAAAAATGCTAACTGACAGACCCTGTTTTTTTTCACTGCCCCACATGTTTCTATAGATAAAATATTGTGGCAGAAACGTATCTTGTTTTCTTATAGAATTTGTTTAGAAAAAATTATCTGGTAGAAAGGAAATGTATTTTTACTTATTTACGCTAACTTTTGTGTGTGTCATGTACCGGTAGCCTTACACTTTCCTGAATGATGTAAAATGTGACTAAAAACATTCTTTTTAATTTATCTACAAATAACATTGTTGTAGATTTTACTATAACAGTCCACCATAGAAAAGACAATCACATTAAAAGAGCAAAATGTGGTTTGTTAACACTTCTCATCTTCCTGTTAAATGTAATTCATCTTTAGCATAGCAACTTTGATCTGAAAAATCTGTCTATCAATTTAGCTGTATTTAGAAAGATGGGGGTCCCTCGATCATGCTAATTAGACTATAAAATATTGTCTTTTATGGTTTCAGGTCGACAAGTCACCATCAGTTTACAAAAGAGGACCGGATAGAAGCTCAAGCACAACATATTGCATTAACTGACAAGTGCAAAGAGGTTAGTTCTGTAATTCTAGTGTTATATACTGTCAAACATGTGTTAGAGGCCACATCCGAATAAAGGCTACCCTGTGTATGACAACCATTCTTTTAAAATCAATCGTTGATTACTTTGGACAAAATGCTCTGAATAAAGGCTCTTATTTTCACTAATAATTGTAATTATCATTATGCAAGTATTTTGAACAAAAATTGAACACATGAATTGATGACAGCATTATATTTTCATGTTTTAGTGATATTCAAAATGAAGCGAATTCAAATTAAATATTCAGCACTGTGCAAAAAGGTCCTTTTTACTATTTGAGTAAAAAGGGCAGCGAAAGATAGCACGATACAAATTGTTTGTAACAATTCTGCAAATTCTTCTTGCAACTTTTATTCAAGTTTGAAATTGTCAGTTACATGCGGAGGTATGTGTTAGTACTGCTTGGTGAACTGAGGATATATTGGTATTGTTGACTGAGAAAAATGAAGGGACATGTGGATTCAGATGTTACATTTTCGTTATAATATGAAAATTGTTCTATGGTTTATTTAAGCTCAAGTATTTGTTTGAATGTGTAAATGTTATTGCCCTAGTATATAATATCAGCTATTTGATTGGCATATTATCATTTGAACAATTTGTTTTGTTGAAAACTATGATGTATACATTTCAAGTCATTTGAAGAGTCCACAACTTTTTCTTTGAAATGATATGTCTCTGGGCTCAACCAATCTACTCATCCGCTTGTAATTACAAGAAAGAATTGACTCAGGATGAGTTAAAATTGCTGTAAAATTAGTTAAAATACTGAACTTGTTGACCAGCTGGACAAGTAGCCTGAAAAACATTTGTCAAGCCCTATGTATGGATAATCTGTGTTGAGCCATCAAGTTTCTTCAATATCAGGAATTACGTAGTATAAAAAAACATATTTTAATCAAATTAGTTTATAAAAAGTGTGATTAAAGAGAGATTAATTAGATTTAAAAACTAATAAAGATGCATCAAGTTTGACCTTAAGGCTCCCAAAATATTTGTTGTAATTAAATAACTGATTTAAACCCGTTTGTCATTTGTAGGCGGTGGTAGCCAATTTAACTGACTTCATATTTTACGGTTACTTTGTGTCATTAAATTTGTCTTCACAGCGCTTCATTGATTTTTATTTTAGATTGATGACGTCTGTTTTGAAGAGTTCCAGTCATGGAGGAGAAATCCAACTTTGTCAAGAAATTGTCCATTTATAGCTAGAATTGCCGCTGAAGATATTTGTACCTGTCTCAACTTCTCTAATACTCTGGTAAGATCTGATAAGATGCTTCCTTCTGTTTAGTATCCAAAACATACTGGTCTAATTCATCCTAAATTGTCTGATTCAATGTCAAACTTCTGATAGAATGTAGTTGGATCTAACAATATGCCACAGATTTATTTGGGTTGATATAGATCTATAAACTTACTGTTGGATCACAGATTTGTATGTCAGTCTATAATACCCTATTGATACTGTTGGGATATGACTTTTAAATCAGATATTTCAATTTGTGGACATATTTTACAAATTAGGAAGCCAATTAACTGTCCGTTTTTGTCTGTTGATCCTAGACTATTTTCGGTATTTGTCATTTTTATCTTGCCAATATTTTACTAATCAATGTATATAAAAAAGCTGTATTTAGATAAAAAAAATCTGTTGTTGAGGGTAAACCAAGTAAGGTATTCTTATTTTATTTATTTTATTTTACTCAGAATTGTATTACTCTGGAATTATTAAAGGTGGATTTGTTTCAATGTACAATCAATAAAACATATATATTATAAAAACATAACATGCGTGTATGAATTTATGAAAAGCCGTCTCAAACAACATGATGCATGAAAAAAGGCTAAAAAAACCCATTGTGGTCCTTGGAACGTAATATTGATAGACATAGGACGTTATTTAGATTTTCACAAATTACAAATCACTGATAAAAAATTGCATTCAAGTGTTAATAAGATCTCTGACGCACTGATGCATTACTGAGATACTCTCAGACAAACTAATGTTATGTGTATTTAAACAGACAATTTGTATTCCTGTGGTTTAGCTATGAGGACTAAATCCCACATGAAGAAATTAATTGACACTAATTACCTCCCTTGTTATTTATGTTGTTGTAAGTTTGATGGGTTTATTGACATTAACGCCTCTTTTCATGTCACGTTATCCTTTAAACAGGAGCTTGTAGACAATTAGCACTCAGTTATTTCAGAAATTGTAGCCGTTTGTTCACCTCATGTATTTACAGTATTCTAGGTACTTACTTGAGTTCTTTTAGTTTATAGGGAAGGCATTTTTATGAAGGTTATAAATAGGAATGTCAGTCTGGTTTTTTACTGGTATTTCTGTAAACAAACTTATAGTTTTATATCAATAATTATTTGCATATTGTGCTGTTGTTAACAAATGTTAACAACCTCTCCAGAACAGCCCTATCTTGATCAACTACCTTCAACAACAGCATGAATTTTTCTCATTGCTTAATTTAACTACAAATATAACCTCCAAGTAACAACCTCTAAACAACAACAACATATATTCGCTACTCCCAAAGGCTGTTGAGCTGAAGAGGTTGCACTGTGATATACCTTTAAATGGACCCTTTTAATGTTTTTTTTTGTTAAAATTTCTTAGAAAGACTAAGAAAAAAATGAGTGAAGTTTTACTGTATTTGATTATTTCTTGTATTTTTCAGCTAGCAGAAAAAGTATTAACTTGTGTAGAAAATAATAGCCTTGCCATAGAACCAGTAGTTGGAGATCACATTTATGTTAAGTAAGTAACTGCAAGTTGAATTGCTTACATTATTACCTTAAATATACTCATCACTATAAGTGGTTGGGGGTATACTGGAATCACATATAGTGTGTCCCCTCACATCCCGTCCTGTCACATCCCGTCCCATCACATCCCGTCCTGTCACATCCCGTCCCGTCACATTGTTGTTGATTGATTATTGATGGATTTCAAAATAACTTGGCTTGATTTTCACCAACATTAGATAGTGTGAAGTTCAAATATGGAGTTAGCTTTGTTTAGACTTGTGTGTTGCTTGCAAAATCCAGGGCAGTAACTACAAGGTCAAGGTCACACTTGAAGATCAAAGGAAAAATATTGGGCGGTAACATGAACATGTCTGTGTCAAAGCAGCGTGTCGGCGTATTCATCATGTTTATGAAAAGTTCTAGTAATGTCTTAAACTTATTAGGATTCAATAGCTTGGATATAGGTCTGTATTGTTCAGTCTTTGATAATTATCTCTCTTGTTTCTATGTAACTGTCAAATGTTGCCATTAGTTATTGCAACTTGGAATTTCTATGATCATCACTAGTTGACAAATTAGTCACAGTTAGCACCTCAGGCTGTTGTTACTTAGACATACCATAGCCTAGTTTGTATTTTTTTAAACATATGTATTTTAATGCCTTTGGTTTTTAAAGAAAATGTTTTACATTGCACTGATTCTTGTGTCTTATTGCCAACATTTACAGATGAATAGATCACTCATATGAATAGTTAACTTATAAATTCTCTTATTAAGATATATGTCATTGTCACACCACATGTATAATAATCTTAGTTCTACCTAATCAACCCAAAATAAATATTGGAAGGAATTGCATCAAGACTCTGAAATGCCTTCCGAATTTTTTATAGATTCTAAATGCCAAATTCACTATGTAAATCAATGAAATGGTTGTCTTTTTTTCACAGCAAGTGCCAACTCTCACAGATTCTTAAAGTTTGTAATTATAAGGTAAAACTGGGAGAGGATGCAGAATGGTACACTATATCACAGCATTGTAGAAATAGGGTAAGTTTTTACTTTCTGATTTTTGTTATTTGTTATATGTTGCTGGTCTCCTATGAATTGAATTAAAAAACAGAATTCTCGGTCAGGAATTATGTCTTTAGTCAGTGTCGGCGAGCATTTAACTTGTTGAAATTAGAAGATTATGTGAAATAAAATAGCTTGTCTGGTGTGAGGATACAAAACATCTTCCTTGTCAATGTTTTGGAAGCTGGACACTTCAGTGACCTCATGAAATAATCTGGTATAATAATAATAATCTTTGGTCATGTGTATTTGTAAAATATTGTTAACATTTTGATTTAATATGGCATAAAATTTTAAGAATTGCCATCAAATATGCTAGTGTTATATGATAAGTGATAATAAGCTATTTAACATTAAAACGGTGTTTTCTTTGATGAAATTAATTCTGTTGCTTTTGTTGTTGTTTTTACTGGGGTTTAACATTGTACCAACAACCAGAGGTCATTATGTCACTTCCTGCTTCAACGCTGGAGGAAGGCCCCAGGCATACACCTGGGTAGAAGCACTGATCTTCCGTAAGCTGACTGGATGGCATCCTCATATGTGAAAGTCAGTTCCTGTTAGGATTTGAAATTCACAGCAGTGTAAGGGTGGTGAATACTAGTCAGAGACCATACCCACTTCGCAACAGAGACCTCCCCCCTGTTGCTTTTGTACTTAGAAATATACATGTTTTATATTTGCAATCACATTTATTATACCCCTGCAAACGAAGTTTGAGAGGGGGTATGTTGGAGTCACTCTGTTGGTCGGTTGGTCCTTCCATCTGGATAAAATATCGCAAGTTTGTGGAGCGAACTACTTCCACATTCTTTAAGCGATTGCAATGAAACTTGAAATATGTCATCACTGTAAAGTGTAGATGTGCAAGACGCAATTTTCATGCCCAGTAATCCACACATTCCACATGTGCCCTTGAACTCATATTGTACAATGGCATTCTTAGTGTCAAAGCGGTGGCCGAGGTATCAGTCATCTGAAACAAAAATGTAAATCTTAATTCATCACAGTACATTGAATGTCAGCAATGGTGTTTTCATGTAGATATCTATTTACAGATTGCAGCAGTGTGTGATTTCTTTACCTATGTGAGATACATTCAACAAGGATTAGTGAAAAGTGAAGGTAAACTAGGCATTCTTCTTGTTTATAGTGTGACACGCTAAAAATTTGCCCTGTTAAAAGGTCATTATTAGTGTTGAATCCATTTGGTGAACTGATAATGATTCAACAATATTTGTGCGAAGTTTTGAAATCTTGTCAAAAAGATTCATAAACATCGGGTAGTGTTAATTAATATTTCACAGAGTGAGTGTCATTTAACACTATTAATTGTGATATTTAAGAATGGTTGATTTTGTGTGGTACCTTGTGATCTTGTAAGTTGCTTAATCATGATTCAATCACTTGCATTCTTTGTGTCCTTGACTTCGCAGTATTACACCGTGGGTGAAGGTTTAAGGCAAATGCCAGAATTTACACTACTTAGCTAATACAGACTAGATTGGCTTTTATCATTACTTCCCTGTATGGTAATGATGTGACCTCTCCTCAGATACAACAATTGACTGTATACATATAATATTGTTGTGCTGGGTCTAAGGTATTTGAATTGAGATCATTCTCAAAGCACAAATCTCACATTTACTATGAATAGTTGTTTAAATCCTTTGTTGAATCTTTTCTATGCCAAATTTCTTTTTTCCCAATTTTATTTTTTATTTTTGACCATTTACAATGGAATGTTACTATAAATGGCAGTTTTTTAAGACAATGAATAGCCATAAAAAACAATAATTTCATACAAATTACCAAATATTGAGATTTGAGTTCTGAGGCTGATCTCAAAGGTCTGATCAAATACTTAATTTAAAAGTGTCTATGTTTGAAGTATTAATTAGATACTTTAACCTATATCTGACAAGATGATACCTTCACTTGTTAAATGTAGGCAGTATGATATACTTATGATCAAACATGAGGCAGGCTTTTCACCAGGCATGATAAAGAACCAGGAAAAACTGTTTCAAAAGAATATGAATATAAATGCCCAGTTTTCCTGTATCTTATCTCTCCCCCCTCTCTCTCTCTCTCTCTCTCTCTCTCTCTCTCTCTCTCTCTCTGTGTGTGTGTGTGTGTGGCAGCTCTCTCTCTCTCTCTCTCTCTCTCTCTCTCTCTCTCTCTCACTGGAATTTTGTCCAACAATTACGGTTAAGTTTGAGACCTTCTTACTGGGGACACAGTAAAGCACTTGATAATCAGAAGAGAATATATTGTTTTTTTTATCTTCAAGTTCAAATAGTGTGACTCTCTCCATTGAAAACTTCTAAAAATAAGCAACATAGGCTGAAAGAGAGAAAACATAGCGCGACATTATGGGGACTTCTGTCCAACAAGGCTAAAGGAGAGAATGCGTTTCTCAGTTTTCAAGAAATTTTGTGAGGACATTTTGCAAAAGAGAAAGAAAAAAATGTGGGGACTTCGATCTTCAAAGCCTCTTAATGTCAAGCTCCAATTTTTAGTGGAGTTGTGAACTTGTATTAGAGTCTAATTAAAGTTTTAACACCACGTAAGTGTTAGTATCAGATAGCATGCAACAGTATACCCAAACCCCAAAACAAATATATGTACAGATACATCTGGATGTTTAAACTATTGAATTTAAATGCATAAAATACACTTTTAAATAAAAGGTATTACTGCACCAGCATTGAGACTTATACCACGACGCCATAGAAATATAAGGTCGTAAGTAAAAAGATGGTACAGTTCATGTACAACTCACGGGGTTAGTGTGACTGTCATATTTACTACATTATCAATGCATTAATCCAGTCGGACGGCGCCATCACATCATTACTTCTAGTGAACCGTTCAATTGTTGCTAGGACCGAGCAGCTCTCCATCTGCGAATGACCACTCTCAAAACACTAGTAATTATGAGTGATGCAATCAACAGGAAGATTAGCAATACTGTATAAACACATTGCAGCAAAATTAGCCAGTACAACTATCCGAGTATAGCACAATTTTGGCGGGACCAAGACCTTTAGCAAAAGGAGCATCTACGTTGTTATGACCTTCGACAGTAATGATATTTCACTGTGAAAAAACGTTTTTATGCTGTTGTATCATCAATGATTTTGACTTTCTAGACGAATTTTAGTCATAGGTGTGAGCTTATTCTGGTTGTTTGCGGATATATAGTAAAGCGTCTATTACTAGTTTGGGTAATCCTGTCCACTTGATAGGCTAATGGTGATGTCTATTATTTTGATTGGTCAGTCATTGGACTGGCTATTCGTCGCGTGACTGTCATGTTTGATCGAATGTGTTCGTCTGTATTTTTACTTTTTTTGTTAATGGTAAGTAAGTCATGTAGGCATTGCTCTGTGATGTTGGCATAGACAAGTTGTTGTGGCATTATATCGGAAATGCTATATGAAGTAAATTCATTGTGGTTGTATCATAGCGGATTATGGTGAATTTGGTAGTATTTAGGAATGTAAACATAAATGTATTCAGTTGTCAAATACTAGTGCTTGCCATTATATGTATTTATAACTTGTCAATATGTTATAATCTCCATAATAGAAGATTATATATTTATAGTCTCATTTTAAAAGCCAACAGTCTGATATTGTGGGGACTTCTGTCCAACAACGCTGGAGGAGAGAGAGAGTGTGCATCTCAGTTTACAGAATGTTTTGTGGGGACATTTAGCAAAAGAGAAAGAAAAACTTCTGGGGACTATACAGAAGCCAAGAGTTTGACATTGTGGGAACTTCTGTCCAACAACACTGGAGGAGAGAGAGTGTGCATCTCAATTAACAGAATATTTTGTGGGGACATTTAGCAAAAGAGAAAGAAAAACTTCTGGGGACTATACAGAAGCCAAGAGTTTGACATTGTGGGAACTTCTGTCCAACAACACTGGAGGAGAGAGAGTGTGCATCTCAATTAACAGAATATTTTGTGGGGACATTTAGCAAAAGAGAAAGAAAAACTTCTGGGGACTATATAGAAGCCAACAGTTTAACATTGTGGGGACTCCTGTCCAACAACGCTGGAGGAGAGAGAGTGTGCATCTCAGTTTACAGAATATTTTGTGGGGACATTTAGCAAAAGAGAAAGAAAAACTTCTGGGGACTATATAGAAGCCAAGAGTCTAACATTGTGGGGACTCCTGTCCAACAACGCTGGAGGAGAGAGAGAGTGCATCTCAATTAACAGAATATTTTGTGGGGACATTTAGCAAAAGAGAAAGAACAACTAGAACACAAAGGTTATAGGTAGACGAATTACAAGAAGCATATTGGTTTATGCTTTTTGTATGGTATGAAGATGTTTTTTTTTCATAAAGAATATTGACTGTATATTTTATTCAATCCTCCATTATGACGAGTATATATATATGATAAGAGTAATACACATTATAATGACAATCATGAGTATTTGACAAATGAATAAATCCATATTTATAGTTCACAAGCACATGGTAATTAATATCATACCCTACATCAATCAAATAGAATTAACCCCAACTGTTAACGAATTCACCATAAATCTGAGCACTATCCTACAACCACATTGAACTTCAAATAGCCACACAACAACTTATCTAGGCAATGCCTTCATGATTTACTTACCTGTCAACTATTAATAGATTCAGTCATCACCATTAGCCAATCAAATGACCAGTATTAGCCAAACCACTATATACTCGCAAACAGCAATAATAAACTTATACTCATGAGTATAATTCGTCTAGAAAACTTGTGGGCCAACAGTTTGACATTGTGGGGACTTCTGTCCAACAACGCTGGAGGAGAGAGAGTGTGTATCTCAATTGACAGAATATTTTATGGGGACATTTAGCAAAAGAGAAAGAAAAACTTGTGTGGACTATACAGAACCCAACAGTCAAACATTGTGGGGACTTCTGTCCAACAACGCTGGAGGAGAGAGATTGTGTATCTCAATTGACAGAATATTTTATGGGGACATTTAGCAAAAGAGAAAGAAAAACTTGTGTGGACTATACAGAACCCAACAGTCAAACATTGTGGGGACTTCTGTCCAACAACGCTGGAGGAGAGTGTGCATCTCAGTTTACAGAAGTATAGGTAGACGAATTACAAGAAGGATATTGGCTCATGTTTTTTTGTATGAAGTTGCTTTTGTGATAAAGGATACTGACTGTATATTTTTTATTCAATCCTCCATTATGAAGATTATAACATATATATGATATGAGTAATACACACAATGACGATCATGAGTATTTGACAGATGAATAAATTCATATATAGAGTTCACAAGCATATGGTAATATCATACCCTACATCAATCAAACACAAGTAGAATCAACCCTAAATGTTAACGAATTCACCATAAATCTGAGCACTATCATACAACCACATTGAACTTCAAATAGCCACACAACAACTTATCTAGGCAATACCTTCATGATTTACTTACCTGTCAACTATTAATACATTCAGTCATCACCATTAGCCCATCAAATGATCAGGATTGACCATTCCAAAAATGGACACTATTCTATATACTCACAAACAGCTATAATAAACTAATACTCACAAGTATAATTCGTCTAGAAAACTTCTGGGGACTATATAGAAGCCAACAGTCTAACAGTGTGGGGACTTCTGTCCAACAACGCTGGAGGAGAGAGTGTGTATCTCAGTTTACAGAATATTTTGTGGGGACATTTAGCAAAAGAGAAAGAAAAACTTCTGGGGACTATATAGAAGCCATTGTGGGGACTTCTGTCCAACAACGCTGGAGGAGAGAGATTGTGTATCTCAATTGACAGAATATTTTGTGGGGACATTTAGCAAAAGAGAAAGAAAAACTTGTGGGTCTATATAGAAGCCATTGTGGGGACTTCTGTCCAACAACATTGGAGCAGAGAAAATGCTAGAGTGATGAATTTCAAAATTTTTACATGTGATGTGAGTGATGATAAGAAACACAATATTGGTTTGAAGTAAATCCCTCCATAAATAAAGAATAGTAAAACTATTTTACTGCACAAAATATTTAACCAAGTCAGGACGTGGACGCCAGGATGGTTAGGATAGCTCTCCATTATCCATATACTCCAACTATAGTCGAACTAAAATATCCATACTGGTATGAACTTGATAACAAGAAACACAATCGAATTTATATATATTGTATTTATGCAAATATTTGCAATGTCGACTCAGACATCAACTTCAGTAAATAAAGAAATCATACAAATCACAACTACAAAAGAACAACATACTTAATGCGAATTTCTCTAGTTAACAAAATTGTTTAAAAATAAAAAACAAGAGGGCCATGATGGCCCTGTACCGCTCACCTGAGTATCGTAACACTAAGGGATTTGATCAAGGGAAGTCATTTGTCATGGTAAATGGGAGATCCACTAGACAATGCTACATACCAAATATCTTTGCTCTGGGCCTTGTGGTTTTAAACAAAAAGTTTTTTTTAATTTTCCAATGTAAAAAACAGCAAGCCCTATGGCGGGGCCAATTTAGATTTAGGAGATGTTGTTTAAAGAAATTGTTGACAACGGACGACGACGGACAAAGCTCGATCCTAAAATCTCACCTTGGCACTCAGTGCCAGGTGAGCTAAAAATACTTTCATTTTTAATTATTTTGTCAGACCTAAACAGGAGGTTCACCATGGCACTGTACTGATCACCAAAGTTACATGCTTCAATATTTAAACTAATCATAATGAACATTTTGTTTAGTATATCAATTTAAGACATACAAAAAGACACACTTAAAATTTGGTTTGAAACGACTTATAATATTTTATACAGGTTCTTTAGAAATAAAATAGACAAATATGGAAACTCACTAGTATTTGATTGTAAAATTTAAAAGAATAATATCAAAATACTAAATAATTTACTCCCTTCACAGATAAGAATTCCAGAAACTTTTATGATGATAATAAAATTATTGCAAACACAATCATATGGAATAAGAGGGCCAACATGATTCTAAAATGCTCAAATAAGTAAAACTGGAAACTTTTTGTAACTAAGTAACGCTCAACAAGAAGGCCATGATGGCCCTATATCGCTCACCTGAGCATTGTAACACTAATGGATGATTACATCAAGGAAAGTTATTTGACATGGTAAAGAGTGATCTAACCCGACTGTTCAGTAGTTGTTGAAATCAACTGACCCCCAGGACCCTGTCAATATTTACCATGGGACCATGATTTGATCCAACTTGATAGAGATCCACAAGAAAATGCAACATCCAAAATATCTAAACCCAAGGCCTCATGGTTTTGGACAAGATTTTTTAAATTTTCCTATACAAGTATACATAAATCAGGTGACCCTGGGGCAGGGCCAATATTGACCCTAGGGAAATAATTTGAACTAACTTGGTAGAGGTCCACTAGACAATGCCACATGCAAAATTATTGAAGCACTAGGTCTTGTGGTTATGAACAAGAAGATTTTTTAAATTTTCCTATACAAGTATACATAAATCAGGTGACCCCCGGGGGAGGGCCAATTTTGACCCTAGGGCAATACTTTGAACAAACTTAATAGAGGTCTACTAGGCAATGTTACATACCAAATATTCAAGCTCTATGCCTAGTGGTTTCAGAGAAGATTTTTTAAACTTTCCTATATAAGTCTATATAAATCAAGTGACCCCTGGGTTGGGCAAATTTTGACCCTAGGGCAATAATTTGAACAAACTTGGTAGAGGTCCACTAGGCAATGATAAACACCAAATATTAAAGCCCTAGGTCATCTGGTTTTTTATAAGATTTTTTTAAATTTTCCCATATAAAATAGAGCAAACCCTGGGGTGGGGCCTAATTTGAGGAGATGTTGTTTAAAGAAATTGTTGACGACGGACGAGGACGGACAAAGCTTGATCCTAAAAACTCACCTTGGCACTCAGCGCCAGGTGAGCTAAAAATACTTTCATTTTTAATTATTTCGTCAGACCTATACAGGAGGGTCACCATGGCCCTGTACTGATCACGAAAGTTACATGCTTCAATATTTAAACTAATCATAATGAACATTTTGTTTAGTATATCAATTTAAGACATACAAAAAGACACACTTAAAATTTGGTTTGAAATGACTTGTAATATTTTATACAGGTTCTTTAGAAATAAAATAGACAAATACGGAAACTCACTAGTATTTGATTGTAAAATTTAAAAGAATAATATCAAAATACTAAATAATAACTCCCTTCACAGATAAGAATTCCAGAAACTTTTATGATGATAATAAAATTATTGCAAACACAACCATATGGAATAAGAGGGCCAACATGATTCTTAAATGCTCAAATAAGTAAAACTGGAAACGTTTTGTAACTAAGTAACGCTCAACAAGAAGGCCATGATGGCCCTATATCGCTCACCTGAGCATTGTAACACTAATGGATGATTACATCAAGGAAAGTTATTTGACATGGTAAAGAGTTATCTAACCCGACTGTTCAGTAGTTGTTGAAATCAACTGACCCCCAGGACCCTGTCAATATTTACCATGGGACCATGATTTGATCCAACTTGGTAGAGATCCACAAGAAAATGCAACATCCAAAATATCTAAACCCAAGGCCTCATGGTTTTGGACAAGATTTTTTAAATTTTCCTATACAATTATACGTTAATCAGGTGACCCCCGGGGCAGCGCCAATATTGACCCAGGGAAATAATTTGAACTAACTTGGTAGAGGTCCACTAGACAATGCCACATGCAAAATTATTGAAGCACTAGGTCTAGTGGTTATGAACAAGATTTTATAAATTTTCCTATACAAGTACACATAAATCAGGTAACCCCCAGGGGGAGGGCCAATTTTGACCCCAGGGCAATACTTTGAACAAACTTGGTAGAAGTCCACTAGACAATGCCACATACAAAATATCGAAGCTCTAGGCCTTGTGGTTTTAAACAAGAATATTTTTTTAATTTTCCTATATAAGTCTATAAATCAAGTGCCCCCCCCCCCCGGGCGGGGCCAATTTTGACCCTAGGGAAATAATTTGAACAATCTTAGTAGAGATCCACTACATAATAGAAAATATACATAATGCTACACACCAAATATCAAAAGCTCTAGGTCATCTGGATTTTGAGAAGAAATTTTTTTATACATTTTCAATGCAAATTCTTCGGGTTGCTAAGGCAACCAGAGTTCTGCATGGAATGCAATTCTTTGAAAAACTTTTGTGGAGCTTCAAGCAAGGAACACACCTGTGAAGTTCTGTTGAAATTGATCCAGTGGTTTAGGAGGAGATGTTGTTTAAAGAAATTGTTGATGACGGACGACGGACATAGCTTGATCCTAAAAACTCACCATGGCATTCTGTGCCAAGTGAGCTAAAAATAATGGTTTCAAAAAATTTACATGTACAAAAATAATAAGTAACCCCAAGAGCAACTAGAAATGTGTCCGTAGTACACGGATGCCCCCGCCACTTCACACTGGACACAGAAATAAGCGTTGTGTGGCAAATATGTGAATACAACATACAGCAGGTTGCTTGGGAATGCTGCCCAGTGTGGGAGTAAAGGAACACCTAAGGGTGGTAAACACTATTTCAATATAAGGAATGAACGTAAATATATAAGTGTCCGCTGTGACCTTGACCTTTGAGCAAGCAACACAGTTTTTGTGCATGACACGACGTCTTAATATGATGAACATTTGTGCCAATTTATTTCAAAATCCAATCATGCATGACAGAGTTATGAGCCGGAAAAGAACATACACTTTCACTATATCCATAATAATACGCACAAACTTTGAACTTCCACCCGTAACACACAAACACCAATAGACAAGGTAAACACTATAAGCCACCCGCCATTTCATGGCGGGGGCATACAAATTTGAACAAACTTTGTAGATGTCCACCAGACAATGCTACATACAAAATATGTTAGCTCTAGGCCTTGAGGTTTTAGACAAGAATTTTCTTTTTTTGTTCTCCTATATAAGCCTATATAAATCATGTTGAACTTGGCGCTCTGGTGAGCTAAAAATTTGTACAGGTCCACAAGACACTGCTACACACCATATATCTAAGCTCTAGGCATTGTAGCTTCTGACAAGAAGATTTTTAAAATAGTGAACTTAGCGCTCTGGTGAGCTAAAAATTTGTACAGGTCCACAAGACACTGCTACACACCATATATCTAAGCTCTACGCATTGTAGCTTCTGACAAGATTTTTAAAATTTCCCTATACAATTTATTTGAATATGAAGTGACCGCTGGGGCAGGGTCAATTTTAACCCTAGGGCAATAATTTGAACTTGGTAGAGGTCCAGTAGACAATGTTCACACCGAATATCTACGCTCTAGGCCCTGTGGTTTTGGACAAGAAGATTTTAAAAGTTATTCATATTGGTTGCCATGTCAATCAGTTTTTAACTAGAACTGCCACAGAGTGACTAAAAATACCCCCACATACTGCCTTGTCACAGATGTATGGCCAGCCGCAACACATACACTTCAGTCCATGCGATTGCTTTTAGTTGTACAAAATCCGTGCAATAATCTGCGTGATTGCTTGTTATTACAATGATGGTGATCAGCTAATTTAAAATCGCACAATAGATAACTAAAAGACGAGCTAATTTATGGCCATTTTTTGAGAATTGATATTCAAGTGTGACCATGCCCTTGGAGATATTGACGTAATTCTATCGCATGACACACCATCCTATGATGGTGAATAAATGTATCAAGTGATTTTAAAATCTCACAATGAATGACAAAGTTATGGCCCGTACAAGCAAATTTATGGCCATCTTATATACCTTTGAACTTCAAGTGTGACCATGACCTTGGAGATATTGACGTAATTCTATCGCATGACACACCGTCCCATGACGGTGAACAAATGTACCAAGTGATTTTAAAATCTCACAATGATGGACATAGTTATGGCCCGTACAAGCAAATTTATGGCCATCTTCCAAGTGTTACCTTGACCTTGGAGATATTGACGTAATTCTTTCGCATAACACACCGTCCAATGAAGGTGAACAAATGTTACAAGTAATAACAAAATCCTTCAATCCATGGAGAAGATGGACTAACTGCGGGACAGACAGACCGACAAAGTGACTCTAATATAGACCCCTCTATCAATGGTAGTTGGGATATAATAAAAAAAAATATTTTTAATAACTTTGATAGAGCTTCATGCAAGGAACATACATGTAAAATTTCGTTAAAATTGGCCAACTGGTTAAGAAGGAGATGTTGTTTGAGTGCAAATAATTGATAATACTATTCATGATAGCAAGTCATTTACAATATTTGTTTTCTTCTTCATTTTGGCCTGGGCCCTTGCCCACACCTGATATTTCAGTTTCAGCCATGGTAAAGCTGCCAAATTTTTGTCAGATGTAGTGGCTTTAAACATTATGAGCTGTCCTTTACGAGGAGGCCTTTTGTTTTTAACAGCTTCATCCACCAGATGCTGGATCTGTAATTTCTCAGCCTGTGACCATTCTCTCTTTGACACTGAAAATAGTACCAAAAAGTAAATAATTAACATGTCCAGAAGTTACTCTTTCTAACATCTTAAATCCATATTACACATCTTACACAATTGATTTGTACTATTTCCATCAACATTCTAGTTTCATAAACAGAGGCCAGAGTTATGACTGAAGATCTAAAAAGAAAAGAATATTCACATGTAGCAGGATCAGGAAAGTCATGTACCAAGGTTGTCGATCATAATTGAAATCCTGTTGCTTAGATTTGTTGTGTTTATCTTTTTGCAATAAAATTTGATCAGGAGTTCTTAAAATAGAAATTACCATTTTAGGATACCAATGCTTTTTGTCTGCACTACAATGTCTTTTCCATATGAAAGTCAAAGTCAACAAGATGTGTTTTAAAAACACAATGCCCCCCCCCCCCCCTAACATGTAAATGCACAGGTCCTGTAGAGATTGTCATGATAAACCAAGATATGAAGTCTGATGATTGTAGGCAGTAGCCTTTTGATTTAAAAGGCAAGGTTAAAGTTTGGTACAGACAAACAAAGGGCCATAAATCTGCTAAAAATGATCAATCACAAAACCCTGACAATATGTGCTGGGGAACTTGGTGACAATAGTTCTATCAAGGTTTGGTAAAAATCCCTTCATAAATTTAAGAGTTGTGCACAGAAGAGTATTCCTCTATTACATATTCACAAAACAAACAAAGGGCCATAAATCCTCCTAAATCAGACCAATCACAAAACCCGGAATATATGTGCTGGGTTTCTTGGTGACAATGAGTCTGTGAGGGTTTCATCAAATACCTTTGAGAAATGTAGGAGTATCATAGAAGAAATTTAGGAAACAAAATAAACTAAGGGCCATAAATCTTCCAAAAATGATCGAATCACAAAACCTGCGCAATATGTGCTGGGGAAATTGGTGACAATAGTTCTATGAAAGTTTAGTCAAAATCCCTTGAGAAATACAGAAGAAGTTGCAAACAAAAGAGTATTTCTGTATATATAACATATGCACAAAATAAACAAAGGGCTATAATTCCGTAAAAAATTATCAAATTTATGAATCATAAAACCTTTACAACATGCATTGGGTATTTTGATAACAATAGTTCCTTGAAAGCTTTATCAAAATCCCTTGAGAAAAGAAGGAAACAAGATTATTTCGCTGTTACAATTGCACAAAATAAACAAAGGGCCATTATTCTGTCAAAAATGATCGAATCACAAAACCCGGAATATCTGTGCGGGGGTTCTTGGTAACAACAATCTGTGAGTTTCATCAAAATCCCATAAAAAATCTAGGAGTAGTATCCTAAAAGAAATGTAGAAACACAATGACCCTGTGACCTTGACCTACTGACCTGAAAATGACCAGGTCATGTAGAGGTTGTCATGAGGAACCTACATATGAAGTTTGATGAATGTAGGTGCAAGTGTTTTGATTTTATGGGCAAGGTTAAAGTTTGGTACAAACAGACAAACAGAGAGACCAAAAACAATTCAATTTGAATTTATCAAACAATTTGAATTAAAGTGATAAAATAAAATATTATATTCCTGTTAATATAATAATACAATTACCTTTCCTTTTTGAGACACCCTCATGTATGTCAGGTCTATCCTTTGCCATTTCTTCATGTATGTCAGGTCTATCCTCTGTCATTTCTTCATGTATTTCTTCATGTATGTCAGGTCTATCCTCTGCCATTTCTTCATGTATGGCAGGTCTATCCTCTGCCATTTCAATATCTACAATGAAATATTTGATCTTTTATAAACTCGCTCAATTCATGTCTGCTGATTAACTTGATTTTAACTTATTTTGCTTCCAATATTGATACCTTTTATCCAAAAGTATTGCTAATTTGCTATCAATACTTTCATTGGAATTTTACACTGATGATGATGATTCATGCTCCATTTATTTTCAAGATGTGACTTTAAATTTGGAAGAACTTAGATTCTCATTTTACATGTTTTTGTGTTATAACACAGACTCAATACTAGGTTAAAGAGGCATGCCCAGGAATTGCTGTGTCTTTCTTTTCGTACACCAGAAATGCGTTTGTCACTTGTAATACCAATTATTACCGAAAAGTCAAAGAAGAATGTCCGTTCAAAAATTACCCTATAACGTGCGCGTCAGTATTTGTGTGACGGTTTGATAAAAGACTTTTATTGACGACAACGATATTTCCAATACGTCTGAGAGTTAAAATAAGCATGTGCACTGCCTTTCAAGTGAACATAACATGAGAAATACTTACTATTTCAGTTTGTTGACATTTTTTCCGCGATATTTTCGGTTTTGACAGATACCGAAATGATCGAGTTGTGAAAATGACAAATAATTTCTGAGGCCGAAATCGGCAGGTTTGGTAAATCTTGAAATGTGTTTTTTGAGTAAACTAGCGGGATGTTTTGTAAATATTTTTACAGGGCTTTCATTAATTGATTTAGGCATTAAAATGAAACCAATTTAATTGCTATTTGAGACGCTTATATATAATTTCGCTTTAAAGTATGCCATATTTTTTTAGAGTGATTCAAATGTTTCATTTATTTGTTATGAAAAACGGTAAAATTATCACTGAAAAATTTAATGGAGCATCGGACCATTGACCTTTTCAAATTTACCGGACTGATCGAAATGATCGCATTTATTTTCGATTTCATGTTGCCTAGTAAATCATAAATAAATTGGGACTGCATGATTATGATGTACATCCTAAGGTAGTATGTCTCTTACTGAGGATGGGGGATTTTGACAGGAATGTCACACTTCTGCTCATTTAAAATGGGGGGATTTTCGAAAAATTAGCATAAGTCTCGCAATGGCGCATTCTAGACCGGACACTTCTGATTCCAAATTATGGATATTTTATGCAAATTATCAAATAAAACCATAACATTTGTACTAGGGCGTGTATTGTCAGCCCACTTGCTAGACGAACCGGTTTGCGAAACGGCAATGCAATACGCAGATCGGTTTGCAAACCTTCTGAGCATTATATCAATAAATCATTTTGTATTATTTACTTGATCCTTCCTGTTTAACTATGTATATGTTAATAAAAAATCATATAAGACCAAATCATAGTAATTCATACCTCCTATTATAAAACGTAAAACAGAGTACGGTCTTTAACAAGTACCAACATCTGGGCATGCTTTCAATCCTGATACTGACAATCGACTGAATTTATCGTTAACTTTGGTAATTTAATGGTAGTTGTGTTTTTGTTTTAATTCAATTTCTTGTTATTTTAAAGATAAAGATAAGTTTGAAAACCTCGCAAAACTTCGGTATCCGAATATTTGTGTCCGAACTTTTGTCATGACTCGCGGTCTCTCAAGAGTTCGGATATTCGTTACAGCCCTAATTTGTACTGATAAATGAATAGGAGTCTATGCAAATTAAGTATGGAAACATAATTACCATTCCCATCTGAGTCACATTCATCATCTTCGTAATCCTCCTCTCCAATTTCAATATCTGGAACAAATTTCAACAAACATCATGACCCAAGCTGAAAGGCTAGTGATCTTTTAATTAATTAAAGCATAAACTAGAACTATCACTAAATGTGATGAATACCCCCATAGGCGGCCTTGACACAGTTATTGTTACATTTTACAGAGGGTAATATAATGCATCTTCATTTTTTAATACCTGCAAATTGTTGCTTAGAAATATCCTGACCAGTTTCTAAATATTCATTATATAAACAAGAGGGCCCTATATCGCTCACATGACAATCACTGTTCACTCATTAAAACTTTGGTTTGAACCAGTGACCTAGTTTTTGACCCCAGATGACCCATGTTGGAACTTGTCCTACATATAATTAAGACAAACCTTCTGACACATTTATGTGTGGTATGCATACCTTTCCCAGTAATTTCTTATTCTTACATCACACATTTACTAATGCTCACTGCAGCTAGTTTTAATTTGAATAATTTTCAATTTGCAAATAAGTTATCTGACTTTTTGTCTTAGATATTCTTCATCGATAAAATATACTTTTTCCAAATAGATTTTTACAACAAATGAATACAAAACAGACAGTTAACACTTTATAATGCCTCGCAACTATTCTTGTAGCTGGGTTAAAAAAAATTACCTTCAAGATTAATGTCATCAAGGCTCTTTCCAGCAAATTGAGCAGCTTTTCCTTCCTCCACAGACAATAGAAGTCTTGAAACCTTAGCCAATTCAATGACATCATCTTGCAGACGGTAAAACCGTCTATGAACACTAAGTTCATGCCCCATGTGCCGGGCTAATTCACCCAATTCTGTTTCTGACAGATTGAATACCTGGTGTAAATGAAGCATTAACCAATGATACTGATAATATAAGTTAGCTAGATTACATGAACATGTATATAGGTATGTTTATGTCAAGTTCATCAACATCTAAATTCATGACAGGTAATAACAGCACATAAATCTCAAGGGCCATGCGATAAGGGTTTGGGTTTGGTTTCAATGTAAGGTTTTTTAAAGTGTACAGACAGGATGAACTAAAACTATCACTGTCAAAAGCACTGAAAATTTCATGAAGATTTAATGAAAACACTATTGAAGATATTGATTATTTACTATAGCCATTCTGACATTACTACAACATTTATACAAACAAGAGGGCCAAGATGGCCCTATATCGCTCACATGACAATCACTGTTCACTCATTAAAACATTGTTTTGAACCGGTAACCTAGTTTTTGACCCCAGACGACCTATGTTTGAATTTGTCTTACATATCATTAAGACAAACAGTCTGACTAGGTTTGGTGAAGATACGATCAAAATTTGACATCTACAGTGTTAATAAGGTTTTCCTAAGATTTGACCTGGTTTTTTACCCTAGGTGACCCATATTTGAACTTGTCCTTAATATCATTAAGACAAACAATCTGACAAGGTTTGGCCAAGATCCAATCAAAACCATGACATTTAGAGCTTTTACAAGATTTTTACCTAAGATTTGACCTTGTGACCCAGTATTTTGAACCCGGCTGACCCATGTTCATCATTGACCGACATATCATTGAGGCAAACATTTTGACAAGGTTTGGTGAAGATCCAATTAAAACTGTGACATCTATAGTGTTAACAAAGTTTTCCTAAGATTTCACCTGGTGACCTAGTTATTGACCCCAGAAGACCCATATTTATACTTGACTGTTATATCATTAAAACAAACGATTTGACAAAGTTTGGTGGAGATTCAATAATAACTGTGAAATTTACAGTGTTAACATGGTTTTTCGTAAGATTTGACCTAGCGACCTAGTTTTTGACCCAAGATGACCCATGTTAGAACTCGTCCAAGATATTATGAAGACAAACATTCTGACAAGGTTTCATGATCATCCAATCAAAACAGTGACTTCTAGAGTGTTCACAAGGTTTTCCAGCAATTTGCCCTAGTGACCTAATTTTACTACAGAAATGACCCATTATCAAACTTGACCTACATATTATTAAAATAAACATTCTGACAAAGTTTCATGAAGATCCAGTTAAAACAGTGATTTCTAAAGTGTTCACAAGGTTTTCCCTTATTTGGCCCTGGTGACCTAGTTTTTTACCCCAAATGGCCCAATATCGAACTCGTCAATTTTGCTAAAATTGAGCCAAAAATGTGGCCCCTAGTATGGTCACAACATAAAGTTTGACGACGCACGACGCCGGACGGAGAGTGATCCTAATAGTTCACTTTGTCACTTTGTGACATGTGAGCTAAAAATGCCCAGCACTGGGCTTATCAGTTTATAAGGGGCATGGTAGTGAAAGATCTAAACCTCTGACAAAATACCCCCATTTGGGGGTGGGGTATGAATCACCTATGATAGTTCTAGTTCATTTTGTTGGGTTTAACATTACAAAGACACAATTACAGATCATAATCATAGTGACTTTCCAGCCGTTGATGTAGGGCTAAAAATTAACAATGGTCAGGTGTGCCTAGGCAACTAATTTTTCTCATTGGGCAAACCTAAAATTCGGAAACAGTCTTCCGGTCGGTGACCAAATATTCGGCTGTAGAATTTAATAAACAAAACAAAAACACGATATACATGAATTACTGGGCAACAAACAGCTAAAATCATCAGCAATACTTCTGCGGAATTAGCACTTGTAATTATTGATTCACAGAAATAACTTTTGCAGTAATTATGCATAGAGTATAAAGGAAAACTTCTTTTTTGGTGATAAGGACAGGTAGTTCAAATCCTAACTCACAGACTGCTTCAAATTATTCATTATATGGTCCAACTTAAAGATGTAATTTTTAAAACACACTGCCATATTTGTTGGACCACTAAGTTTTCTGGGTGACCAAGATTTTCAAGTCAGTGGTCCGGCTGGCTACCAAGCCATAATGGTTAGTGTTTAGTCCAGTGATGGTGGAGGAAGACCACAATGCCCCTCCTGTCATTATTTTGTCACATTTGGGCACCTGGGTAGAACCACTGACCTTCCGTAAGCTAGCTGGATGGTTTCGTCACATTAAGAATTCTACACCCCAAATAAGGTTTCAAACCCACAACGATGAGGGATAAGTAATTCAAAGCCAGCTAACTTGACCACGCATAATGATATATAAAACTAGCAACCTTAAAACAGACCTTATAAAGAGTGATTTCCTTTATATAAAATGGAGCTGCTCAGTTTTTTACCTGGGAGACAGTGGCTAAGTACTTTCGTAGTTTTGTTGTTGTTACTCTTTCTGGATATTGAAGATCAGCTGCATTTGCTGTGTGTCTGATGCAGTCACTTCCTTTCTTGAAGTTGAAATCACCCTGTAAATTCATTTTAAATTACTTTCCAGTTAACCAAATATGTACACAAAGTATGATACTTTTGTCTTTTCATTTCTCCTTTAAAAAGCTGTTAAGACAAAATGAAAAAAAATTCTTTCTCTTGCTATGGAAAAAAATCAAATATGTGATGTCACTTGTAGTGCGAGGTGCAATAAATTGATAATCGAAACAGTAGATCATAATGGCTCAGAATCACTAATGAGATTGCCGAATCAATTATTGTTATAAATAATTCTTCCAAAGAAATATGCACAAAAACAGCTATAAACTAGCTAAAATAAATTTTACAAGGCTTCTAATTGTTTTTCTTTCTTTTTCATAGCCTAAAACATCATATTTATATGGCATGTATAACATTATAAATACCAGACATGCGCTAATTTCCTCTACATGTACCTGTAAAGTGTTAACAAGAGGGCCAAGATGGCCCTTGATTGCTCACATGAGAACAAAGTCACTATAATTAATGACCAGTGAATATAGTTTCCATCTCGTATAACCCAATTTTACGTAGATTTTGAGATCAAAACCAGCAATGAAGGTATAATACTATTAAACAAGCTAAAACGTAGCAAATTTTCTAATCCAAGGGCCCATTACTCTTGAAGATGTAGTCCGATTCCGCCCATAACTGAACATGTCCAAGACCGTAAGGTCATACACATTCAATGTAAATATTATTAGGATCGGTGAATAAATGAATGCGCTACGGTGTAAACAAGCTAAAATATAGCAAATTTTCGAAGTCAAGGGCCCATAACTCTTGAAGTTCTGGTCCGATTCTGCCCATTATCGCTCTTGTCAAAGATCTTTTGGTTATATACATTTACTGAAAATATGATTAGGATTGGTGAATAAATGAAGGTGCTCGAGTGTAATCAAGCTAAATATAGCAAATTTCCTAAGTCAAGGGCCCATAAGTCTAGAAGTCTGATTTCGCCCATAATCGAACTTAACCGAGACATTGTGACCATATACATTGTGAGCAAGTATGATCACGATTTGTTAAGAGCCTTGGATGCTAGAGTGTAAACAAACTAAATGTGGCGGGAAACTGGACTCTGGACATTCATCGATCCTAAAAGCTCACCTGATGAATCAGGTGAGCTAAAAATCTGACGCTGTAATGGACATAGCTCGATTCTAAAAACTCACCTTCGCACTCTGTGCCAAGTGAGCTAAAAATGTTCACTTAACCGTTAATAAACTATGTAAATTAATATATTTTACCTGCGCAAACACATACGGATTTGAAGAAGGTGCCCCTCCATCATCCCTTTTATCAATCAAAGCTTCAAAGGCACTGGTCATTGATTTTGTCAAAAGAATAGGTACCCTTTTGAAGTTCTTCCCCACAACTTCAATCAGATCCATTCTAAACAAATCAAGCAAACAAAGTTGTTACACTTATTATGGAAAAATGCAATGAAACAGCTGAATTCTTAAAAAAATCAATATTTAAAAGACAAGCTGATATCACTGACTAAGCAGTCACACACGCAAACAATAAACAGATCAGTTCAATAAATTTGGTATCCCTTGTGCCAAATAATTCATCAAAATGAGAGACTAATGTAAAGAAACACTTTAGTCATATGACATTCCATTAAAATCACACTGTAAAGGGTTAAAATTTTCTTTAGTTAAAAACGAACTGACTGCAAAAATCTGTTTTATTCAAAAGTTAAAAAGATTTTTGAAATTCCACCACATACATGGCAGCCAAGTTTTTGAAAAATCAAAATTATTTGTTAAATTTCTTACTGTTTCATCAAGTTCCGTTCTATGGGTTGTAACGTTTGTACCAGCTCTCTGTTTTCAGTTCCCCAGGCAGGTCTGTTTTTAAACTGATCAATAAGCACCTTTGCTCCTTCGGTGGCCCGTCGCTTGTTGAAGCATAATACCCTGGCTAATGTAATCACCGCCAAATCATTCCAATTTCTACGACATGGATCCTCTGAGAGATGTGACGTCAATTTAACCATATTTTCTTCCAGGTAATTCTATGAATCAATGAACAATGTAATTAACATATGCATCAATTGTTTAGCAAATTTCTATCTTCTTTTGTAGAGCATACTAAACAAGAGGGCCAAGATGGCCCTATATCGCTCACATAACAATCATTGTTTACTCATTGAAACATTGTTTTGAACCTGTGACCTAGTTTTTGACCCCAGATGACCCATGTTAAAACTTGTCCTACATACAAACATTCTTACAAGGTTTGGTGAAGATCCAATCAAAACCATGACAACTACATAGACAAGGTTTTCTAAAGATTTGACCTAGTCACCTAGTTTTTGACCGCATATGACCCATTATCGAACTTCTATATATCATTAGAATAAACATTAAACATTCTGACAAAGTTTCATGAAGATCCAATCAAAACAGTGATTTCTATTTAACTATCATTTGCAAAGCTTGTCTCCGGTAAACAATTGAATTCAGCTTGTTCCAAATTTTTACCGTTTTCAGCCACGGAAAATTCGATACAAACAGAAACATAATGGACATGTGTAGAAACCACGCTTCAACAGGCGGGGTCATCTCAATAATCCAGACTTATTTATAAATAACAAAAAGATGCGATAGTTTGAAGTGTGATACATGTAGTTTGAAATTTTCGGCCATTCCCATTGCATTTCAAACTATCGCGATTCAACTGTAGTTTCAACTTACAATACACAAGTGCAAACTAAAAATATGTCTCACCATGTATTTCACAAGGTCCTCAGTCAAAGGCAAAAGTATCTTTTTGTTATGTTTCCTCTCCTCAAGGGAGCGATGTGCTAATGAGGACACATTTTCTGAGAATTCCTCTGTGTAAAGTCTGATAAATTCATCAGCCTGATCTTTCAATGCAACATCATGGCTTCTAATAGCTTGTCCCCTTTTAAGGCCTGCAATTTTCTTCATGAACTGACCTGATTTTAGAGCAAATGAAGGTTTGCTGTAAGTTCGAGTTCCTGATGAAGTCTTTTCATTAGATTCTACGGCTAAGGTACCAATAGCTTTCATAAATGTATCAAAGTGATCAGCTGTTATAAAGTCACTAATACTTGCAGATTCTTTACCTGTTTCTGACCTAAGTTCAATCTTTAATCTTCCTAAAATCCTCATCTTTTCTCTTACTTGACCTGCTCTTTGAGTACCAAGTTTTCTCAGTTGTACCCTTCCAAATAGCAACAATAAAGTGTCACTCTTCACCGCTTGACTTATCTCGTCCTTACGAAATCTATTTAAAATATGTTCTGTAAACTCTGAACTTTCCTCTGGCTGAAATATTTGTGTTCCTAGAGCACCCTGCAGTAAGTAATTTGCATTCTTCACACAGTCATCAGATTTCTTCTGTTCAGGACTTTCTGGACTTAATTTCTCTTCTTTGAAGGTACAACTTTTTACATGCCTCCATAGTTCTTTTTTAATGAAGAATGTTAGGCAATACATGCATGGCAAATAATCATTCACTCTATACAGCTTCGTATTTGCAGAAGGCCTCCTTCCAACAAAAAAAGTCCCAGTCTTGTTTAACAGTACAGCAATATTGTGATTAAAGTCTCCCAAGTTTCGGTATTTGCTAAACACTTTCCTTCTTTTTTCAAGAATATTAGCTGAATCTTTTCCAGTCTTAACTTTTGGAAGCATGGCAATCTCTTTAATATCATTATGCTGTCCCTCTAGATGTCTTGCCATTTTACTGACGTCTTTTTCGCAAAAAAAGCAGCAATGTTTCTTACTGTAATCTCTTTTTCTTCTTGCATTTTCATCATGATCATTTTTAGAGCTTGAATCTACGGCCTGTATTACTATCTCTAAATAAATAAAAAGAAAGTATTATAAACTAATGTTGTCTTAAGAGTAACTGTGTAAATGTTTTACTTCTACCAGAGTAAACTTTTGAAGCAAGGAACCCCAACATGGGGCTAATCCAGACATCTGGTCATTGCATGTTTTCAACAAACATAAAACAAGAGGCCATACATGCTGGACATCACAATAGCTCACCTTGCTATCTAAATATTGCGGGTCACTGTATTCTTGACTTTTGACAAAATGAATAGAGGTCATCTGCTTGTAGTGCCCAACCTCCCTATCAATTTTCTTGATCCTCGGCCTAAGTGTTCTCAAGCTGATTATCTAGAAACTGTTTCATCTACCCATGGACGGACGGACCAGCCAACATGTGCAAAGCAATATTACCCCACTTCTTCGAAAGGGGGGCATAATAGCAGTGTCTGTCTTTGCCTGTTATCCTACTTTAAACATATCTGAACTTAGTCAAACCTTATTTTCTCTCTTTACAATTATTCATATTGTGCGTATGTGGAGGTCAACAGCATTGGAACAGCATAAATGTGTGACTCTGAAAGCCTTGCAAAATCCTTTATTTTAAATCTCAACCAATTTTTTAGGTTGAACTCTTAAACAACCTGAATTTTAGTAATTTCCATGAGGTTTACAAAATTCTTTTAGAATGTACCAACTGCAGATTAAGGTTTCATTTAAATTTTAACTAATGTTCTTTTAAAGTAGTAATGTTACATTACCTGATGACTTATTACTTGAAACAGACTCTTCAAAACCATCTGTGGTCGAATCAGCAGGGAACTGCAAAACACCTTTCAATGGTATGCCATACTGAAAAAAATGAACGAATACATGTGTGCAAACTTTACTGAATGCATGACTAATAGGTCTCCAATGGTCAGGCGCATGTCTATTTGTAGGCCTGATCTTTTCAAGTACTTCCTTCATTTAAATATGTATTAATTACTAGGGCTGTACCGATACAGATCTCAGCCGATACGATACATATTGCGATACGGTACTAGCGATAAGCGATGTAAACGATACATTATATATTTCGTTGTAATGAAAAACATTGTAATATTAGTGTTTTGGAGAACTCTGCACACTTGTTTGGTGCTAGAAAGTCCTAATTAACTGTTAAACGGTGTAAAACTAAATTTGTCTTGTACTTAGTCATCAATTTGATTCACATATATGTTAGTTGATATTGTGGAAATTAAATAATTATGAGAATATTAGCAAGTTTTAATCTCTGTCCCGTAAATGACCTTATATCAAGAATAGATTCTAGCCATATAAAATTGTTTAAAGAATCAGGGTTATGATTGTCAAATTTTTCAACAATACTTAATTAATAATGAACTTCTGAAACCTTCAACTTGGATGTTATGATGACGAGACTTATGTGTTCTGAGGTTGCTATACTTGACATCGCGTTGACACTTGTTATAGACAAATACGTGCTTCTTTGTTTCATCAATCAGCAAACCAAAATGCTGCCATATTTTTATGTAAAATTACATGGTGGCATAATACAATTTATAAGTCAATATCTACTTGACAAAATCTAAATATTCACATCGAATTTGTTGTCTATCTTTACCTGACGCTGCTAATGTCGATAAATAGAGTATGGAATCCCGGATATTAGTTGCGTAAGCATTGTCGATGACGATGTGAGAGTAAATTCGCAAATCTAGTTCAGTATCTTAACATTCTAAAAGGTTTTTTAAATATAAATAAAAAGAACGCGATACGGCAAATACGGGACCATCCGATACGATACACATTTCGTTCAGCTCTGTACCGGTACACCGGCATATCGGGACAGCCCTATATATTACCTAGTTCAATGGAGAAAAGCCATGGCAAAATGTGACTGACTAAATAATTGATATCTAAAAGTATAAAGCATACCAGGAATCACAGCATAAGAATGGGATCTAAGAAAAACTCCAGAAACATACTTTATATGTATTTTTCTGCATATCTCATTTTTAGTAGAGTTAATTAATTAAGGATTTTCTTTTACATATATGATTTTTACTCCTGATAGCCAGTGCACATTGATAACTTAAAGCATAGAAACAACTGCCTTGATTTCTAAGATATAAACTACATAATTTCTGTTGTCTTTGTGTGCTCTGTGACCTAAATGTGACTACAACATTTAAAGATGCTTTATTCAAATCTGTTATTATTGTGTTCTGTTGTCTGATGGTTTATGTTAAGAGCTCTGGTGCACTTAACTTGACAATGTTACATACATTTGCCTGCTCTTCAAAAATTGTTGAACAATCTGAATCTGACACATATTCCTCAAGCTGGAGACCCTGTTCTGTTGCTCTAACAACCATATGCACTTTGTCATGTTCCAAGCTTCCTGTTTGACTTTCAGCTTCTAAAAAAAAGAAAGGACATTTGGCTCTGACATGTCTGAGATATTGCGGAATGGTACCAATTTCACTGGGGTATGGTGTGACATTTTACTCAAAACAGAAGTTTCCATTAGGGAAAGTATGATCACACTGGCCATAGCTTCCAGAGAAGCACAAGGTTTAACATAGCGGCAGATAAGCATGCATTGCAGATGCAGTGGATATATATGGCATTTTCACTGTTATCAGTAAGTTTAACATCAAGATTTACTTTAAGTTTTCACTATTTTCTGGAAAAACATAGTGAGACTAGAGCACACACATGTACTCTTCGAGCTCCTTAATCGTACATAATGCAATTCTTTGCCATTAATGTAAACACTTATGTACAGTTTGACGAAAGAATGGCACTATTGCAAAATTTTGGTTAAAACCCTTGTAATCTTATAAATAACGAACTCTGATAACGTCGAAATTGCATCATATGAATGATATTTTCATAAAACAACCATATTAATGTAATATATTTCATTGCATATATATTAAACAATTACAACGCAGGCAGCAGTGGATACGATTACAACGCAATGCAGTGGGTCCAATCTAATGAATTAATGTCTGTAGGACCCCACTGCTTCTGCGAAAGCTATGGCCAGTGTGAAGATATCATATCAAAATTGCTCCTCTCTGATTAGTCAGTTTACATATTTAAACCCTTGTGATGTCCTCCTTAAGTTCCTTTACACTTTCATAACTTTCCATAGCAGTTAATGCATTTCAATTTTTATTTACGATGCAAGTTTAAAAGCTGATCATTTACTTTAGCAACATAACCTTAACAAAAATATATTTTAATGGTCTCATTTTACCAGTAGCAATTGTAATTTTTAAACTTAAAACCTCTAGAAAGTTTGTAAGTGGTCTCTATAAATATCAACTGAATCATTACCTTGCACCTGGTTTAAAACTATGTTGTCAGCCTCTATATGCTGATCCTTAACTTTGTCAAAACTCATCAGCTGGTCTGTAACTACATTATCAGTCCCCATATACTTATTCTTAACTTTGTCATCAGAACTCACTGGCTGGCCTGTAAGTACATTATCAGTCCCCGTATCCTGGTCCTTTCCTATGTCATCAGAACGCATCTGTTGGTCTGTAACGTCTTCAGTCTCCATATGCTGGTTCTCTACTATGTGATTGAAATTCATCGGCTGGTCTGTAACAAAGATATCAGCTTCCATATGCTGGTCCTTTCCTATGCTATCAGAACTCATCAGCTGGTCAATAACTATGTAATCAGCTTCCATATGCTGGTCCTTTCCTATGCTATCAAAATTCATCAGCTGGTCTGTAATAACGTCATCAGCCCCCATATGCTGGTTCTTAACTTTGTCATCAGAACTCATCAGCTGGTCTGTAACTACATTATCTGTTTCCATATACTTGTACTTAACTTTGTCATCAGAACTCATTGGCTGGTCTGTAACTACATTATCCCTCCCCATATACTTGTTCTTCACTTTGTTATCAGAACTAATCAGCTGGTCTGTAACTACATTATCAGTTCCCGTATACTTGTTCTTCACTTTGTCATCAGAACTCATCAGCTGGTCTGTAACTACATTATCAGTTCCCATATACTTGTTCTTAACTTTGTCATCAGAACTCATTGGCTGGTCTGTAACCATGTTATCAGCCTCCATATACTGGTCCTTTTCTATGTCATCAGAACTCATTGGCTGGTCTGTAACTACATTATCAGTCCCCATATACTTGTTCTTAACTTTGTCATCAGAACTCATTGGCTGGTCTGTAACTACATTATCAGTCCCCATATACTTGTTCTTAACTTTCTCATTAGAACTCATTGGCTGGTCTGTAACTACATTATCAGTTCCCACATACTTGTTCTTAACGTTATTATCAGAACTCATTGGCTGGTCTGTAACTACATGATCAGTCCCCATATACTTGTTCTTAACTTTGTCATCAGAACTCATTGGCTGGTCTGTTACTACATTATCAGTCCCCATATACTTGTTTTTAACTTTGTCATCAGTACTCATTGGCTGGTCTGTAACTACATTATCAGTTCCCATATACTTGTTCTTAATTTTGTCATCAGAACTCATTGGCTGGTCTGTAACTACATGATCAGTTCCCATATACTTGTTCTTAATTTTGCCATCAGAGCTCATTGGCTGGTCTGTAACTACATGATCAGTTCCCATATACTTGTTTTTAACTTTGTCATCAGTACTCATTGGCTGGTCTGTAACTACATTATCAGTCCCCATATACTTGTTTTTAACTTTGTCATCAGTACTCATTGGCTGGTCTGTAACTACATTATCAGTTCCCATAGACTTGTTCTTAATTTTGTCATCAGAACTCATTGGCTGGTCTGTAACTACATGATCAGTTCCCATATACTTGTTTTTAACTTTGTCATCAGTACTCATTGGCTGGTCTGTAACTACATTATCAGTCCCCATATACTTGTTCTTAACTTTCTCATCAGAACTAATCAGCTGGTCTGTAACTACATGATCAGTTCCCATATACTTGTTCTTAACTTTGTCATCAAATCTCATCAGCTGGTCTGTAACTACATTATCAGTTCCCATATACTTGTTCTTAACTTTGACATCAGAACTCATCGGCTGGTCTGTAACCATGTTATCAGCCTCCATATACTGGTCCTTTTCTATGTCATCAGAACTCATTGGCTGGTCTGTAACAACATTATCAGCCTCCATACACTGGTCCTTTCCTATGTCATCAGAACGCATCAGCTGGTCTGTAACTACATTATCAGTTCCCATATACTTGTTCTTAACTTTGTCATCAGAACTCATTGGCTGGTCTGTAACTATGTTATCAGCCTCCATATGCTGATCCTTAACTTTATCATCAGAACTTAACAGCTGGTCTGTAACTACATCAGAATTCATCAACTGGTTTGAAACTATATTATCAGCCTCCATATGCTGGTCCTTAACTATGTCATCAGAATTCACCAGCTGGTTGTTTTCAACTGTAATTATACATAAGAATGTTTTTAAACATACAGCATTCCCCTGTTTAAACGCTCCCCTCCCCAACCCTTTTTTTTGCCAATAAAAGTGTCTGTCCGGGACTCATGACGTAAAATCCGTTTTTATTAAAGATAAGACACAATTAAATCCACTTTGAATAATTGTTTCAATCAAAATTAACATGTGAACAATAACTAAAAACTAGTGAAACCGCGTGAAAAACTATGTACCGTATACTGTACGGTAATTTACATCTAATAAAAATCAATACAGTGCACTATTAAAAAAAATGTCGATCACTTTCATACAGTAATACAGTAGATCTATGGACCATTTGTGATGTTTATTAATTAGTTTTATTTGGCCATGTTTCGACTTTATCCTTATACATCGATACGTAACAATCATATCTGACACGCGACTTCCACAATTGATTTTTGAATGACATATTTATATTAATACCAAATCAGGGCCCACGCTGTCGATCTCCACTTTCACCAATTGGCAAAAGTCCGACCAAAGTGGCTCCAAAAATTTACTAGTGCCGAAAGTGTATAAAATGTCAATTTTAACCTCCAGAATAGTTGAATAGACTGGTTTAAATGTGTCCTCGGACATTTTGTCGACGGCGTTAACAGAAATATTTCCATCCCTTTCAAAGACAGTTACCGGTATAAAAATCCATCTGTAAAAAAAGTTAATGTCCAACACTTTCATAGTGTTTGACTATTTCTTCCGCAAATTTAACGACTTGTAATTTGAAAGAAGCCGTGTAAGATTTTTTACCCCTCGACTCCATGATAGCTAAACTTAGCTATTGACATGTACATAAAAACTCGATTACACATTGGCGAGATTACGTCAGAGATTATGTCAGACACGCGATAAAGATAAAACGCTTACTCGGCAGCGACAGCCTTTTAATTGATTTTTGACATGTAGTTTAACTAGTGCAACTGACTACAATATTTATCCTAGTCAAGAGCACCCGGAATGACAGTTGATTAATATTGCATTAACACCGCGATATTTTTCAATGGCAAGAGTTGCAAATTCATTTATCTGACCTAAAAAAAAACTTAGGATACGGTATTCCAGATTTTTTTTTTTTTTTGTAAAATACGGTCACAATAAACGCCCCCCTTTTGGAAAATGCATCGCCTCCGAGAGCTTTATTCGGGGGAATACGGTACATTGCATGTTGCACAGTAAATGGGCCAAAAGTAGTAGCATCTAAGGCAAAAAATAAAGTTTCGTAATTTTGATTTATTTTGTTTGCATGAAGATGTTTTATGTATCTTGGTTCTGATTCCGATGGAGAAAAGATAACTTTTGGCTGAAAAAAAAATTATTGGCGATTTTCATTAAGTGGTCAGGTAGGGGGACGGACGTTACAGTTGAATATTAAAAATCCAGTTGTGAAGCCTATTACGGACAAAACTGCATTAGAATTGGTTTTCCTACAAAAGTGATGTCAATACACCTCTATAGTATGTTGGTGTAATTTTGGCAGATTTTTTTTAAAAAATCACTTTTTCCCAAATTCTCATTTTGAAACTTGGAATAAATCAAAAACCAAAAAATTCCATTTCCATTTATGCTGCTTCAATAGCAGCTAGTCTGTCAATGACCCTGATTTATTACCCCCTACTGTGGAATACAGATGACTCCTGGTCCATAAGACACATGCCTTGCATTCTTGGCTCAATGTGCCACATTGTTTTATGGTCCTTTGTTAATTGGAGCTCATTATGAAATTGCAGTACTGTTTTCATGAGGTACTGATTGCATAATGGTCACCTCTAAAGGGATTAAATTAATCACCCACTGGGTCTGACTCAAATAGAAAGACCCTTATCATCCACAATGCAGTTGTTTTACAACTGATTGACTGGGTCCCTTTTGTAGTCATTCACACGTCTAGAAATAGCATACATTAATTGCCTGAGGATATTAAGTCTGAATAATACTTTACAATTGTCTACATTAACTGCATTGGATTACTATATGAGATATATTGAACAACCTTCATTTCCAATTAGAGTTTTACAGAATTCTGTAACATCCGTCCTTTTTCTGTAACGTCCGTCCCCTATCCCATAAATAAGATATTTTAAACTATTCTAAGACCAGATAGCTTTTTAGCATTAGTTTTAAGTAAGATTGATATATTTTTCATACATAAAACATTAATAGCTTACATCATTATGAAAAAAAGGAGAAAATTTGATTGTCATATTTTTAATATTTTATTTCCAAAAGTAAAAAAAAATGCAATAAACAAAGTTCAAAGTTAAAACAAAGTCTGATTTTTTTAAGAAGACTTTTCTTAAATAATCCACGTAGAAATAGTAAAAATCTTTGAAGATTTTGATACTAAATGAAGGTTTTAACAATGTATGGATAGGGGGGACGGACGCTATGGGGACATATAAGTTTAGCATTTTAGTCCTGTGTTCATCTGGAACATAATGCAGTACATTTTATTGTACATTTTTGGAATCAGTACTTGAAGTGTAATGTTGCTAAGTTATTTTGATCTTTATTATTTTGTTCTTTAGTGAAATATCGGGGGGGGGGGGGGGGGGGGGGGGCGGCCGTTACACTTTTTTCCATACAAAACATTTTTTGTTTGAAAATCAATTTTTTGAAAAAGAAATCTGCCCATAAGCAGTATCAAAAGCACTTGCCTCTAATTATGCACAATTTTTTTAAAGAATGAAAGGTAATAAAAAATGCTTTGTAGGAAACTATTTAAATGATTAGGGTGTTAAATAATGATGTCATTGTTACATGTTAAAAATAGGTAAAAAAGTACATGCTAAAACATTACAGGTCTAAACGGACATTTTTCAGGCATTAAATAGTCTGTAATTTTTTTTTATAGTCACAGGATCCAAAAACTGTCTCAGGTACATTTGAATAATACTTATATCAATCAAATAACAACAAAAATGTGCATGTCAAACTATGACTTTGTACAAAACATGGAATTACATAACATTTTGATAAATTGGCCCATTTACTGTGCAACAGGCAACATGTACCTTTAAAGTTTGGTTGTTATGAAGGAAATTATATACTGTAAATCAGAAATTTTTGTGAAGGACTAATTTTCACAAAAATAAATTGTGATTTCCTCTTTCGGTTATTTACACGGATAAAAACTGAAAGTAGAAATTCATGAACATTTAACCTCACGAATTAGTCAGAAATGTTTTCGCCAAATTTTGGTCTCACAAAGATATCTGATTTTACAGTGTAAAATAGCATCCCAGGTATTTCAGGTATTAGAACAGAACATCTCAAATTAGATAACCCAAATTCATATATGTAGTTTTTGATTTAAAAATACTTAGTGAGTAGATTTTAATGGTGAACTTGAATGAATTTTAGAAGTTGACAATATGGCAACCATAGCACAGAATGACCACACTTAATCTATGTAAAACAAAGTTGTATTAATTGACACACACAATCTTCAGCTCATCTATGGTTTGTTTATAAATTTGTATAATTTTTAAAAGTGCATACCTAAACCTAGTCTTAACTGTATTTTGAGGACTTGAATGAAACACACATTGAGTCCTCAGGATGTTACAATGCCAGAGAAGTTGAACAATTAAAATGGCTTGTGTATCTAATTTATTCTAAAGAATGTTTAAAACATCTCAAATTAGGTAACCCAAATTCATATATGTAGTTTTTTAATTCAAAAAATACTAACAGAGTAGATTTTAATGGTGAACTTGAATGAGTTTCAGAAGTTGGCAATAAGGCAATCGTAGCACAGAATAACTAGAATCAATCTAAGTAAAACACAGAATGTTTCTATTGTTTGATATACACAATCTTCAGCTTATCTATGGTTTGTCTGTCTATTTGTATAATTTGTAAAAGTGCATACCTAAATCTAGTCTCAACTGTATTTTGAGGACTTTTGTGAGTAACACTAGCTAACTTCAAAGGCATTGTAACATCATGAGGACTTGTCACAATGTGTGCTTCAGTCAAGTTCTCAAAATAAAGTCAAATGAAAATGGACAAAAACATAATGTCCATCTTCTATCCATTTCAATCAATATTGTAATTTGTATTGATGCACATAATAAAGTTGAACTTGAACTTTCCCCACCATACATGCACCAGTAATTTGATGTGCAATATACCCACAATAATAAAGAAACTATATTCTTCAGAATATACCCATTACTATTTGTTTGTATGGTGAGCTTAATGCCGTTTTTCAACAATTTATCAGTTATATACGGTGGCTGACTCATCAAAGTTTTCATATACCAGTAAGTGTACTACACCAGTGATTATACTTTAAAGCCTGTTTCAAAATCTTAGTGCTTATACTTTCTATCTTAACTTTTTATGGCATACTGATGTATGAATTTCATTCCATTATAATCAATTCAAATTTTGAAATACATGTTTGCCAATAATCTTTATCAGTGTTTCCGAATTTCAGTAAACAATGAAAATCAAGTCAAACTGCAAGAAAGTTGTAAACTCAACTAAATTTAAACAAGAGGGCCAAGATGGCCCTATATCGCTCACATGACAATCACTGTTCACTCATTAAAAAACATTGCTTTGAACCGGTGACCTAGTTTGAATTTGTCTTACATATCATTAAGATAAACATTCTGACAAGGTTTTGTTATAGAGATAAAATCAAAATTTGACATCTACAGTATTAATAAGGTTTTCCTAAGATTTGACCTTGTGACCTAGTTTTTGACCCTAGATGACCCATATGTAAACTTATCCTTTATATCATTGAGACGAACAATCAGACAAGGTTTGGCCAAGTTCCAATAAAAACCATGCAATTTAGAGCTTTACAAGATTTTTACCTAAGATTTGACCCGGTGACACAGTTTTTGACCCGAATGACCCATATTCAACCTTGACCCACATATAATTGAGTAAACATTTTACAAGGTTTTGGTGCAGATCCAATCAAAACTGTGACATCTACAGCGTTTACAAAGTTTCCCTAAGATTTGACCCGGTGACTTAGTTATCGACCCCAGATGACCCATATTTGTACTTTACGGTTACATCATTAAAACAAACAATTTGACAAAGTTTGGTGAAGATCCAACTATAACTGTGAAATCTACAGTGTAAACATGTTTTTTTACAAGATTTGACTTAGGAACCTAGTTTTTGACCCACGATGACCCTTATTCGAACTTGTCTAAGATATTCTAAAGTGTTCACAAGATTTTCCCTTATTTGGCCCCGATTACCTAGTTTTTCACCCAATATGGCCCAATATCGAACTCATCTTGAGATTTTGTCAATATTAACATTCTGTCCCAGTTTTACTAAAATTGAGCTAAAAATTCCTAGTGTGTTCACAACGTAAAGTTGGATGACGCACGACGACAGACGGAGACTGATCCTAAAAGCTCACCATGTCACTTTTTGACATGTGAGCTAAAAACTTAAACTAAACTAAAATCTAAATCATACCTTTGCTTTTCCTCTAAAAAAAGATTTTTAAACATAGTATAATAAATTCTTTAAATCAATACATACAAGATGGCCACAGCATTCTGCCAAGTCATTAAACAAATTAACAATATTGGAGACCTTTTGAAAAAGACTCGAGACAAAAAAATCCACATACATTATAACAATCTGTATGAAGAAGTTCACCCCATTTTATTTTGATGCACATCTTTAAATGGAGGATTGAAGGTTATATTGTTGTTTTGGTGCGATTGCGGATTTTCTGTTGACAAAAGCTTAGAATTTTCTGCCACTTTTTTGTTGGCGTTGCCATTGAACTGCCTGGAAAAACAGTCGATTCCATTGGTCGGCGCAGAATTATGCACCAATCAGATGAGCAGTAAGAAACGACTTGCTCACTTTGCACTGGCTCCTATAATATTTTTACTATTGTGACGATTGCAGTTTGTTTTTCATACACGACATGAATTGCACCCCAAGCAATATCTTATGCAACATTTCAGTTTTTTAGTGACTCACGTCCTTGGTAGAACACTACGGCCATGATGGCCCTTTACATCTCACCAGAAAAAAGGCCTTTAGAGAAGAATTTGTTTCACCTTTTTCCTATTCATGAGCCTAAATAAATTGAGTGACCCCCCAGGGTGGGCCAATCTTGATTACGGGACCATCATTTCAACCAACCTGGCAGAGGTCCACTAGACATTGCTACATCCAAAATATCTAAGCTCTAGGCACTGTAGCTTCTGACTAGAAGATTTTTAAAATTTTCCTATATAAGCCTACGTAAAATCAAGTGAACCCCTGGACGGAGCCAATTTTGACCCCAAGGCTACAACTTGAAAATCTTTGTAATGTCCCCAGATGATACCGCACACCAAATATCTAAGCTCTAGTCAATGTGGCTTCAGACAATTTTTGACAAAAGGACGGCGAAAAATAAAGAAAGGATACTAAAGTGACTCCCCCATGTTAAATATCAGCCACATAAAGCCGATTTTAGCCACATAAACCCACTTTAGGACACTTATGCAAGTGACTCCAGTAGAGAGAGAGAGTCCTAACCACAACTCTATAGTCACCCAAACCCAGTTTGTTTGTACAGACGGACGCACCCAGGACGGACAACACGTGATCACAATAGAGCACTTTGTGCTCTGGTGAGCTAAAACGCATTGTGTCAATTATAATTCAAGATTGAAATCTTTCATACGATCAAAGTAAAGGGACTCAGGGAATTGGTCTCCAATCTATGTCAGGACGATTATTGCAATGCAAACTATTGTGATTTATATGTTCTTAACAGTAAATCAAGTAATTTCTAACTAGCTCCCAACATGCTACAGTAGCTAATATAAGATACCTTTTTTCTCCAAGGGTGGTCACCAGGTCCATAGTTGTATAGTATCTCCTCCCCTGGTTTGATATCTCTAATCGCAACAAAATACAGTGATGGAACATTTTCCTCCTGATGCACTTCTACCTTGCAGTTGGCGCCTTTCACACTATCATTTATAAGCCTCCCGAACGAACCGTCCTCTTCTGTAGCATCAATCCTTAAATAATCACCAAAACAATGACTAAAGGGAAAACATATGACATTGTGTCATAGTTATTTAATAACATTAATAATAAGGCTAATAACTGTCAGGTTATAAGCGTTTCAGTAAAATATCACTCAAATTAGCTCATTTACAAGAAATTTGAATCTTCAAATTGAAGAAGTGAACTGAATAAACTGTTTAATGAGACAAAACTATATTCAGCAATTCCATTAATCATTAAACTATATCATTTCAATATATCAGTAACATTTATTTCAACAAGTTATTTACCTAAGTAATATAATATGAATTGGCTTAAATTTTCATAAACTTACATCAGCTATACATATATAGTTATTAAATAAAATATCAAAATGATTGGATAAAACATGGTATCTTGAAGTTGTAGACCATTTTTTAATTTGGCAGATCACAATGTCATGAAAAGATTTTTTTCTGCTTTTTTGGAGACAAGTGATATATGTAAAATATTAATACAAATAAGGTGCATGAAACATACCAGCACAACCTTCCTTTAAATGAAAATTCAAATATATATGTGTCATCACCAACTGGTTCGTCATAACGCAGCATTCCTTCGTATTTCAAGAATTTGTCACCTTGTTCTATATTGGAATTGGTGTGAACGCATCTGCCTAAATGAAATGATTTTTTTAGAAGACAAATAGACTTATAAATAGAAAAATAGTACAGCAGAATGTTATTTCTATAAATAAATAAGGGCAGTGATCTGCCTAAAATATAACAAGCTCTAAGACTATGTTGAGAGTGATCAACTTTAAAATTTTCTTTTTTAATTTCGAGGTACTTAACTTTTCAGAGATGTTAAGGCCATCACTTATACCGGTAAATTCCTGGGAAGAGAAATAAGTCAAGCGCTTTGACAAGTCATTTAGGAAAGAATTAATGGCATTATCACTAGAACTGTAGGAAAGGTGCAGAAGAGTGTGACTAAAAAATAAAACAAGAGGGCCAAGAAGGCCCTATATCGCTCACATGACAATAATTTTTTACTCATTAAAACTTGTCTTACATATAAATAAGACAAACATTCTGACAAGGTTTAGTGAAGATCTAATCAAAACCATGACAACTACTGCATAGACAAGGTTTTCTTAAGATTTTGCCTCGTGGCCTAGTTTATGACCCCAGATGACCCATGTTCAAAGTTGCCTTAAATAGCATTAATACAAACATTTGACAAGGTTTCGTGAAGATCCAATCAAAATTTTACATCTACAGTGTTAATAAGGTTTGCCTAAATTTTGACCTCATGACCTAGTTTTTGACCCTAGGTGACCCAGGGGTTCTGAAATATTTTCATTTCGCACTTGTCCACAGACAATTAACAACCTAATTTTCACTTGTCCATACAAAAAATTCACTTGCCCAGATATTCTTAAGCGTAACCCTTTTGCACATACAAAAAGTTGCAATGCGCAACTTTAAATGGAAAACCTTTTTGTGCATGAAGAAATACCATCCGTATTTTTCTGAAGCCACGGAAATTTAAACAAGAGGGCCATGATGGCCCTATAAATGCTCACCAGGAGAAAAGGTCATTTGGAGATTAACATTGTTGAAGTTTTCTATACGAGTCTAAGTAAGATCAAGTATGAACAGATTTAAAAGAGGTCCATTAGACAAAGCTAGATACCAAATATCTTAGCTCTAGGCCTTGTGGTTTCGGAGAAGATTTTTAAAAATTTTCCTATATAAAATAGAATAAACCCCAGGGAAGGGCTAATTTTGACCCCGGGGCCATAACTTGAACAAACTTGGTAGAGGTCCACTAGACAATGCCACATACAAAATATCTAAGCTCTAGGCCTTGCGGTTTCGGAGAAGATTTTTTAAATTTTCCTATATAAAATAGAATAAACCCCAGGGCAGGGCCAATTTTGACCCTAGACAAATACCTTTTTCATCTTTTTTTACACACAAATCTGCTTCTGTGAATCCTTTCTTTTTGGTATTCCGTCTCTGTCTCATTTTAACTGGAAAATTTGGAAAAAAGGCTATAGGAGAAATTATTGAATTCATGATAAAACTAGAACTATCACTAAAGGTGACGAATACCCCCAGATGCGGCCTTGACACAGTTATTGTTACATTTTACAGAGGGAAATATAATGCATTTTCATTTTTTTAATGCCTGCAATTGTTGCTTAGAAATATCCTGACCAGTTTCTAAATATTCATTATATAAAAATAACAAAGGGCCATAACTCATTAAAATTTACTTGGCCAAAACCTATTGTGGTCATGCACAACTTGGCAAACTACTTAACACTTCTAACTCAGTGAAAATTAATCCAAACAAAACCTGGTTATTGAATGCACAACTTGGCTTCCTTTTTGAAACTTCTGTGAAGTTTCAATGAATTCCTATGAGTAGTTATATACACAGTATAAAAAACAACAAAGGGCCATAACTCAGTGAAAATTTAACCAACCAAGACAAGCTTAATGCATGCACAACTAGGCTAACTACTTATCACTTCTGAGAAGTTTTATTCAATTCCTGTCAGTAGCCAATGAGAGAGTCAGGACAAAATTTGCCTATTGTATATACTGTAGAAAAAAAACAAAGGGCTATAACTCAGTGAAAATCAATCCAAATGAAATATGATTTAAGCATGCACAACTAGGCTAACTACTAATTACTTCTGTGAAGTTTCGATGAAATCCTGTAAGTAGTTGCTGAGAAATTGTCCGGACAAAATTTGCCTATTGTATATACTGTATAAAAACAACAAAGGGGTATAACTCCGTGAAAATTAATCCGAACAAAAACTGCTTTAAGCATGCATAACTAAGCTTACTACTGATCACTTCCATGAAGTTTCATTGAAATCCTGTATGTAGTTGCTGAGAAATTCTCCGGTCAAATTGTGTCTACAGACGCACGGACAGACCGACCGACCGACGAGCGTGAATCCAATATAGCCCCCATATATTTCATATCTGGGGGTATAATTATGAGGCTCATGATGATTGTCTTGTTTGACCAGCTAGAAAAAATGGCTGATATAAGATGAGACAACTTCAGATCTAAATGAGAAAAGTCAAGCAAGAGTAGAGTTTATCAGTTTGTTTTTGTTTTAATCATTTGCAAACATTCATCTGGGACCATAAATAATTCGAATGCAATACATACAAGTATGTACCATGAGAATTATGTCAACAAACTGCAAACATAGAAAAACTAACATTTTTGCAAAATGTCATAAACTCTAATTTGCACTGCATGAATAAGTACGAAAATTCCCAGCGCAAATAAGTCTGTTTTTCGTACCCGTGTCGTACCCAAAATTTCCAAAAAATTTGCTATAAAACCGAACTACATACTCAATACCGGTACTCAATAATCGACTGAAATCGGTGACAATAACATGTTTTTATCTTCTTTCAATAAAACTGGAGATGTTTCAACATCAAAACTTTAGAGAAGTTAGAGAAAAAAATAACAGAAGTTCTAGAAGACGTGATTCCTCAAAAATCTATCTACTTTAGTTTTCAATTCAGACAATTACGAAAATCACTTGGATAAATTTTTAATTGATGTATTTGGGGCAGTCTAGTTACAATATCGGAATTTGTAAACTGAGTACCCGTAAACGCCCATGTATAAGACATACTATTTTACTTCCAAAATCGCCCATGTATAAGACATACTATTTTACTTCCAAAATCGGGACCAAAAATTGGGTGTGTCTTATACATGACTTTAGAACCCAATCCCATGTTTTCTGCAACTCGAAACAAACAAAATGGATTCTGAAGTAATAGTTTTTCACACTTACCTACTGTTCATATAACTTAAGAGTCTTTGGTAAAACATAAATTCCACAACAATCCTTAACTATTATTGATATAAAGAACTGAATCACAGCTAAAATGTCAAACAGATCATAAAAATGTGTGATCTTTAAACTGCTAGCCAACATCACACAAATATCAGAGGACACCCATGGCAGTCAATCTTTGATCTTTAAAATTCACTGCTCTTTAGTCAACTTATGTTTTTGACCCAAGATGACCCATGTTCGAACTGTCCCAAGATATTATTATAAAGAGAAACATTCTGACAAGATTTCATGATGATCCAATCAAAACAGTGATTTCTAGAGTGTTGTGTAACTTATCCGAGGTACCAATAAATAAAATATTTCCATTTATATGCTTTTAAATACACGGCAGATTTTTGCAAACTGCAAAATAAATACAATTGAGATAAGCAGCTGGGAAAAATAAATAAGTAGTAATTCTAAATGAAGTGCCCAAATAGTAAGAAAGTGACAACTATGCTAGCCATTTACTTACCCATTAAACCATGTATCCAAACTTTTTAAAAAAAATGTGTTTCTCTTTTAATAGAGATACGCTTAGTTCCCAGACAGAAAAGATGCGGAACACAATGAGACATCCATTCCAGTAATGACGCACTTCACAGTTAGACCTTTCAAATGATGTTAGAGATTGAAGCAAAGTGTTAACATCTTTTGTAAGTAAAAAAATGGATGGCAGATGATCCATTTCTAAGCACATGTGACATGTCTCACTTTGTATCTATAAATAGGAATGGTGACATCACATCCTGTGCTAATGTCCCCACAAACTTTACCAGTCTGAAATTTTACTCCAGCTTTGTTATATTTCTATAAATAGATTTATGATATAAATTTCTAAGATTTTTTCTTCCAGATTTTAGGACAATGGCCCATTCTCGTGGACAATCAAAGTTAATTGTACATGGTTATACACTAGCTGCCTAACTTAAAATTTGCAGACAAAAACCAGTAATAAAATACCAAGAAGTGTTAACAAGCCTTTTTCTGACCAAGTTTCATGATTATTGGGTAAAAAATGTGGCCTCTATTTAACATTCTTATTACACATCCGTCAGTGTTTGTTTTCTAGGTGGCTATTTTTAGTGTTTATTTATTTAATATTCACTGTGCAGCAAGTTAGGGATACAGGAGGTGACTACTGCCCTCCGTTCCAAGCATTTAAGATGGTACGGTCATGCCGCTCGCACAACCTCATGTACTAATTCCATCATGTGCATGACCATCCCTATAGTACCAGAGGACGTGGAAGACCAAGGAAGTCTTGTATTGAGGCTGACTTTAATACATGCCGCCTCAGTAACATGAGCCCTCAAAATAGAGAAGCATGGAGATCGGGTGTTAGACACTCTATCTATCTGCTGCCTACCCCAGTATCTGGGACACCCGCAGCAGCTGTCAAATAAACTTAGGATTAAGTAAGTTACTACGGAAGTGACGTCATGCCAAACTGTAGTTCTGGCTTTCAAAACTTTATAAGCCACTTTTCAATGTTTTGCTCAATCAACAGATGCGACATTAATGTTTTGGATCACACCAATTTCGAATGCTTACCAGAATAAACAACAATTGTGTAGCCTGCCCTTGCAAATACCCTTTTCCCAATCAAATCTTGTACATTATTTGATAAAGTAATTACTTCAACATCATTTTATACCATTTAAAGTATCGAACCATTAGGACAGCAAATTAATTTGCTTATATATCTTCAAAACATCAATTGCAGCTGATTCCATCCGCCATGACCATAGCAGATTCGCGAAATCTCCTATTACGTATTCCTATTTTCATTGTTTATTTTCTTAAGACTGCTTTTAATACTTTATTAAATTATAACCCATGCAGGGTCAGTCTCGTAATCGCATGCCCAAAATTTTGGCATAATTTCGATATAGCGCTATAGACACTTTGGAGTTCAAAATAAGGTTTTTATATGTTGACACTTAGCTTTAGTGATCTCATGATAGCCGTTGACAATCAAACATTCGTAGCTGTACATTTGAAATCGTCGACTATCGATAGTGCATTAGAACAATCGAAAGTCGCTAGTAAATACACCAATTACTCGACGCACATCTAAATACAGTACACGCGTAGTGGGTTTTCCAATTTCCACCTGCCACGGTGGCAACGAGTCTGGGTGACAAGGCAAAATTTGTCACCGTGAATCAACCCAATTTCACCCAGATCTTTAAATTACATTGGACTGCCACGGTGACCATTGCCACCGTGATCCACAGTGACAACATAAAATTACTGTGACAACACGATGGCAACACGACCTATGAAAAAAATTAAGAATAAATTCAATAAGATCATGGAACAAATGCCGTTAAGCCGACCAAATTAATAGTTAAGCCGACCAAATTAATATGGGTCCTGAAATTATCAGTAAAATCCAACTCAACTAATGGCTGAGTAACAAAAAAATATTTTCAGACACATGCACAGAACTAAAACACAACAATTAAGGTCTGCACATATTTTTGCACAAATGGGGTGAACTGGTGCAATCGTCTTGCCAGAGAGTGAACTATTATTGACTTTCTATTTTTAGCGCTGTTGAAATAAACAAGGTTTAAAGTTAGTGTAACTGACGTCATGAATGATGTCATCTGTCAATCAGATGAGTATATCTTGCTCTCTGGTAACAGTGTTTAATATTTTACTCCCATAAATTTAACAGGAATGTCCTAATTTAAACTTGTAATATGTCAATAAGGTCAGACTTTATTGCAATTTAATCCCAATATGATCTACACACATTGTTTTGATGAGGTTAGTGTTGAAACTGATGCTTAGCATGTGTTTGATGAATGCTAGCATTTTCATTGGTTGTTTGTTTTCCAAACTGACCTTGACTGGCAAATTAACCTCCATTTAATTTTAGCTGTAACCCCGCGCAATTGATATGCAGTGCTATTGACTGTTCAAGAGAATTTGTACCCTTCTTATTCATGTGTTATTAGTGTTGAAACTGAAGCAGTTTGGTCTAATTTGGTGACAAAACTTAGCAAACTAACTATACGTCATTTTCTGAAAATCACTTCATAAATGTGTTAAGTTTGTCAGAAAACACTGCCATCCCATTTTCGATATCTATGATTAAAATTTGGGTTTACATGTACAGTACGGTTCCGGTGATTTGTCTGATTTTCGCGTTTCCCTGCATTCGTTATCGTCAATTTATCACCCGTATCGACGATTTTCATCGCGACATCGATCTTGAAAAAATGCGAATCACCGCAATGTCACTAATCACCGCGTTTTATGACTTATTTATCAGTTGGTAATCTTTGATAGCGATGGATCGCGGTGATTCGCGAACGTCTAAAGCCGACTCTCAAGTAAATAAAATGATATCCATTGTGAATCTTTCTTCTATTTTCGATTCATGTGTCTATTTTTAGTGTTTAGTTCCAAAAATCGATAAAAAGTCATAGGGTCGGCGGAAAAAAATAGGGTTGGTCGGGTTACCTGAACCACACATATTTTTTTTTTTTAGCCTCATGCTTGACAAAGTTATGAGCCGGACAAGAACATACACTTTCACTATATCCATAATAATATGCACCGACTTAGAACGGCCACTGTGACCTTGACCTTTGAGCAAGTGACACAATTTAAGCGCTTGACACGTCATCTTGATATGATGAACATTTGTGCCAGTTTATTTCAAAATCCTATCATGCATGACAGAGTTACAAGCCGGAAACAAACATATACACACAATGCTTTAAGTGTTGACTCTGGCCTTGACCTTTGAGCAAGCGACATTGTTTTTGCTCATGAAACATCGTCTTGATATGATGAACATTTGTGCCAATTAATTTCAAAATTCTATCATGAATGACAAGAGTTATAAGCCGGACACGAACATATACACACAATGCTTTAAGTGTCAACCGTGACCTTGACCTTTGAGAAAGCGACACAGTTTTTGCACATGATTCATTGTGTTGTTATGCTGAACATTTGTGCCAAATTATTTCAAAATCCGATCATGCATGACAAAGTTATGAGACGGACACAAAAATCCGTAACACACAAACAAACACACACACCAACAGACAGGGTAAACACTATATGCTAAACGCCATTTCATGACATGGGCATAATAAACATGCTCAATAATCCTGTTTTGCACTTGTTCTAAGCATTATTATACAATGCAGGGATAAAATCAAATAATTTGATTGTATTACAACACCAACTCACCCATTAATTCCTAGAAATTTTGAAAATCAATTTCTTTGTTTTAATAATTATCACAGTAAATGTTCTAGTTGAATAAATCATAAGTCAAAAGAAGGAAGAATATTTAGTCAATATCACATTTTACTGGCTTTGAAATTCTAGGTAAGGATTTAACATTTACCTAAAATTTGGAAAATCAATGACTGGACTAGAATTATTTTCACATCCATGTCCCCTAAATGCTTGCTGAAGCATAGTGTACATAAGCCAAAACATACTCATCACAGGTTAATTAAAATTTACCTTTCCCTGGAAAATGTTTTATTTCAAATCCAGACTGGTCTTGGTTTTTCTTCATCGATTTCTTGGCTTCACAAGCCGGATTTACTCTTTTAGCACGACCTGAAATCCAAATCTTAGTTTAGAAGTCTGGTTTACACACACTTTAAACCTTGCAGTTCTTTTTACAGTGTCAGGGATACGAATAGTCAACATTCGCAAAAAATGTCTCGATATCATCTGTAGTGTACAAATAGTAATACTAGGATACGAAGTGATAATTTTAGAAAATAGAATGAGAGATGTTGTACTTTCCAGTGTCTGATCTAGAATGCGCAATTGCGAGATTCATGCTATTTTTTTGAAAATCCCCCATTTTAAATGATCGGACGCGCAACATTCCTGTAAAAATCCCCCATATTCGGTAAGCAGATGTGAGACATACTACCTTACCTTACTAACCTTAGGATGTTCATCATAATCGTGGAGTCCCGATTTATTTAAGATCTACTAGCTTTAATAGGCAACATGAAATCGAAAGTAGAAATGTTATCATTCCGATGGTTGCCTATTCTACATGACACTTTACGATAAAGCTGGGAACCAAGTATTTTTATTCCGGTTGAGTGATATCTGCCCATAATACGAATCGAAACCATGTGCGAACGAAAATTATTTCATTATATTTTTCTTTTAACATCATACGTTGTTACCCTTGATATTTTATGCCGATATATTTTTATTTAAATGTGGAGATATCTAATTGACGTGCCAAATAACAAATACTAGTTTTTGAATAAAAATTCTTGAATAACCGTTTCGTTTTTTTAATGATTATACAACTTACTTAAACCACGCTAAGCATTAAACCTCGCTATAAAGCAGACGATCAAGATCTTTGATAATGAGTCAATGACAATGTCACAGTCGTCAAAAAAGAGAATTACCGACTTTTTCAATACATGAAGTACCCCAAAATTAAAATTTTTCTTGAATCCGGATAAAAATACCGTTGGGTATCGATGCATCGAGATCCGATGAGTTTTCTGATGTAAATATGAACACGCCCCATACTTTAAAAAAATCCCCCCATATTTTTTAAGGTAGGGGGGAAAGTCCCCCTACTTTCTAAATCCTAGATCGGACACTGGACTTTCCATTGTCTCTCATGGACAGGTCGAGTAAATCAAACCATACAAGCTATTGCTGTTGTTTGTTATTTCTCTGTCGACTTCAAATAAAATTTATCTTACAGATATATACAGGTCATACGAATAATCGGAATTACTGTGACTTTTTACTTAGCAGCTTAAAATTCATCACAGTACTAATATGCAATCATAAAACCATTATAAACAATTCTTCTTACTGCAAACAAAAAATGAAAAATACTCTAAACAAGAGGGCCATGATGGCCCTATATCGCTCACCAGATAAAAAGACTTTTGAGAAAATTATCATGAGCCTTTGTAAAATTAAGTGACCTGGGGGTGGGGCTAATTATGCCCCTAAGGCAATAATTTTAACAAACTTGGTAGATGTCCACCAGACAATGCTACATAAAAAAATATGTAAGTTCTAGGCCTTAAGGTAATGGACAAGAAGGTTTTTGTTTTGTTTTCCTATATAAATCATGTGAACCCTAGACCAAAATATAGTGGGTACCACTTGACATTTGGTACCAGTTGACCAGCTCCCAACCTCGGGGCGGGGCTAATTTTCACCCTGGGGCCTTGGTAGAGGTCCGCTATACAATGCTACATGCTAAATATATTAGCTCTAGGTCATGTGGTTTCGGACAAGAAGATTTTTTAAATTTTCCTAAATAGATTAGAGGAAACCCCAGGGCGGGGAGGGCAATAATTTGAACAAACTTGGTAAAGGTCCACTAGACAATGCTATACACCAAATTTCTAAGCTCTAGGCCCAGTGGTTTTGGACAAGAATATTTCTTAACTTTTTCCTATTGGTTGCAATGGCAACCAGAGTTTTTAATGAAATTAATTTTTTAACATCTTTGCCTTTGGTAGAGCTTCAATGCAAGGAACAATGTTTTTTTGTTGAATTCGTTTTCTTCTGTTATGATCATGTTTCCTATTTAATTTTTTATGTCTGCCAATAAAGTTCTGCTATGCTCGACACCAACACAGATGTATGAATCTGCGATACCGGACAATTCTAAGAAAAAATAAAAAGGCGGACTCACCCATTTTGGCGCTGTAGGTCTGGCGCTGTACGGAAATAGCGCTCGACGCATGCGCGGAATTTGATCTCCAGGCGGCGAGGTGTAAAACGCGGATCCAGATACGGATCCCAATATAGAATATATAGGGGAAATAATGGGGTGTTACGGATCCAGTCATAACTTCTAATAAGACAAATTTGGTACCGAATAAAAATAGCTTTATTTATTCCACATCAATACCCTACAAAATGTACCAACCGTAATTCCGAGGACATGGCAATGTCCCCACAAGAGCAAACCGAGGTATTATCGACACCAGGCTATTATCAACACATGCGTTTATTTATTTATTATTTATCATTCCTATTTTAACTATTTCTAAAACATGGTACATAGGAAATATATTACACAAATTGGGCATATAAAGTCACAGTGTTCAAACAAAAATATATTACCGAATATACAAATTGAGATTGTAAAATTATTAAAGGTAGATTTTTTCTAAATAATATCAGTAAAAATTGAAACCATGTCACAAACGTTAAAATACAAGGATAACACAAAAAGGAAGTAAATCCTTATTAACTGTATTAGTTAAATGTTATTTTGCTTGTTTCCAGAAGGCCGCATTGAAAATAAGTCAAATGTTTTGTATGTTTTACTTAAGGTTTGGCGAGTAGTAACCGTGATTTTTTCAATATTTCTGCTGTATTTCGTGTAAGAAATCATTTGAACATTGCTTACCACATTTTAAAGTTATACGATGACGTAAGTATTTCGTTATGACGTCATACAGTTTGCCCATACGAGAGGCTCCAGATGGGGTAATGAATTAGCACTAACTGATCGAAAATGATTATTATAGACCTTGTCTGGACTATATTTCCCCCCTATGCATTGACATATTTGAAAATGACCAGGGTCAATAGCTCCAAGGCCAAGGTCACAATTAGATGCTCAATGTCAAAGATGGGGTTTATTGTTTGTGTCTGCTTAATAACTTTGTCATTTCTTGATGGATTTTGGAATTTATAGGGAGACCGGGGCAAAATGAAACATTTTTTACAAAACTCATTAGTTCTCATTCGTGCGTTATCTGTTCGGGAAACCTTTTGCATGTGTATAACGTACATTTATCGCACGTCATATATATATTTGTTAAGTATGCATATTTCTTTTAATTGGACCCATATTAAGGGACAAGTTAGTTGTAGTAAAATGTTTCATTTTGCCCCATAGAAGGGGCAAAATGAAACATCACCTGGGGCGAAATGGAACAATCACTCTAATAGTTATATTTTACCCAAGGCATACATTTCAACATTTGTTTTCGTACTGTTACGAATTGCGGGGCACCTTTTAGTATCATGTAATGCCACGTTGTGATATATACAAATCTGAATAGAATGAAACCATCCAATCGAATATGTGATATCACTCAAGTGAAAATATGATATCAAGTATTCCATCTAATGATATAATCAATTAGGATTAAATGAGTGATGTTACATATAAAGAATTCCAGTGGATGATTGATATCACCTGTCAGAAGGAATGATATCATACTTTCAACACGTACTGGTGATAACACCAATTATTCAAATAAGTGTTATCATCAATTCTAATATGGAATTTCACATATTTAGCAATGATATAGGACTGGCGATATCACAAATACAAAATATTAATATCGACAAATCAGATACTTATAAATGATGTATGCAATTATTTGAATAGGCTATACATTGTATCATGTTTTAGTATTAAAGAGTGTTATCACCTGTTTGAATTATCGTGATATCATCCACCCTGTTCTGGAAGAAAAGTACGAATCCACATGTTTCCACACGTTTTGTCTCAAAGTTTGATCTGGTTGGGACACTAACCATATGACAATGTTGATAAAATTATTAATTCCATCTAACAAACATTCATTCGATTGTGTCATAATAAATAGAACGCATTAAAACTGCGAACAACCCTTGTATATACTTTGAGTATCAGGTTCCTGGATCATATACATGTAGCTTGTTGTAGATTTCAGAAAAGAATATTCATACGTGATGCACGGTAAAAATATAACTTTATTGTTACAAAACGTCATATATCATAAATATGTATCCTGTCATATATATAACGTTAGTGATTCCGATAGTTTGAGGTAAGAACATGGTTTATGTAGCCTCCAAAACGTATTAATTAAAGACGCGCTAGGTAAAACATCCTCTTAGTGACCATATGGACCTCTACAGAGTGCCTCGGCTTGTTTCTGACTAGGAGATCTAGTTATTTTTTAAATGGAAAGCACATCACACATAGCTACTATCAAACGCACAAAACGTCAGAACGCAAATGCCGGAGTTGTTTTTACTACTTTATCGGAATTGAAAATGTGATTGGGCAAAATAAAACATTGTTCCAATATGCCCCGTCACTTATGTTCCATTTTGCTCCATACATATCGAATGACCTTTGACCCTAATCCATGTGATATCGTATCAGATGAGACTTTAAACATTCTGTTAAATATAAACACAACATATAAAGTTTCTATTTAGGCTACGGCATTGTGTCCCACCAATAATATAATCGGAACTAATTAAAATAATTTCGGGATGGTAAAAAATCACTCACATTGCATAGAAAGTAAATTGTCTGCTTATTTACGTTTTATTAGCGTTTGTTCTTAACGATATTCTCTTCCATACCGCGCAAAGGAAGGACGCTGCGTTTTTCGATTTTATTGGGTCATAATTTGGCGTCACAACAACGATATCTAATGCGTTTCATTTTGCCCCATGTTTCGTTTTGCCCCGGTCTCCCCTACTTAGCAGAAATATTTACCATCATGAGACGATGTGACATGCACAAGACCAGGCTTGTAGGCTAAAGTTCAAGGTCATACTTAGATGTCAAACATCGAAAGTGTTATAGACCTTGTCCAGGCTGTATCTCCCTTATGCATTGACTTATTTTAAAATGACTTGGCATAATACAATGAGACCATGTGTCCTTGACAACACCCATATCCATAGGTCAAAGGTCAAGATTACACATTTAGTCAAATAATATATTGTCTGCTGGGCTGTGCATGCCTTCTGTTTGCATTCAAGGATTTGAAATAAATTGGTATAAAAGTTACTTCAATGAAATGATTTGTCATGAACATCACCCATACTTGTAGTTCAATGGTCAAGGTCACAAGCTGTCTAAAAGGCGGGCTCGACATGTTGCCCTTGGGCATCTAGTTTCCCACAGCATCTTGAAGTTGGGAGGTAAAAACGTCGTAGTGGGTTTTAACGTTCTTATTATTGACCTTACCTACAGTCATGATTAGCGAGGCGTGAAAACGTCCGTATTTTTCAAGTGTTTATTATTATTTACATTTATCTATTCACAATATTGAGTTTCTCGATTTCAGAAAGAGCATGCGTGAATGTAAAGAATTAAACTTCTTATACACGGGGTGTCGATAATACCCCGATGAATTATATAACTCGGGGTATTATCGACACTGAATGACAATCATGCGTGCATTTTACATTAATTAATTGAATTATTTCAATGGCCTTCGTTTCTAGTCTCTATAAGCTACTACTTAGGAAATACCTATGTAGATCAAATTGCCACGGCCGTGCTATGTACGGTGGTTAGCGTTAGTTGGACCTTTATCCCTTCGAACAATGATTATTTTCACAAAAAAGTAATATTACTTCATACATGAAAAATACATGTATATCAACTGAACGGGAATGGATTATATACTAATGCATTGACAGTGATTATAAAAAACGCTTTAAGGAATGTCAATTTCTAGCCTGAAATAAAGGACCTCCTAAATAAATCAATGTCAAAAGAAATCGATAAGTATTGGATATCAGCTGTTGCAGCAGATAGATAGGGCAAAAAGATGAGAGTTGCGATAAGCGCGCTATGGAGATAATAGTTCAGTATGTCATAGGCGGGGAACGATGCTATCTAGAGGAAGGATTCTGGTAAAATTATCCTTAAATAAGCAGTTAGAAAAATCAATGACTGATGATCCCGTATTGGAGAGGAGAAACTTTACTATTCAACATGGAGAAATAGAGGAACATTACTCTAACACCGACTGTGTAAATCTTATTCAAACAGATAACAATTCAGGTTCGTCGACATTTCTTCACAGACATACTGAATTTGAAAACGGACCTTTGACGATATCAAATGATGAAGAGGACATACTCATTGCCTCTAAAATAGACATGAATAACAACAGTGAAATACAAGATGATATTGCTGATGGCGATATCGAATCGGGTGAATTGGATTTCGATGATGATGTAAGGGACCCATGAGAAAACCATCGATTGTGTCAGAGAAAATGTCCAAACTCACATTTAGGCTCGAAAGAGCTGTAAGTTACTGTCTTTCATTTTAACTGAAAGAACAACTTTCAAAGTTTGTCTTTGGCAATTTTCATCCAAAACGGACACTTTCTAATTATTCATTTAAGTTTTTTTCTCCTGAAAAACGGCATTTTTTTTACTTACGACATTTTCGCACGGAGACGACGATATACGACAAATATTGTACAGGGGTGTAACTTTAATTCTGTTACAATTTATTTCTATGTATAGTCACAGAATTACAAACACTAATATCCTTCTTTGAACATACAAAATCTGCTACGCACTACGCATAGCCATTCTTCAAAAATTGACTCAGATTCAAAATGCAAAATGGCAAATTTGAACTTCAATTATGGGACAGTATTAAGTTGTTAAAATTATGTTCTATACATTAAAATATTACTCACACCATGTGTACCACAAATGAGATACCGGCATTTAAAAATGCACCTATTTTATTGCAGTTACGGAGCATATATCATGATTGTATCGAACCTTTTAAATATTTTTCATAGTTATAACATTATGTTTTATTTAACTTTGGCGTCTTTTTACATAACAGGATTAATAGTAGACCAAATAACGATTCATATGGATGACTAGGACCATTTGTTTTAAGTAAATTTATACACGAAAATATCGATTGTTTCATGTTTTCTTTAATTTGTAAAAGCTTTTATACACCTTTATGATTTTAACTGACACCTTTTTGACAATTAAAGCAATACTTCTCAACCTGAAAGTAGTGAGATAAGAGTCTTCAAATAAAGATAATTCCGTTCCTATATGAAACATCACATTTATGATATATACTTAATATATCAGTGGCTGGTTTGTTACGGAGCATAGACCATTTCCCTCATTACTTTGAGGATAAACTTAAATGGAACACTCATTAATAAAATGAACTTTTTTAACATGTTTACGAAACAAGAGAACAGAAGAACATGCATGTTTTGTCCATCATATCATTGTAACAAAGATGATGCCAGAAAAATTTCAAAATATATCTATACATCCAATAAATGCACATAGGCAACACATCTAGAATTCAATAATGTACAACCATGTATCAAAATCCACTAATCTGTTTCTGGTAAATGTTCTCTGAGTTTGCGCACTTCTGTTTGATGGTTGCCTACAAGGACTGATTTTCATGTTTGGCAACTAAGGTTTTGATATACTCATAATTAAGAACTTTCCCTACCACCACTTTCCAGCGATCTTTATCTCCATCGGGTATCTTCTTCCACAATCTATATTTTACTTGATCATTTCGCATGCCTGACAATCGAGACAATTTTTCATGCAATTCAAATTCAATGATGAAGGCATCAAAACAACTGCTACACTTTAACCCCCCCCCCCCCTCCCTCTTTGCTAGTTCTTTTTTACTTTCAGGAGAAAATTCTGGTGATTATGTAAATGAGCAAATAATTTTCGGGGAAGAATTCACATGTCAGAATCATATTTGGTGGATTTAACTTACCCTAGAATATCATCTAACACCAGATTCGTTGGGTTTTGACAAAGGGCACTTAAACTTTCATATTAATTCATTCGTTTTGTCTAAGATAACCTATTTTAATGAATTGTTTGATATTTGGCAGTTTGCATTTGCTTCACATTCTGGTGATACTTTCAAACTTGAGTCATTTTTACATCCTGCAATCTCATTAGTTGGCACATATTGCCCCTTTCCAATTTTCTCATTCACGTTTATTGTGATGCACCCATCTTTATTTGGTCGTCGTTGTCTCCAACAACTGTGTATATTTGCAATTAACAGTGCCATACCTAACTTCAGTAAATGGCAAACAAATGCTTGGTTTAGTTTAATGATGTTTAATGGCAGAACGACAACTTATGGTTAAATAATGGTATATCAGAAAAGGAAACCTCATCTTTGAATTAAGATTTTATAGTCTTATCATTTCATATGTCTCTGCTTATTTGCTTCCAATTAGCATTTAAGGTGGATACAAATTGTTTTGAGAAAATCTGTGTTCCGTAACGGGTTTAAGAAGCTGCTACTTATTTGCTGTTATAATTATTCAGCAAATGTTTGTTTCTAAAAAGTTCTCTGCCTACGCGGTATTACTAGAAATCATGAAAAAATCAATATATGAATGAATATCAGTAATCACTGTACATAACCGGAGAAACCTACTGATTCTATGCTTCCATAACAATTTCTACACAAAAAGTAATCTAAATTAAAAGATTATGCTTTAAATACAAACATTTTGACAAATAAGTATCAATGCCAAATACAATAATTGGTACCACATTTAACAATAAACAAACATTATATTAACTTTGGGCTTGCCTGTAAAGTTTTCTATGATCCGTAACAGTCTTTCTGCCTGGGGAAGAAAACTGTGTTTGCACCGCACTTAAACTGATTAAACCTATCAGTCATTTAAAAACTATATCAACAATAGTGTGCGCATATTTAACATCTAAAACCTTTGTTAGTACTGAAAATTAAAGTATGACTGGTTTAAAGTCCTGTTTTTAACATAAATTACAATGACAATTTACATTCTAGTATATCATACCACATACTGCTTTGGTTTAGGTTCTTTCTTTAACTAAAGAAACTCTCATTTTGGAAATATTAGTGTTACGGAAGCATAGATTCTTAAACACGACATTTCGTATTTTGACTTTATTGCATTTTTATTCCATAAACTATTATTTCTGTTGTTTTGCTTAAATATAATGTTGTTACAACCCAAATCTCTTTAAAACTAACCTTTTGAAAAAGAATGTACATACGAGGGGGGATCCAAAAGTTTTGTCACTGTTTCGATTATGCTAAAATATAACGTCATATTGAATTGAATGCATCACGTACTGTCACTAAAAAAGCGCTCACCAGCGGTGTTGCAATGAACCCTCTGCGACGTACCCGCCGCACGCCGAATTTACAGAATAAGCTATATTGCTTTCCATATTAAAAATATATGTTTTACAAAAATAATGCATTAAATCAGATGTAGTTTTCCTGACGTGATGTCATGTCATATAGTGAACAGCAGTTAAATTTCTAAAAATGTCATTGTCCGTTTACGCTTTCTGAGGGCAGTTGTTTGTAATCCGTTGGCAGAAACAAATGTCGAAACTTGAAAATATGCCGCTACGCGCAATATTGCATTTTTGCTACAAGCTCGGAAAATCGTTTTTAGAAACAATAAAAATGGTAAACGGAACATATTGTGAAAAATCTGCAAATAGAAGATTTGTTTATAGATGGTATGAAGGATTTCGAGAGGAAAATAAGTCACTGAAGGATCACACAAGGACCGGAAGGCTAGCAATACGAACCGACGCGAATGTCAATGTTGTTTCCGACGTGATTGTGGTGGATTGGCGTATTAGTGTTCGCACACTCTCTGAACACACGGGTTTCAGTTACGGCACTGTGCAGCGTAGACCCATCGTTGACTTGAAGATTAGGCGTGTGAAGGCTAGATCATAAGTGCCTCGTTTGCTCACTGATAATCAATTGTTACGGCGCGTGCAAGACTCTGAGAAGTTCTTAAGGCGATACAGTCGAGAGGGTGGTCAGTTTCTCCTAAAGAGAATATTAAAGTAGCTAAAACCTTGCTTTTTGTACCACGACCCGGAGATGAAAATGCAGAGTAGCCAGTGGAAACAAGACAGCTCCCCTCCTCGTATGAACATAGATGTCCTCGGGATACAGACACTTTCTCACCCGCCATACTGCCCGGACTTGGCTCCCTGCTACATTGCTCTGTTTTCCGTATCTGAAGGGAGAGCTAAGGGCGCAGCGTTTCGGTAATCTACAAGAACTACAGACAGAGAGTAACCTCATTCTCTCTGGACTCCAATCCAAATGGTTTGAGAATGTGTTTCGGAAGTGGGTTGAACAACACAGACATTGTATTGAGCGCACCGGTCGCTATTTTAAGAAGGAGTGACGTTATGGTGTCGAGATAATTGTAACATAACCGGCGTCGTTGACGTCGTTGGTGTGCGGCGATGGTCGCTCATGTGTTTCAAACGATGCATTGTATTTTATTAAGTATTTGTCATTTACGCAACAAATTTTGTATAGTAATTTGTAAGACATTAATTTACATGTAAACCGACTTTAGCTGTTGTATCTTAAATACAGGCCGAGTTACAGAGGCAGTAACAAATCTTTTGAATCTGTTACGGAAACATAGGCATATTTGTGAACAAGTATGAGGGACAGAACAGTGTCTTCGAATAGATAAAACCAACAAACAAATACGTGATTCTTACATAATACCTATACTCAGTGATGAAATATATGTGTTTATTTGATCAAAAAGTGGTTGGCGACAGCTGGTTTTGACTATTTAGGCAACATATGTCACCATGGTGTTGTCTTATAATGCCTTACAAGTATCCTAAACATGTTAGGATTTAACCCATAAATGATAGAGCTTCTGAAATAACATGACAATTAGTCACTGAAAACTAAATACGTGGAGATTTTTAAATACTTATGTTGGCGACATACTATTTAAGAGAGTGGGTCAATTATAGGAGATGGCTAAGTTACTACACGTGGTTAAACTTCCTAACGATGTCTATCTAATACTCAGACAATGTTTCTCAATACCTACGCCCCTGTATTGAAAAAACACCATAAGCCTCTTAAACTCGAGAATCACATGCAATTTTAAAACATGAAATTTAAAATTTACAGATATCGAAGGATAACATGGACATAAAGAGATCAGGTAAGCGAATAATTACGACGCATTGATATAGACATTTAGAAGTATTTTACCTTTGAGTAATAATTGGTTATCGTCGTAGCTGTAATCTTTATAAAATGCGTGTGTGTTATTACCAGGACTGTTTACAAAAAGTGATAGATATAAGGCCAAGGTAAAAAAGTCAGGTTTGGAGGAGACAAAGTGCTAGTTTTTGCGTCGTTGAGTTTAAACAGTGTCTGTCCATTATTGTTTTCTGAGTATTGTAAATTTACACAATTCATCATAATCTGCTATGATACAACCACATTGAACTTCAAACAGCATTTCGGATATTGTGCCACACAAAACAAGTTATCTTGGTCAACATCACAGAGCAATGCTTGCATGATTTACTTACCTATCAACTATTAACAACAGAGCAGACGAATATATTCAGTCATCACCATTAGCCAATCAAATGGCCAGGATTACCCAAACTAGTAATAGACACTATACTATACTAGTATACCCACAAACAACTAGAATAAACCAGAAAAATACGATGCGTAGTCTGTTATCATAGACAAACTGTTTTGAGATGAACCTTCATGAAGTCTGAGCTACAATGTCTGACACCAGAACAGAACAGAACAGAACAGAACATATCTTTATTTAGACAAGTACAAATAGTACATAGTCACAATGTATGCATATATACAAATATAATAACATTCACGTGAAACAAAAGGGAAAAAGAAAATGTCAATATGACATACAATATTGCTTATAATAATACAACATAATTACATATTTTTAAAGGTGTAACATATTTTAGACAAATATTATAATGTATAAAGGAGGATGAATGCATGCTAATAGCTATAATAAATGATGCAGGTTCTAAACTAACATGTTTGGTTGAACAATTTCACGACGTTTAAATGCTTGAAAAATAAAATGGCCTAAATTTAATAATGTTGATCTATTTGTTGAGCTTAGTAAGTCAATAAACTTATACATGCTTGGTTTTTTATAAAAAGATTTCGGAATATATTTAACTCTAAGGTCAGAATAGTTTTTACATGTGATGATAAAATGATATTCGTCACCGTCTTAATCCGTAAATCTCTAATTAATACCAGCCCAACAGTTTGACATTGTGGGGACTTCTGTTTAACAACGCTGGAGGAAAGAGAGAGTGTGTATCTCAATTGACAGAATATTTTGTGGGGACATTTAGCAAAAGAGAAAGAAAAACTTCTGGGGACTATACAGAAGCCAACAGCTTGACATTGTGGGGACTTCTGTCCAACAACGCTGGAGGAGAGAGAGATTGTGTATCTCAATTGACAGAATATTTTATGGGGACATTTAGCAAAAGAGAAAGAAAAACTTGTGTGGACTATATAGAAGCCAACAGTCTAACATTGTGGGGACTTCTGTTCAACAACGCTGGGTGAGAGAGAATGCTTGAGTTATGAAGTTCAACATTTTACATGTAATGTGGGTGAAATAAATCCTTCCATAAATAAAGAAGTAATAGTCAACATATTTTACTGCACGAAATCTTTAACCGGTACATCTGGACGTGTACACCGAAGCCGGGATGAGTAGGATAGCTCTCCATAATTATACTCTTGACTATAGTCGAGCTAAAAATTCCATACTGGTAAGAATATCTCCTGTTCATATGTTATTTTTATTTTCATGTTCATAAAAAGGTTTACAAACAAACAAAAATACTTCCATATTTTTATTCTTTTTCAGATCTAAACAGGAGGGTCACCATGTCCCTGTATTGTATAAGTTATATGCTTCAATGAACTAATCATAATGAACATTTTGTTAAGTATATCAATTTATGACATACAAAACGACACACTTAACATTGGTTTAAAATGGATAGCAGTTTGATATTATATCAACATTATGAATATGGCGGACTTAAACTTACAAACGTATAACCTATTATACATGCATTTAAAGTTACAGAAATAAACTAGACAAATATGGAAATACACTAGTTTTTTATTGTGAAATTTAAAGCAATAGTAACGAAATACTAAATACTATACTATTTTCATGGATAAAAATTCCTGAAAACTTCTATAATAATGAAAAAAATATTGCAAATACAATCATATGGATTAAGAGGGTCAAGATGACCACAAATTGCTCTAATAAGTAAAAGTTGGGAACATTTTGTAATTCAGCAATAAAGAAATAATGGCTTTAAAAAAATTAAACTGGATTTCAGATTTCTCAATGATATAAAAAATTATGTATGTCTTAAAACAATAAAAATCTTTGTATCTCCTTTTTCAATCACTAAAATCTAAAAAAACAACAACAAAAAACACCAACACAAAATGAAATATAACCTGCATAATTATGCACTCATGTTACAACATTAAAAACGGAAAAAAATCATGTTTACGAAGTCTTGTCAACAATGTGTTTTCTCTCTTGAATATACATACAAATATACCTGGTTGTTATCCTTCTTTCTTCAATTAAAGCAATGAAAATCAATGCTGATAAAAAATACTCAAAGTAAGACATGGGTTTCCTAAATGGAACTCTATCATACTATCTAAACAGTCAGCTTTATTGTTGAAACACAGACAACACAGATTTATTCCGCTCCTTATTCTTGCTGTTTTGAATGCAACATAGTAGGTGTTTTTGTTGTTTCTTCCAAATCTACATCGTCAAAACGGGAAAATCAGTTTAACCTGTGTCATTGCCCACACCTGATGTTTGAGATTAAGTCATGCTAAGTTTTGGTCTGCTTTAGTCATTTAGTAGCCTATAACAAGCTCTCCTTTACGAAGAGGCCTTTTATTCTTCACAGTTTCTTTCACTATATGCTTGATCTACGCTTTCTCCACCTGGGACCAATCTCTCTTTGACACTGAAAATAGATACAAAAATCAAATAATACTTAAAGAGGTCAAATAAATACTTCTCACATACTTCTTTTATTTAAGCTATTGACATTTAAGTTAATTCAAGTTTTCAAACTTTTTCGAGCATCACCCATAACCTAAAATAAATACCAAGATCGTCACTTCCCACTCACGAACAGCATTTATTCACTATCTTGTTCATGGACCCTGTGAAACACAGTTCTTGTGATTAAGAACTGTTCGTAAAATTTACCTTTCCTTGGAAAATGCTTAATTTCAAATCCAGGTTGTTATAATCCTTCTGCAGCCATTGTCCAACTGGCATTACTCTTTTAGCACGACCTGAAATCCAAAATCTTAATTAAGAAGTCTCTAAATGCACACTTTAAACCTTGTAATTCTTTTTACAGTGTCAGGGATATGAAGTGATACTTATAGAAATTAGAATTATGAGTTATCATGTAAACGAAAGAAAATTGATATCAAGCATTTAAAATGGGTTTTCCTGCATGCGCACTTTTGTGGATTAAATCTACATGTATATTAACCCAGTCAAGGGCTCAGAAAAAGGCCTGACTTGAGGCCAAACTGTTAGCATAAAGTGGCACATGTTATTCATGTATCATTCCATCCATCAAACGCTGAGGTATGAAAGTATTTGCTTTGTAAATCATTTGACCAAGTCTTTCAAAACTATTAGACGCCGTGTTTAAAAAAAGAGTATTATTTGGTGTGTAATTTACCTCCAGGCATGGTGAAAATGAATTGGTTCTAAAATGACTTATTCCTTATACTGTAAGATTGGATTTGGTAAATCATTCACCACATCAATTAGATATTAGTAACTAAAACGACATAATTACGATACTGTCTGCCTTTTTTTGAATGA